>JARQOD010000002.1:188893104-188977963 GCA_033576555.1 Oophaga sylvatica | reverse complement strand
AAAGTGCCTGGGCATCGACCATGGCTACTGCCCTCTGGCACCTTACAAATACAAATGTGTGAAAAATGTTTGCCCCTTCTGGATTTCCTATTCTTTTGCATGTTTGTCACACTTAAATGTTTCAGATCACCAAACTAATTTAAATATTAGGCAAAGATAACACAAGTAAGCACAAAAAGCAGTTTTTAAACGAAGGTCTTTATTATTAAGGGAAAAAGAAATCCAAACCTACAGGACCCTGTGTGAAAAAGTGATTGCCCCCTGAAGTTAATAACTGGTTGGGCCAGCCCTTAGCAACAATAACTGCAATCAAGCATTTGCGATAACTGGCAACGAGTTTTTTACAATGCTCTGGAGGAATTTTGTCCCACTCATCTTTCCAGAATTGTTGTAAATCAGCCACAATGGAGGGTTTCCGAGCATGAAATGCCTTTTTAACCCTTTAACGACAAGGGGTATTTCAGTTTTTGAATTTCTGTTTTTGCTCCACTTCTTCCCAGAGCCATAACTTTTTTTGTTTTTCAGTCAATATGGCCATGTGAGGGCTTGATTTTTGCTGG
Organism: Oophaga sylvatica; assembly: GCA_033576555.1. Taxonomy (NCBI): domain Eukaryota; kingdom Metazoa; phylum Chordata; class Amphibia; order Anura; family Dendrobatidae; genus Oophaga; species Oophaga sylvatica. Next base: position 188,977,403 of record JARQOD010000002.1, on the reverse strand, counting down.
ACAAGTGTACTTTTAAAAGACAACATTGGTTTTAACATATCGTGTATTTGAAAATGGGAAAAAAATTCCAAGTGTGGTGAAATCGCAAAAAAAGTGCAATTCCACAGTTGTTTTTTTTTTTTTACCATGTTCACTAAATGCTAAAACTGATCAGCCATTATGGTGTATAGGTTCTTTTTTACTTAAGTGATGAAAAAATTTTTCTAAATTTGCTTTAAAAAAATGGCACCATTTTCTGAGAACTGTAGAGTCTCCATTTTTCGTGATCTTGGGCTGGGTGAGGGTTTATTTTTTGCGTGCCGAGCTGACACTTCTATTGATACTATTTTGATGTAGATACAATCTTTTGATCGCCAGTTACTGCATTTTATTGCAATGTAGTGGCGACCAAAAAACGTAATTCTGGTGTTTTTAATTTTTTCTTGTTATGCCGTTTAGCAATCGGATTAATTCTTTTTTTTATTGATAGATCGGGTGATTCTGAACGCGGTGATACCAAATATGTGCATATTTGATTTTTTATTGTTTTATTTTAAATGGGGCGAAAGTGAAGTGATTTGAACTTTTATTTTTTTTTATTTTGTAATATTTTTAAAAACTGTTTTTTCTTGTTTCATGCTTTAATAGTCTCCATTGGAGACTATAAGCTGCAATGCTTGATGATGATCAAGTGATGATGATCAGATTGCCTGTTTGTAGCAGAAATGCTCACTTGCTATGAGCGCTGACCACGGGGCGGCGTTCATAGCAATCTGGCAATGACAATTGTAGAGGTCTGCTGCAGACCTCTGGTTGTCGTGCTGATCCATCAATGACCCGCGATCATGTGACGGGGTCAGCGATGGGCAGGATTAGCGACATGCTTCTGGCAAGCGCCAGTTAGATGCCACTGTTAGAGATTCCATCCATGGCTGTTGCAGGCACATGTCAGTTTTATAGATCAGTTGTCATGTGCCCGGAAAAATGCGGGCTCAGCATCTCACTCGGATTAAGGTCAGGACTTTGACTAGGCCTCTCCAAAGTCTTAGTTTTTAGTTTTATTTTTCTTAAGCCATTCAGAGGTGGACTTGCTGGTATGTTTTAGATTATTGTCCTGCTGCATAACCCAAGTGCACTTCAGCTTGATGTCATGAACAGATGGCCAGACATTCTCCTTCAGGATTTTTTGGTAAACAGCAGAATTCATGGTAACATTTACCATGGCAAGTCTTCCAGGTCTTGAAGCAGCAAAACAGCCTCAAATCATCACACTACCATGACCATATTTTACGGTTGGTATGATGTTCCTTTTCTGAAACGCTGTGTTACTTTTACACCAGATGTGAAGGGACAAACATCTTCCAAAAAGTTCAGCTTTTGTCTCGTCAGTCCACAGAGTATTTTCCCAAAAGTCTTGGAGATCAACAAGATATTTTCTGGCAAAACCGATATAAGCCTTTATGTTCTTATTGCTCAGAAGTGGTTTTCATCTTGGAACTCTGCCATGCAGACCATTTTTTGCCCATTCTGTTTGTCATGGTGGAGTCATGAACACTGACCTTAACAAAGCTAAGTGAGGCCTGCAGTTCTTTGGATTTTGTTGTGGAGTCATTGTGACATCTTGCATGAGTCATCGCTGCGCTCTTGGGGTAATTTTGGTCTACCGGCCACTCCTAGGAAGTTTCACCACTGTTCTATGTTTTCACCATTTGTGAATAATGGCTCTCACTGTGATTTGCTGAAATCCAAAAGCTTGAGAAATGGCTTTATAACCTTTTCCATACTGCTAGATCTCAATTACTTTGTTTCTCATTTATTCCAGAATTTCTTTGGATCGCTGCATTATGTCTAGTTTTTAAGGTCTTTTGGTCTGCTTCACTTTGTCAGACAGGTCCTATTTAAGTGATTTCTTGATTGAGAACAAGTGTGGCAGTAATCAGGCCTGCGTGTGGCTAGAGAATTTGAAATTAGCTTCCCAATGATGAGATAAACCATAGTTAATCTAAGTTTTAAAGGGGACAATCACTTTTTCACACAGGGCCCAAGACCTTCATTTAAAAACTGAACTTTGCGTTTACTTGTGTTATCTTTGTTTAATATTTAAATTTATTTGGTGATCTGAAACAATTAGGTATGACAAATATGCATATGAATAGGAAATCAGGAAGGGGCAAACACTTTTTCACACAACTGTACATATTTCATACATTAATGGGTCTAAAGATGACAAATTAAAGAATTCTGTCAACAAGAGACGAATAGTAAACTAAAACATCAATGCAGTGTCTAGAAAAGACATGGCTCAAAAATAACCAAACAAATGTCTTACTGCTGCATGTCCCTTTGTCAGCTCACAACATATTACTCTCCTCATCGCCAAATCCTAGACTGTTTCCAAACTCACATAACCTACCTCATCTCACTGCTCTGCTCAGCCTAACACCAGTCACTTTTCATCAAATAAAGAAGATTTTATGAATAGTCATCAGTATGTCTATATTCCCTTTTGCATCATCTTTTGGATGAACCAGAAGTTTGCCCTTGACAATTGTAGTAAGTCATCGGGAGAGCACTTCAGGGTTGTGCAAGAATGAAAATGTAAAGCAGTGAATTACAGATTAGTGAACACGGGTAACTTGTCCAGATGTTCCAATTAATGAATGTGACAATTGTTGCCAGAGAAGCAGCCAAAAGCAAGTAAAGGTGAGAATTTACTAAGACTGACCATTTAGAGAGACTGATGTCAAAATACTAGCAGTGTGTAAGGACTGGCACCACTTCATGCAATCTCTAAAATTTCCAAGTATGTTGACAGTTTCAATTGAATTACAATAATAATTATAAGGTGAAATATAAAGAATATATTTTGCAAATATAATCTGCAGCACTTTTGAATTCCGGGAGTACATGTGTAAGCAAAATCTTTAATTCATTCTATGGGATTGAATGCAAGGGCTAAAAATCTGTGAGAGAACAGAAGTACCACAAGAGATAAAAGCATAAAAGGGTAGTTCATATGAAGCCCCCTGAGCCAGTCACCCAGACAGTATCTGTGAGTGCACACCTATAAGGTACATTACAGTGAAAGAATGGTTGTGGGGCAAAATTTAGGAATAGTGAAAAGGGGTAAAAGGTGAAGCAGTGGAGAAGTACATTTGAATGAGCTGGTGCAGCATGGAAAAAGTTTTGGAAATGGAAAAGGGAGGGTCGGATAATGGAGTATACTAGTCTTTGAATGAAGAACATGGATGGGGTGATAGACAGAATGAGGGAGGAGTCATAGGGTGGTGCATTACCGTAAAGTATTTAATGGTTAGAATTATAGGTTAAAATTTTGTGCTAAAGTGAACAGGCAATCAGTTTTGTGACAAGTACATAGGTGAGGAATAGGTTTAGCAGTTGGTCAGAAGGATATGAATCTAGGATGCATTGGAGAAGAGTTTACTGTGTACAAGAAACATTGATATTGACTTGAGTTACAGTAATCAATACAAGAATGGATCAACACAAAAATTAGAGTTCTGACTGTTTCCACAACTAGATATGTTAGATTCTGCAGATGATTTTGATGTGCACGTGACATAAGTGTGCACGTAATTAACTGTTTTAAGTAAAGAAAAGATCTAAGGATCCAATTATGCTGCCAATTTTAGCAAGAAACAAGTGTTCATAAGAACAATAATCTCGCAGTCTAAACAGGTTGCCAATAATCTGAGAAACAACCAAAACATTCAATTGTCGCATGAAATGATCTTTTTATGCTCCACAACACAGATCATTGTTCTTGGCAGTCCATCCTGTATAAGTTGAACAGCCAGATCATACAGTGTGCATCTGAGGAGCAGCCTGTCTGTGTAAACAGACTACCAAACAACCGATCAGCAAACAAGTAGCTGATCGACAGTCGCTTAAGGACCAAGGTCAGCCCATGTAAATGGGCCTTTAGTCTAATGCTGGATATACACATCACCGTGTCACAGTCCCTACATTTGTCTGTTACTGTCAATGTTACAGAGAGTGGTCATGGGTCTCCGGACCCGAACTTGACTGTCTCACATTTGCCTATGAGACCATTGAGTTCGGGTCAAGAGTGTAAAACTACAGAATCCTACTGATGTTGGCGTACTATCTTATAAGCATGGGGGCCTCCTGGCTCTTCATTGATGATGATGGTGATCCTAAATCCATTGATAAACTTTAGATATCTGTTCAACCAACAGCTATCTTTCCAACTACCCCATACACAAGGTGCTCGCTCTGCCAAGTGCTCTTTTGTTCTCTATGAGAGAGATACCATCAGACACATCTAGTGGTGGCTTATCTCTTAGGGAAGAAAAGGATTGGCAATCCAAAATTGCACAAGCTGGATCCTTCTTTCCCTCTCCATCTTCATCAGGTGACAGTCGGGAGGACCCATACACATTAGACTGTAGGCCAAAACCATCTTTATCGGCAGTTACGGCTGAAGTTAGTCTAATGTATATGGGAGTATTACGTTTTCAAAGGAGACACCCCATCCAAAACACACAGACATTTGAGAGCAGGGTGCACATGGGAAGATTGGAAGGAACAGCTGTGAATGAGGAATTAGCTAACAGTTAGTGAAAGTGTATGAGTACATTAACATAACCCCAAGACAGCTACTTAAGAGGGAAGTACCGCATTGAAAAATAAATATTACGTTTAGGTGTGCTAGTAAATGGAGAAAATACACGTTTTTAAAAAAGATAATTTCCAGATATAGGTAAATAAATGTTACAAACTGCAAACAGACTGTGAACTGGTGTTTTGTAGTAGTGCATGGAAGATATCACAGGAAGATGTATTCTATTGTATGTATGGATTACAATATGGTCGCCACACGTGGCAAGTCAAATCAAGTGCACTGGTAGAATCTGAATGAACCCATAATAATAAAAACAGTATACACTGCTCAAAATGGAAAAAGTGTTAGCATATTTGACATTTAATACCATCTCTTTGCTAATGACATCCATTACAATACTAAAAGTCGTAGACTGAGGCACTCTGGTATCTTGATAAAGAATATGTATCTATTTGAAGAAAATTATAGGTGAAGAAATTGCTTTTTTTTTTACAGACGACCAACATTTCAGCCCATCCAGGACCTTTTTCAAGGCTTGTCTCACTTAATGTCCTAGTGTCCAGCTGTCTCCATTTTATTGGATGTCATTACCACAGAAATAGTATTGAATGTCAAAACTGATCATTTGTCCATTTTGAGCCGCTTAAAGAGAAAAGACTTAGGAATGAACCTTGAGGAACCCCAAAAGCATTGGGAAAGAGGAAAAGAAAAAGAGCCAGCGAATGACTGAGTTAACAATACCCTAATGCCACCTACTGAAGAACTGGTGGTCTATGGCTTCAAATGCTGAAGAAAAATCCAGATGAATAAATAGAGATAGCCGCTCTGAAGGACAAACACCATTAAGTTAAGAATAGTGTTGAGCGATACTGCTCGATATCTAAAAATATCGGATCGGAATGGTATCGCCGATATCACTAAATATCGTCGATATCCGATTCCGATTCCGGAAGTCCAATGTAAGTCTATGGGAACAAAATATCGACATTAAAAAAAAACATTCTTGCCTTGTTGGTTAATTGTACATGAAGGAAAATAACAAAGACTAATGTAGAATGTATTGGGGAGGTTGAGGAGACAATAAAGGCATACATGTTTAACCCAATGCATTGGAATAGCATTAATATATTTTTTTTTGGAAATACGTTTGGATTGACTAACAAATTGACAATGTTGTTAACCTTTTTTCTATTTTGGCAAATATGTATGTTTCACAACTTCCATGCTCTTCACCTTTTTAACTTTTGCCAGTGCCACACTTTCTCCTTCATAATCTTCAGCAGCAGCATCATCTTTCTCATCAAATTATTCTTCATAGAATCATAGAATCATAGAATGGTAGAGTTGGAAGGGACCTCCTGGGTCATCTGGTCCAACCCCTGCTCAAAGCAGGATTCTCTAAATCATCCCAGAGAGATGTCTATCCAGCCTCTGTTTGAAGACTTCCATTGAAGGAGAACTCACCACCTCTTGTGGCAGCCTGTTCCACTCATTGATCACCCTAACTGTCAAAAAGTTTTTTCTAATATCTAATCTGTGTCTCCTCCCATTCAGTTTCATCCCATTGCTTCTAGTCTTTCCTTGCGCAAATGAGAATAAAGATGATCCTTCTACAATGTGACAGCCCTTGAGATATTTGTAGACAGCTATTAAGTCTCCTCTCAGTCTTCTTTTTTGCAAGCTAAACATTCCCAAATCCTGCAACCGTTCCTCATAGGACATGGTTTGCAGACCGGTCACCATTCTGGTGGCTCTTCTCTGAACTTGCTCCAGTTTGTTGATGTCTTTTTTAAAATGTGGTGCCCAAAACTGGACACAGTATTCCAGATGAGGTCTGACCAAAGAGGAGTAGAGGGCAATAATGACCTCACGTGATCTAGACTGTATGCTTCTGTTGATACATCCTAGAATTGCATTTGCCTTTTTTGCTGCTGCATCACACTGTTGACTCATGTTAAGTCTGTGATCAATTAGTATACCCAAGTCTTTTTCACATGTGCTGTTACTTAGCCCTATTCCTCCCATTTTGTATATGCTTTTTTCATTTTTATTGCCCAGATGTAGTACTTTGCATTTTTCCCTGTTAAAATCCATTCTGTTAGTTGCTGCCCACTGCTCCAGTTTATGTATATCTTTTTGAATCCTCTCTCTCTCTTCTCTAGTATTAGCTACCCCTCCTAGCTTTGTGTCATCAGCAAATTTGATCAGTTTACCCTCAATTCCTTCATCTAAATCATTGATAAAGATGTTGAACAATACAGGGCCCAAAACAGAGCCTTGTGGTACCCCACTTGAGACATTTTTCCAACTGGATGTGCAGCCATTTACAACCACTCTTTGGGTCCGATCACTAAGCCAGTTATGAATCCACCTAACAGTTGCCTTGTCCATTCCATACTTAGTCATTTTTTCAATAAGGATTGTGTGAGATACTTTGTCAAATGCTTTGCTGAAGTCAAGATATACTATATCTACAGCATTTCCCTGATCCACCCAGTCAGTGATTCTGTCATAGAAGGAAATTAAGTTAGTCTGACATGACTTATTAGTTACAAACCCATGCTGACTCTGTTTAATCACTTCATTCTTATCCAGGTACTTGCATACATGTTCTTTAATAATTTGTTCAAAGATCTTTCCTGGTATAGAAGTCAGACTCACCGGCCTGTAGTTCCCTGGGTCCACCTTCTTCCCCTTTTTGAAGATAGGAACAACATTTGCTCTTCTCCAGTCTTCTGGGACTTCTCCTGTTCTCCAAGAATTTTCAAAGATTATGGACAGTGGTTCAAGAATTTCTTCTGCTATCTCCTTCAGTACCCTGGGGTGTAATTCATCTGGACCTGGAGACTTGAATTCATTTAGGTTAGCTAAGTGTTTCCTCACTGTCTTTCTGTTTATAGATATCCTGGATTCTTCTATTCCTTTAATAGGACAGTGAAGATCAGTTGATGTTACATTTCCTTTCTGAGAGAAAACAGATGCAAAATAGGAATTTAAAAGTTCAGCCTTCTCAACATCCTGACTTACCATTTCATCATTTTCATCCTGTAAAAATCCTATAGCATCTTTGACTTTTCTTTTACTTTTGACGTATCCCCAAAATCCTTTTTTGTTGCTTTTGACGTCACTTGCAAGCCTTAATTCATTGTCAGCTTTAGATAATCTGATTTGTGCCCTGCAGGTTCTGCAGGCGGCATTATATTCTTCTTTAGATATGCCTCCCTCTTTCCATTTGATAAACATTTCTTTCTTCCTTTTTAGCATGTGTTTAAGTTCTATGTTCATCCATCCTGGTTTCCTTAAATGCTTCCCATTCTTCCCTCTTTTCGGAATTGTTAACGATTGTGCTTTGAGAATCTCATTTTTCAAGATTTTCCATCCTTCCTGGACATTTTTGTCCTTAAGGATATCCAGCCATTGGATCCCTCCAATTCTCTTTCTGAGTTCCTTAAAATCTGCCTTTCTGAAATCTAACCTTGACGTCTGAGTCTTCACAGGTCTTCCTCCTCTTGTTATCCAAAATTCTAAAATAGCATGGTCACTACCTCCTAGGGTCCCAGCCACTCTTACCTCCTCCACCATTTCCTCCCTGTTTATGAGGATTAGATCCAAGGTAGCAGATCCCCTTGTTTTCTCCATTACCTTTTGGAAGATAAAGTTGTCAGCAAGAGAGGATAAGAATTTCCTGGACCTGTTAGTTTTGCCTGAGAGAGATTCCCAACAAATGTCTGGATAGTTGAAATCTCCCATGACCACTATGTCATATTTTTTGGAGAACTTGGCCATTTGATGCATAAAGAGTTCATCTATATCTTCAGCTTGCACAGGCGGCCTGTAGTAAATGCCTACAATGGTGTCCTTTCCATTGTTCTGTCCTTGTATTCTTACCCAAACAGTTTCCACAGAACTCCCAGTCTCTGAAGCGTCAATCTCTGTGCAGATATACGCTTTTCTAACATACAATGCAACACCTCCTCCTCGTTTATCAAGTCTGTTTCTTGCAAATAAGTTGTAACCTTCTAGCCTTGTATTCCAATCATGTGTATCGTCCCACCAAGTCTCAGTGATTCCAATGACATCATATTTCTTCTCCTGCGTTAGTAGCTCCAGTTCTCCTTGTTTGTTGCCCATGCTTTGTGCATTCGTATAGAAACACTTTAGTTTGTGATTGGTTTCTCTTTCTTCAATATTTTTATTATGTAGATTTTTTTGTCTTTGTTCTTCCCCTTCACTTCTAATAGCAGAGTTCTCAATAGCATTTGTCAGGTGTATGGCTTTTGCTGGCGTTTTGCTTCCCTTCCCACATTGTTCTAGTTTAAAGCTCTCCTGATGAGTGTAGCAAGGCGACTTCCAAATACATGTTTTCCAGTCTTCGTAAGGTGCACCCCATCTCTAGCAAGTAGTCCATCGTACAGGTAATTCACTCCGTGATCCAGAAATCCAAATCCTTGCTGACGGCACCATCGACGTAGCCAGTTGTTCACCTGCAGAATCTTATTCCACCTCCTTGTTCCATGGCCATCCACTGGAAGGATGGAGGAGAAGACCACCTGCGCTCCCAGTTCTTTCACTTTCTTACCTAAGTTTTCAAAGTCACTGCAGATGGTTTCCAGGTCACTTCTTGTGGTGTCATTTGTCCCCACATGTATTAGCAGGAATGGGTAGTCATCTTTAGGTCTGAAGAGTCCTGATATCCTGTCAGACACATCTTTAATTTTTGCACCTGGAAGACAGCACATTTCTCTTGAGGTTATATCTGGTCTGCAGATAGCAGCCTCTGTTCCTCTCAACAGGGAATCCCCCATGACAACAACTCTCCGTTTCTTCTTCACAACATTTTTCTTTCTCCATTCAGGAGGACTCTGAGGGCGTACAAGGTTACTCTTTGGGGCAAAGTCTTATCCTGATGTATTTCTTCATCATTCTCCTGTGTAAGAGCCTGGTACTGGTTTCTGAGCAGAATTGGTGCTGACTGCCTCCTGATCCTCCTGCTTCTTTGGGTCACATGCTTCCATTCCTCTGTTTCTTCAGTTGCACTTCGAATTTCTTCTCTTTCTGTACCATGAAGAGATAATTCTGCTCTGTCTAAGAACTCTTCACCTTCCTTAATGGTCTTCAATGTAGATAACCTCTCTTCCAGATTTTGCAACTTTTCCTCCAACAGGGACACAAGCTTGCATTTGTGGCATGTGAAATTTGGCTTTTCCACTGGTAAGTCTATGAACATGTAGCAAGAAATGCAGCTCACCACATGGCTCCTAGCCTCTTCCATGTTCTTATTGTTCAAGAGATAATCAAGCGGTGAAATATAAGCCAAAACTCGCGCGCCGCGCGGTTTACTGATGTCCTCCTTTCAGCTGCAACAGCCAAAATCCAGTGTTCCTTGAGCTCGCGGAGACTCTTCACTTATCCCAGAAGGCACTGGGAATATGCAAATTATCTCCTCGGGACTCCTCCCCTGGTTTACTGATGTCCTCCTTTCAGCTGCAACAGCCAAAATCCAGTGTTCCTTGAGCTCGCGGAGACTCTTCACTTATCCCAGAAGGCACTGGGAATATGCAAATTATCTCCTCGGGACTCCTCCCCTGGTTTACTGATGTCCTCCTTTCAGCTGCAACAGCCAAAATCCAGTGTTCCTTGAGCTCGCGGAGACTCTTCACTTATCCCAGAAGGCACTGGGAATATGCAAATTATCTCCTCGGGACTCCTCCCCTGGTTTACTGATGTCCTCCTTTCAGCTGCAACAGCCAAAATCCAGTGTTCCTTGAGCTCGCGGAGACTCTTCACTTATCCCAGAAGGCACTGGGAATATGCAAATTATCTCCTCGGGACTCCTCCCCTGGTTTACTGATGTCCTCCTTTCAGCTGCAACAGCCAAATCCAGTGTTCCTTGAGCTCGCGGAGACTCTTCACTTATCCCAGAAGGCACTGGAATATGCAAATTATCTCCTCGGGACTCCTCCCTGGTTTACTGATGTCCTCCTTTCAGCTGCAACAGCCAAAATCCAGTGTTCCTTGAGCTCGCGGAGACTCTTCACTTATCCCAGAAGGCACTGGGAATATGCAAATTATCTCCTCGGGACTCCTCCCCTCTTCACCTTCTTAATCTTCTTCTTAAACTTCTTGCTATTCATGTTTTTGTTTACATTACTCATATTGTTATTATTAAACTAATTAATCTTCTTCATATTCAAATTCTTCATCTTCTTCCTCTTCATCTTCTTCATCATATTCTTATTTGTGACAGAGATTCCTGTACTTGTAATCTGTAAAAGTATGAATTGTTCATCCTTCCGTTCTTGCTGTCACAAAAGATTTAAATTACAACAGTATTTGTCCGTGTTCAGTTTAGCCTGCAGCAGCAGCAGGCATTTTCCAGGGGCACCACGAGGAGGAACGGACTCACCCCCATACACTGCTTAGTCTTCTTCTGCTTAGAATTTAGAGCATATATTTTGCTCTTCATTTTGGTCTTATACTTCATGTTCTTCTGCTTTTTGATCTTTTGCTTATTGTTCTTCTGTCTCTTGTTCTGTATCTTGTAGTTTGTCTTAACCTTCTTTGTCCTGTTGGTGATCTTCTTCTGGGTAATATTTTATTTTTTCTTTGTGATGGTGTTCAGGCTGGTTGGCTTCATGCTCGTCGTCCTTGTTGTCGTCATCTTCTTCTGGGTGGTCTTTAATGTCGTCTAATTTCCGAGAAACAGCTGACGTTACTGGAACCCTGACGGGTATCAGATGGAGCAAGAGACAATGGAAGTAACGAGGACCAGCTGACTGTGCTGGACCCCGGACGGGTAGCAGAAGGAAAAGAGGCAATGTCACAACCGAGTACCAGCTGACGTTACTGTGACACGGTTACTAAGCAGGAGGTACCTGTGCTCCAAAGCACTACCAAGGACCAGCAGACGTTGCTGGAACTCGGATACGGAGATGGAGGCACCTAGGCCAAAGGCACTGGGGAGAACCACTTGACGGTACTGGACCCCGAACGGGTAGCAGAAGGAAAAGAGGCAATGTCACAACCGAGTACCAGCTGACGTTACTGTGACACGGTTACTAAGCAGGAGGTACCTGTGCTCCAAAGCACTACCAAGGACCAGCAGACGTTGCTGGAACTCGGATACGGAGATGGAGGCACCTAGGCCAAAGGCACTGGGGAGAACCACTTGACGGTACTGGACCCCGGACGGGTAGCAGAAGGAAAAGAGGCAATGTCACAACCGAGTACCAGCTGATGTTACTGTGACACGGTTACTAAGCAGGAGGTACCCGTGCTCCAAAGCACTACCAAGGACCAGCAGACGTTGCTGGAACTCGGATATGGAGATGGAGGCACCTAGGCCAAAGGCACTGGGGAGACCCACTTGACGGTACTGGACCCCGGAGGGTAGCAGAAGGAAAAGAGGCAATGTCACAACCGAGTACCAGCTGACGTTACTGTGACACGGTTACTAAGCAGGAGGTACCTGTGCTCCAAAGCACTACCAAGGACCAGCAGACGTTGCTGGAACTCGGATACGGAGATGGAGGCACCTAGGCCAAAGGCACTGGGGAGAACCACTTGACGGTACTGGACCCCGGACGGGTAGAAGAACGCACCCATGAAAATGTAAGTTGACAGGACGCAAGCCGTCCGCAGTTACCGAATCACACAGTCCTACAGTGGGTGCTTATCCTATTGTCGCAATGGAAACCGCCTTTATTTACATATCCCACAGCACACATAGGAATCACCTAAACTGCAGGCACCATAGAGTCGGCTAACCCGAATGCAACACGACAGCACAACTTATTGGAGGATAATTGACGTTCACACTGCCAGGAAACAGCTGTCGTGCTGTAACCAGGCTGGCCAGGAGTCAGTACCCCTGCCAATTACTTACGAGCAACAAATGGCGGTGTTGTAGCCCAGGGAGTAGAGTTCAGGTGGTAGGAAGATGAACATAACAGGAGACATGGAAAACGTTGCCAAACAGTTATTTAATCTGAAAACGGACAGGCAAATTCAGGTGAGATCCATGCCTTGTTCATTTTCAGAAAAGTAAGCCGGTCTACATTCTCTGAGGATAGTCGCATGCGACGGTCTGTTACTACACCACTTGCAGCACTAAAGACACGCTCAGATAATACACTGGCAGCAGGGCAAGCCAGCACCTCCAATGCATACTGGCTAAGCTCTGGCCATGTATCCAACTTAGAGACCCAAAATTTGAAAGGGGAAGAGGCATCTGGGAGTACACTTAGAGGGAAAGCCAAGTAGTCTGTCACCATCTTACGGAAACGTTTCTTCCTGGTGACTGGAGCCGTCTCGGATGGTGTAGACCTTGCTGGCGCTGTCACAAAACTTTGCCACATTTGTAACATACAGTTCTTGCCCTGTGCAGAGGCGCTGCTTCTGATCCCTCTTGTTGTAGAGGTGTCTACACTGCCTCGACGCACAGAGCTGCTTTGTAAAGCAGTAGCAGCAGCAGCAGCAGCTCTCTCGGCTGGAATGTACAACAGTATAGATTGCACCAGTGTGTCTTGGTACTCCTGCATTTTACGGTCCCGGTTCACCGGTGTGATGAGGGTTTGTAAGTTGTCCCGGTAGCGAGGGTCTAGGAGGGTGTACACCCAATAATCTGACGTGCTGAGAATGTGGGCGATGCGGCGGTCGTTTCTCAGGCACTGAAGCATGAAATCAACCATGTGCTGCAGACTCCCAACTGGCCAACAAAGGCTGTCCTCTGGAAGAGGCGTCATCTCTGTCTCCTCTGCATCACCCCATCCTCGCTCTACATACTGACTACAGCGTTGTGTACCTCCTTCTGTAGGGATTTCTTCCTCCTCCATTGACTCCTCCTCCTCCTCCTCACAAAGTGAGCCCTGCCCAGCCCTTTGTGAGGAACCACGTTGCGCTGACTGTCCTGAAGGTAATTGAATTTGTGACTCCTCATCCTCCACCTCTTCCAAAACCTCTTCCTTTAGTGCTTTCAGTGATTTCTGAAGCAGGCAGATAAGAGGGACAGTCATCTGCACTCGCCATCCGCGTTGAGACATCAAACGCACACAAAACGTCGCAGATGTCCTTCATAGAGGCCCACTCAGTAGTGGTGAAGTGTGAACGGCGCAAATTGCGAGTTGATTGCGCCTGTTGCAGCTGATACTCCATTACTGCTGGCTGCTGCTCACACAACCGCTCCAACATATGTAACGTGGAATTCCACCTGGTGGGTACGTCACATATGATGCGATGTTCAGGAAGGCGAAATCTGACTTGCAGAGCTGCAATGCGCGATCTGGCCATGCTGGAACGTCGCAAGTGAGCTCACTCTAGGCAGACCTTGTGCAGCAGTGCATCAAGATCCGGATAGTCCCTCAAAAAACTCTGCACGACCAAGTTGAGCACATGTGCCAGACATGGTATGTGAGTGAGGTTGCCAAGGCCCAGAGCTGCCACCAGATTTCGGCCATTGTCACACACTACCAAGCCTGGCTGGAGATTAGCTGACAAAAACCACACATCGCTCTCCTGCTTGATGGCATCCCAGAGCTCCTGCACTGTGTGGCTTCGATTCCCCATGGGAATTAATTTCAGTACGGCCTGTTGACGTTTGGCCACGGCTGTGCTCATATCGGTCGCAACAGGTAAGCGTTCACGGGTCCATGTGGAGGTATACCGTGACGGCTCGTGCAGCGATGATTCTGAGGAACTGGAGTAGGAGGAGGAATCAATGTGCACAGACTGGATTCCTGCAATCCTTGGAGTTGGCAGAACACGTACAGCGCCACTGGCAAGATCTGTACCCGGCTCCACAACATTGACCCAATGGGCAGTGAGGGAAAGGTATCGTCCCTGGCCATGGGTACTGGTCCACGCATCGGTGGTCAGGTGGACCCTGCTACTGACGGCGTTTAGTAGCGCATGTTTAATGTTTCCCTCGACATGTTTTTGCAGAGCAGGGACAGCTTGCCTGCTGAAATAAAATCAGCTTGGCACATTATATTGTGGGACTGCCAATGCCATAAAGTTCCTGAAACTGTCAGTCTCCACCAGCCTGAATGACAGCATTTCAAGGGACAGGAGTTTTGCAAGGCCAGCATTCAGAGCCTGTGCTCGTGGATGGTTTGCCGAGTATGGCCGTCTTTTATCCCATGCCTGTGTTACCGATGGCTGTTTTTTGTTCTGGGAGTGTGACGATGACTGTGAACTTGCTGCAGTGGGTGGAATAACAGTTTGTCTATGGACAACAGTGACCGAGGTTCTTCCATGGAGATCCTGTGAGGAAGCCGAAACAGGTGTGTGAGAGCTGGAGGTAGAGGCTCGAACATGACCTAAAGATGTAGGTGCTGCTGTAGGTTGGCCTACATCTCCAGTGTGTCTTTGGAACTCAGCTACGTGCTTTGTCCGTACATGTGTCCACATATTTGTGGTATTCAGGTTCCTGATATTTTTACCTCTTTTAACTTTTTGCTTAAACAGCTTGCATTGAACATAGCAAATATCATCTACAAGTCTGTCAAAAAAGGACCACGCAGTGCAAGTCATGGGAGCGCCAATTTTGACAGTTCTACGAGAACTGCTCCCAACAGGTGCCAAACTGGAGGCTACAGGCAAGCGAGTCTGCAGCCTACCTCTCCCTCCTCTTTGTACCGTTGGGACAATCTCTCCCTCAGAGCTGCTCCCACCACCTTCCTGTTGCTCACGCCATGTTGGGTCTCGGACTTCATCATCTCCACTACCCTCTTCCAACACCTGCTGCTGTTGGATGGTCTGGGCAGCACCATGCTCCACAAAACCTGGCACCTGAGTCTCATCATCATCATAAGATGCGTTCTGCGGTGTGCTGTCCATCGGCACTGGCTCACCCGCCTCTTCAGATTGAGAGAGACACAGCTGTTGCGCATCACTGCATACTCCCTCTTCTTCAAATTGCAGAATGCTGCTTGCCTGTGCCCGTGTTTGCGAGCCAACAGATTCTGAGAACAGAAGCAGAGACTCAGCTGGCTCCTGTACAGAACTCTCTGACTGCCTGGGCAATTTGACAGGCGGTGAACAGACAGATGGTTGCTCAACAGTGTTGTGTTCCTGAGAGGAGGTGGAAGGAATTGAAGTCGATGCATTGGCTGCCATCCAACCAACAACGGCTTCAATTTGTTCTTCCAGCAGCAGGGGGGCACGCCGAGCTCCTACCAAAGTGCGCATAAAGGAACGCTCACGGGGAAAACTGGTGGATGCTGTGTCACTGAGGGCGGCAGCAGCCACAGAATCCCCACGTCCTCTCCCTGCTGAAACTCCACGGCCACGACCACGTGCCTTACTCACTGACTTCTTCATCTTGGTAGATTGATAAAGAAAGTCAGAAAAGTTATAAGGCCTAAGTGTGGTTATTACGCAGAGACTGAAGTGAACACTGAAACACAACTGTTCACAATCTGTGAAAGGCTACTCCTTTGTCTACTTCTATAGTGTTTGCAACCAATGTATTGTATACGGATGGAAGCGCGTCACACTAATAGATTATATTTTAAATGGAATGGAGCAGAACCAATTGGAGATAAATGAAAAGGATGAGCCACTGAGACACGCTCAGCAGAGTACAAGCAGCAGTGCTTGAACAAGTAACTGGAGCGTGATATGCACTCAAAAAATAAAAAACACAGACTGAAGTGAACACTGAAACACAACTGTCCACAATCTGGGAAAGGCTACTCCTTTGTCTACTTCTATAGTGTTTGCAACCAATGTATTGGATACGGATGGAAGCGCGTCACACTAATAGTTAAATTGCATGGAGCTGCAAGAATTACACTGAAGGAAAAAAAAAAAAGAGTCTGTGAGTGACACGTGCAGATGCCTACAGACAGCGTTGCATGCAGAGCAAACTGCAGCGTCACCTGCACTCACACACACCTTGCAGAGCTGTTAAAACAACACTGCAGGCAAAAGGAAGCTTTACACAGCGGTTGGTGCTAGCCTGCCTACAGCACAGTACACTAAATCGCAATCTCTAACTGTCCCTCAGAGTCAGCACAGCAGCGTTCTGTCCCTTACTGAATTCACAGCACAGTGACGCTAAAATGGCGGCGGCGCCTTTTATAGTGCATTCTGACATCATTTCAGCATCCAATCACAGCCATGCCATTAGTTAACATGACCACAGCAGTACAGGATGTGCCCACACTTCTTAGGATTCCTCATTGGCTGACTAAAATCACATTGCCTCGCAAAGAATTATGGGAACTTCCGATTCCGGTATTCGATAAGACGAAAATATCGAAACAAATTATCGAAAGGCCGATAGAGCTAATATCGGCCGATATCCGATATTTGCATTATCGCATCGCTCAACACTAGTTAAGAATGTTAGATAAAAAAAAACATTCATGAGCAAATTTTATTCTTTCAATAAAGAAAATCTAAATCTTCCCACCATATGCATATTTTTATGTTTTGTCAGCCCTAATTTGGTCATCTTGTCCTTTGTTGTGTTACGGAATGATACTTCTGAGTATTTATTAACCGGTGTTATTAATGGGCCTGTTTGAATCAGCTCATCAGTAAACAGTTCACACAGACCTGTCAAATGACTTTTCCCCTCCTCATTCACACACATTTATAGCAGGCAAGGTGGCTAATTCTTCTCTATACATCATTTACAAACAAATGCAAACGTGAGCCAGCTGTAGAAGCTAGCTATATTGTGACATTAGTTTTTACTATAACTACAACACACAAAGCCATCAGATCTTTAACTTTTCTTACTTTTTCCATTCATAATTAGTAAAAACTTTATTCTAGTTGTTATTACCTATTTTTAGGGTATTTGCGCTCTTCACGGATGTACTGTACTCAAGATTATTAGAGAAGGAGCTTTTGGAATAGTAAGTCATTCATGTAAAAGATTACCTAATGATATCCTGTTAATAGTAAATCATTTATTAGCAGAGGATTGTAATGCTGACCACACACATGTAATTACTGGCAAAAGGCCAACATTGCATTGTGTGTGGCCCAAAAAAGACCCCTAAATTCAACAGGATTATTATAATTGATTGGATAATATAGAATAGAGCTAAAAAACACTCTATTAGCCTGTTTGACAGTTATCCATAAGCCACTTAAGTTGAGTCCAAAAACGCAAACTTTTTCATTCTGGTTGGATTTGGTAATAGCTATGTCAGGGTCTTAACTTTTAGTTGATGGGTTCTACCTGATGAACAGTGCATTATCTTGATGATTGAGGATTGTTTAAACAGAGGTTTTGTCCTAATTTCCATTTCCTCATATACATATATATTGTGTGAAAAAGTGTTTGCCCCTTTCTGATTTCCTATTCATTGCATGTTACACGTAAATGTTTCAGATTAACAAACAAATTGAAATATTATATAAAGATAACACAAGTAAACACAAAATGCAGTTTTTAAATGAAGGTCTTTATGATTAAAGAAAAAAGAAATCCAAACCTACAGGGCCCCGTGTGAAAAAGTGATTGCGCCTAAACGTAATAACTAGTTGGGCCACCCTTAACAGCAACAATTGCAATCAGGCGTTTGCGATAACTGGTGATGAGTCTTTTACAAAGCTCTTGAGGAATTTTGGCCCACTAATCTTTGCTGAATTGTTGTAATTCAGTAACATCAAAGAGTTTCCAAGTATGAACCACTTTTTTAAGGTCATGCCACAGCATTTTAATTGGATTAAGATCAGGAAGAGCCACTCCAAAGACTTAATTTAGTTTTTCTTAAGACATTCAGAGGTGGACTTGCTGGTGTACTTTGGATTATTGTCCTGCTGCATAACCCAAGTGCACTCCAGCATGACATCACGAACATTACATCAGATGTAATGGAACATACACCTTTCAAAAAGTTCAACTTTTGTCTTGTCAGTCCACAGAGTATTCTCCCAAATGTCTTGGGAATCATCAAGATGTTTTCTGGAAAAACTGAGACAAGTCTTTATGTTCTTCTTGCTCAGCAGTGGTATTAACCATGCAGTCCATTTTTGCCCAGTCTCTTTTTAAGATAGTCATGAACACTGACCTTAACTAAGGCAAGTGAGGCCAGCAGTTTTTTGGATGTTATTGGGGGGGCCTTTTGTGACTTCTTGGATTAGTTGTTGCTGCGCTCTTTGGGTAATTTTGGTTGTCTGACCACTCCTGGGAAGGTTCACCACTGTCCCAAGTTTTCGCCATTTGTGGATATTGGCACTCACTGTGGTTTGCTGGAGTCCCAAAGCTTCATAACTTTTCCAGACTGAAAGATCTCAATTGTTTCCCATTTGTTCCAGAATTTCTTTGGATCGCGGCATTATGTCTAGCTTTTGAGGATCTTTTGGTCTATTTCACTTTGTCAGGCTGGTCCTATTTAAGTGATTTCCTGATTGAGAATAGGTGTGGCAGTAATCAGGCCTGCGTGTCGTTAGGGTATTTCAACTCTGCTTCACAAATATGTGATAAAGTTTTAAGGGAAGGTAATCACTTTTTCACACAGGGCCCTGTAGTTTTGGATGTATTTTTTCCTTAATAATAAAGACCATTATTTAAAAACTGCATTTTTGTGTTTACTTGTGTTATCTTTGTCTAATATTTAAATTTGTTTGGTGATCTGATACAGGAAAGATGTATAACTTAGTACCGTGTTAGCCAGTAGATAGAAAAATATTTAGAATTGAGAGTCCTCAGTGGTTGATACTCTTTCCTTGCCCCGGAAATGACTGCTTGCCTTGGACGACTTCCGGGGCAAGGAAAGTGAATGATAATAGTTGCGCATGCGCTGTATTTATTTTATGCTTTGCCCACTGTTGGGCAAAGCACACTGCGCATGTGCGGGGGGTAATTTGAAAAGCGCTATCGTGGGAAGCAGAACGCCGTCTGTGCGATTCACAGACGGCGATACGCAAGAGATGCAGAGGAACGGGGGGGAGAGAGAGAAAACGCCGCCCTCCGGACCGGACCGCCCTGATTTAGAGAAAAGAATCCCAACTTTACAAAGGTATTTTGCTATCAAAACGGGGGTATCTGGATATAAGCTACATACCGATAGCTTGCTTATGGGATGCACTATTCAGTCATATCTTTAGCTGATATTATTAAAATGGGGTGACAGATTCCCTTTAAGTGTGACAAAAATGCAAAAGATTAGGAAGTCAGGAAGAGGGAAAACACTTTTTCACACAACTGTATTTATACTGTTCCTAAATGCTTAGCATACCTGAAATTGCATCCTAATAATAAACAGTCCATAAATTTAATCAGGAGTTGACCATGTTATGTATGTACAGTATGTGCCGTGTATAGCCTGCAGTCTCAGGCCTACAATTATATTGTCTGGCCCCAATTGCTAAGTAAAGAGCATCAAATTCTCTTAGCTATGGCACAACAGAAAAATTATCATAAATCATTGGTGATATGGATTAGTCTTCAACAAATTTCATACATTGAGTCAAATGATTTGTATAAATTGTGGCAGCATGGTTGCTCAGAGATTAGCACGGTTGCTTTGCAGCGCTGGTTTTCTGGGTTCAAATCCTACCAAGAACGACATCTGCAATAAGTTCCTCCCCGTGATTGTGTGGGTTTCTTGAGGGTACTTTGATTTTTTACCACACTCTATTTACTGATAGGAAATTTAGAATGGGGACAGTGATCATGAAAGTGCTAAAACACTGTGAGAGATGTAATATACAGTAAGAGGGTAAAATATATAAATTAAAATTGATCATGCACATCGTAACATTGAAATTGAAGGAAAAATCATGGAATTATGGAAATCACAGGACTGCCAATCATGTTAATGATATGCAGATTATGGAAATAAGGAAGCAAAATTTTCAAAATATCTCAATTTACTCATTATGAGCAGAAATAAACTCATATGTCATGTCATGTTATCACTGAGATTCTTGTCTGAGAAATGTTCTGCCACACTTTTGCACTTGAACATGCAAATCATCAAGCGCTGGCAGCTCTCATTGCAATTGCGGACCAATGTGCTCAGTCGCCAACATTCAGAGACACTGTAGTCCATGGTAGCATATTTTGACCATCTGGGGTCACAGTAGTAGAAGCAAATACAGCCTGGTGTTTTCGTGTTGAAAAATGGCTCCGGTAACAATTTGCAAATTGTTGCACCACTGGTTCGATGACCAAATTAACATAATGTCGATTTTTTAGTGTACATGAAATGGAAACTATAAGGGACTGGCAACTTTGCATTAGGACTCCACACACGAACCAGATTATCAGCTACAGGTGTTCCTTTAACTTCATGAAACCACTCTCAAAGGCTGTCATGGTGCAGTGCAAGACAGCAATGTAAGCTAAAACAAATGTACATCCTCTTAGGTATGCAAATTTCCTCTTCAGAAAGAAAGAGTACTTGAATTCTATAGTGCCACCTGTTGGAAATAGTGATCCTACAAGTCACAATCAACGCTTTAACAAGCAGAGGTGTATCAAGGCTTTCTGGCACCTGGGGCAAGAATTCGGTTCGGCGACCCCACCCCCCCCGCACACATGCGATTTGCACACTTAGTCATGTACCCACGACCTGCTCTCCCTAATGCTCTCAATGTTCAGCGAAAAACTGAGAGAAGCAGGAATAGAAGCTCGTTGTCCAGGACTAGAGTTGAGCGATACTTTCCGATATCCAAAAGTATCGGAATCGGAATGGTATCGCCGATACCCAAAAAATATCGGCGATACCCGATACCGATACCGGAAGTCCAATGTAAGTCTATGGGAACAAAATATCGAAATTAAAAAAAAACCATTCTTGCCTTGTAGGTTAATTGTACATGAAGGAAAACAACAAAGAGTAATGTAGAATGTATTGGGGGAGGTTGAGGAGACATTAAAGGCATAGATGTTTAACCCAATCCAATGGAATAGCATTAATTTTTTTTTTTTAGGAAATACGTTCGGATTGACGAAGAAATTGACAATGTTGTTAACCTTTTTTCTATTTTGGCAAATATGTATGTTTCACAACTTCCATGCTCTTCACCTTTTTAACTTTTGACACACTTTCTCCTTCATAATCTTCAGCAGCATCATCTTTGTCATCAAATTATTCTTCATTTTCACCTTCTTTATCTTCTTCTAAAACTTCTTGCTTTTCATGTTTTTGTTAACATTACTCATATTGTTCTTTTTAAACTATTATTCTTCTTCATATTATAGTCCTTCATCTTCTTCATCATATTCTTATTTGTGACATAGATTCCTGTACTTGTAATCTGTAAAAGTATGATTTTTTCATCGTTCCGTTCTTGCTGCCACAAAAGATTTAAATTACAACAGTATTTGTCCGTGTTCAGTTTAGCCTGCAGCATCAGGCATTTACCAGGGGCACCACGAGGAGGAACGGACTCACCCCCATACACTGCTTAGTCTTCTTCTGCTTATAATTTAGAGCATATATTTTGCTCTTCATTTTGGTCTTATACTTCATGTTCTTCTGCCTTTAGATCTTCTGCTTATTGTTCTTGTGTCTCTTGTTCTGTATCTTGTATTTGTAGCACAACCTTGTACCAGCTGATGTTACTGGGACACGGTTACTAAGCAGGAGGTACCTGTGCTCCAAAGCACTACCAAGGACCAGCAGACGTTGCTGGAACTCGGATACTGAGATGGAGGCACCTAGGCCAAAGGCACTGCGGAGAACCAGTTGACGGTACTGGAACCCGGACGGGTAGCAGAAGGTACAAGAGCCAATGCAAGTAACGAGGACCAGCTGACTGTGCTGGAACCCGGAGGGGCAGCAGAAGGAAAAGAGCCAATGGCACAACCGAGGACCAGCTGACGTTACTGGGACACGGTTACTAAGCAGGAGGTACCTGTGCTCCAAAGCACTACCAAGGACAAGCAGACATTGCAGGAACTCGGATACCGAGATGGAGGCACCTAGGCCAAAGGCACTGTGGAGAACCAGCTGACGGTACTGGAACTCGGACGGGTACCATAAGGCACCCATGAAAATGTAAGTTGACAGGCCGCAAGCCGTCTGCAGTTACCAAATCACACAGTCCTACAGTGGGTGCTTGTCCTATTTTCACAACGGAAAGAGCCTTTATTTACATATCCACAGCACACATAGGAATCACCTAAACTGCAGGCACCATAGAGTCGGATAACCGGAATGTAACATGACAGGACAACTTATTTGAGGCTAATTTACGTTGACACTGCCAGGAAACAGCTGTGGTGCTGTAACCAGGGTGGGCATGAGTCAGTACCCGTGCCAATTACTTCCGAGCAACAACTGGCGGTGTTGGAGCCCAGGGATGAGAGGAGGACAGGGTGGAGGCAGCATGACTTTTTGTCGTACACACAGCAGGGGAACAGCTGCCATTACTCAACCCCAGTAACACAGGAGCAAGTGTTGACTGTGCTAACAGCACTTACAGGCAACAACTGGCGGTGTTGGAGCCCAGGGTCCAATGCATCGACTTCAATTGCTTCCACCTCCTCTCAGGAACACAGCACTGTTGATCAACCATCTGTCTCTTCACCGCCTGCCAAATTGCCCAGTCAGTCAGAGAGTTCTGTACAGGAGCCAGCTGAGTCTCTGCTTCTGTTCTCAGAATCTGTTGGTTTGCAAACAGGGGCACAGCCAAGCAGCATTCTGGAATGTGAAGAAGAGGGAGTATGCAGTGATGCGCAACAGCTGTGTCTCTCTGAATCTGAAGAGGCGGGTGAGACAGTGCCGATGGTCAGCACACCGCAGAACGCATCTGATGATGATGAGACTCAGGTGCCAGTTTCTGTTGAGCATGGTGGTGGCCAGACCACCCAACAGCAGCAGGTGTTGGAAGAGGTTAGTGGAGATGATGAGGTCCAAGACCCAACATGGCGTGAGGAACAGGAAGGTGGTGGTAGCAGCTCTGAGGAAGCGATTGCCCTAACGGTACAAACAGGAGGGAGAGTTAGGCTGCATACTCTGTTGCCTGTAGCCTCCATTTTGGCACCTGTTCGGATTTCTCTTCCAAAAGTCTAAACGGACGCTCCCAGGACTTGCACTGCGTGGTCCTTTTTTCAGACACTTGCAGATGATATTTGCTATGTCAAATGCAAGCTGTGTAATCAAAAAGTAAAAAGAGGTAAAGTGACAGTAACCTCAATACCACAAATATGTGTAAACATGTGCGGAGAAAACACGTAGTTGAGTTACAAAGACACACTGAAGATGTACAGTCTATAGAGAATCACTGCACAAGTTTAACTGCATATGTCATGGTTAAATTTGAAATTTTTATTGCACACTTGATGTGAAAAAAGAAAATAGCTATGAGACTACTGACTGACGTTTTGGGCAACGCAGTGGCCTTTATCAAATAGTCGCTGGAAGAGATAGAAAAATTTACAGTCAATGACAATGTATAATATATACAATATATACAATAAATACATAGGGTGAAGAATATATATACATAGGAATTAGGCAACATGTTAAACATTTGGGTGATACTGTAGAACACGGAGAATTATCCCTCTAGGGTATGCGGGTGGATAATGTAGTTTTTTGTTGATTTTTGGGAGTGTGTAGAAAACAGGGGTGATGGGGTATTGAATATTAAGGAATGTCATAGTCTTACAGTCTATGGTGATCAATTAAAGATGTTTTGTCAGGATACGATCAATTTTTTGACAGATGTAAAATGTAGGGTCACAATTGAGTTGTCTGTAGGTTAGGTTAACTGACAGTTGTCTATGAATTTCGGCAATAGATTGGGTCTTATTCATAATAACGATAGCACCCCCCTTATCTGCTGGTTTAATAATAATGTTGGGGTTATCTTTCAGAGATTTTATGGCTTGTTTATCTGTGGGTGTCAGGTTGTGGCGTATCGGGTGTAGGCCCAATCTCGGCAAACCATCCACGAGCACAGGCTCTGAATGCTGGCATTGCAAAACTCCTGTCCCTTGAAATGCTGTCATTCAGGCTGTTGGAGACTGACAGTTTACGGAACTTAATGGCATTGGCAGTCCCACAATACAATGTGCCAAGCTGATTTTATTTCAGCAGGCAAGCCGTCCCTGGTCTGCAAAAGCATGTTGATGAGGTTAAAATTAAACATGCGCTACTAAACTCCGTCAGTAGCAATGTCCACCTGACCACCGCTGCGTGGACCAGTACCCATGGCCAGGGACGATACCTTTCCCTTACTGCCCATTGGGTCAATGTTGTGGAGCCGGGTACAGATCTTGCGAGTGGCGCTGTACGTGTTCAGGCAACTACAAGGATTGCGGGAATCAAGTCTGTACACATTGACTCCTCCTTCTCCATTTCCTCAGAAACATCATTGCAGGAGCCGTCACGGTCTACCTCCACATGGACCGTGAACGCTTAATAAGAATCTTTAGTTATATAGCGCCAACAGATTACGCAGCGCTTTACAGTTTAACAGTTTCAGAACACAAGTCATATAAGTAACAACGTTACCAATACAATAATGAAAGCAATATAATCCGCACATGCTCGTGAGAGCTTACAATTTACAAATATGTGGGGGAGATACAAAGTACAGGTGTTTATATACAATGGTGTATTTAGAATGATGGCCCAGCCATTTTGAGGGAGTGAGGGATGGATGGAGATAGTGAATGGGCTACACACACACACTTACACATAGAATGACTTTGATTAGTGAATGTGATAGGCCGCTATGAAGAAATGTGTTTAGAGTGAGCGCCCCAAAACATGCAAATTGTGGATAGTTCTAATTTCTTGGGGTACAGCATTCCACAGTATTGGCGCAGCGCGGGAGAAGTCTTGGATTCGGGAGAGATGTTCTTTAGGTGTAGGTGGCAATAGCGGGCAACAGATTGTATATGGGAGGTGAAGGAGAGATTGGTGTCAAACATAACACCCAGACAGCGAGCCTGTTGACCGATATGAGCACAGACGTGGCCAAACGTCAACAGGCCGTCCTGAAATTAATTTCCATGGGGAATCAAAGCCACACAGCGCTGGAGCTCTGGAATGCCATAAAGCAAGAGAGCGACATGTGTATTTTGCCAGCGAATCTCCAGCCAGGCTTGGTAGTGTGTGACAATGGCCGAAATCTGGTGGCAGGTCTGGGCCTAGGCAACGTCACTCACATACCATGTCTGGCACATGTGCTAAACTTGGTCGTCCAGAGTTTTTTGAGGGACTATCCGGATCTTGATGCACTGCTGCACAAGGTCCGCCTACAGTGCGCTAACTTGCGACGTTCGACCATGGCCAGATCGCGCATTGCAGCTCTGCAACGCAGATTTTGCCTTCCTGAACATCGCATCATATGTGACGTACCCACCAGGTGGAATTCCACGTTACATATGTTGGAGCGGTTGTGTGAGCAGCAGCCAGCAGTAATGGAGTATCAGCTGCATCAGTTGCAATCAACTCGCAATTTGCGCCGTTCACTTCACCACTACTGAGTGGGCCTCTATAATAATAATCTTTATTTATATAGCGCCAACAGATTCCGCAGCGCTGTACAGTTTAACAGTTTCATAACACAAGTCATAAGTGACAACGTTAACAATACAATAATTAAAGCAATATAAGCCGCCCCTGCTCGTGAGACCTTACAATCTACAATGAGGAGGGGAGCTACAAAGTACAGTTGTTTATATACAATGGTTTATTTGCAATGATGGTCCAGCCATTTTCAGGGAGTGAGGGATGGATGGAGATAGTGAATGGGCTACACACACACACAGTTACACGTAGAATGACTTTGATTAGTGAATGTGATAGGCCGCTCTGAACAAATGTGTTTTGAGTGTGGAAGTAGGGCTGTTAATGGGGATGTTGAAGTCTCCAAGGATAAGGGTTGGTACTTCTGAGGACATGAAAGTGCGGCAGCCAGGCAGAGAAGTGGTCAAGGAACTGTGTGGGCGAGCCTGGGGTCCGATATATTACCGCTACTCTAAGGGAGAGGGGACGAAAGAGCCTGATGGTGTGTACCTAATAATTTGCAAAATCTTAATATAAAATTTACATGTTACATATTTACATCTAGTATAAAACATTTAACCATTAAGCCTACTTACAGAACAAGGAAGTGTAAAAAAACTTGTGCTTAAAAAAAAAAGTGCAAATTAAATGTGAGAAGGGCAGTGTAACAAATAATTTAGGAAAAAGATAAACTAACATCAAGTGCTGTGTGCTGTGTAAGAGCCAGACACATTAACATGAAATCAGTCTGGAATAGCGGTGATTTTCTCCCCATAACCCGAGTAACATTCTGGGGAGAGGGGTGTAGAGTCAACGATCAGCAACTAGCTACGGTAGATCAAATACCTGAAAAAAAAAAAAAAATGGTTATTTAACATTCATAAGATACATTTTATTTTATCAAAAAAAAATAAAATATTTAACATTCATAAGATACATTGTATTTAAAAAAAAAAGAAAAATTTATTTAACATTCCTAAGATAAAAATTTTTTTAAACATAAAAACTATAATACACAGCAGGATCTTTAGTAAAAACCAGACTTACCACTGTAACCTCTTAATCCTTGCAAGCTTCAACACAACGTTGACAAGGTACACAGCAGGGGTGGTCGGTCTCCTAGACAACGAGCAAACTCCTTCATGTTGAGAGAGGCCACCATCTCCTTAGCTTTCTGGTACTTTTCTGTGGGAATGAGCTTGTCTCCAACCAGCCAGGAATATCCATTGAATGGCACACCATGGTTTGGTATTAGCACCCAGTACCAAAAGTGAAGCCAACCACAGTTCCCATTTCTCATGAACTTTATTTGATATACTGGCTGGCCAAACATTAGTTTCTCACAAAGGAGCTGAAGACCCTGAGTGGCAGTAGGTGCAAGTCTCTCCAGCATGACCTGTTTGTTAGATATTTGCCGTCTACACCTAAAGAACATCTCTAGAATCCGCCCTTTTCTCACCATGGAAACAACAAAAACCCTCATTGTAGCATTGATCCACTCCCGCCTGGACTACTGCAATGCTCTATTACTTGGCCTCCCCATTACTCGACTATCCCCTCTCCAGTCCATCCTTAATGCAGCAGCCAGGGTCATCCATCTGGCTAATCGGTACTCGGACACGTCCGCTCTTCGCCAGTCCTTACACTGGCTGCCCATTCATTATAGGATCCAATTCAAAGTACTGGTTCTCACCCACAAAGCTCTCCACAGTGCAGCACCCCCCTACATCTCCTCCCTCATTTCTATCTATCGGCCTAACCGACTGCTGCGCTCTGCAAATGACTTTCGACTAACCTCTGCAGTAATCCGTACCTCCCACTCCCGACTCCAAGACTTCTCCCGCGCTGCGCAAATCCTCTGGAATGCTCTACCACAAGAAATTAGGACTATCCACAATTTGCCTGGTTTCAGGCGCTCCCTCAAAACACATTTGTTCAGAGTGGCCTATCACATTCAATAACCAAAGTCGTTCTATGTTTAAGTGTGTATGTGGAGCCCATTCACTACCTCCATCCATGCCTCACTCCCTCAAGATGGCTGGACCATCATTGGAAATGCACCATTATATATACACACCTGTACTTTGTATCTCCCCCACCTCATTGTAGATTGTAAGCTCTCACGAGCAGGGTCGGCTTATTTTGCTTTAATTATTGTATTGTTAACGTTGTTACCTATGACTTGTGTTTTGAAACTGTTAAAGTGTAAAGCGCTGCGGAATATGTTGGCGCTATATAAATAAAGATTATTATTATTATTATATCAGAGGGAGAAGAGGATTGGGCCTTGACAAGGTGCCCAATTGCATCTTAAGTCTTATTGAATGTTGGAGCCAGTCCACCGTACAAAAGCAGCCATAGAGTGTCCGGGTACCTGCTTGGATTTCGATCAAAATGAAGACTACTTTGATGTACATGTACACCAATTCGAGAAAAATGACAAGGATGAGGCAGTAAGACACGCTCAGCAGAGTACAAGCAGCATTGCTTGAAGAAGTAACTTGAGCGTGATCAAAATTGAATAAATTAAAATCTCAGACTACAGTGAACACAACTCTTAGCTGTGAAAGGGCTTTTGTGTCCTTCTACAGTGTTTTCAACTAATGTATTGGATACGGATGGAAGCACGTCACACTATAATTTCAATTGAATGGAGCAGCAAGAATTACACTAAAGAAAAAAAAAAAAAAAGAGTGTGAGAGTGACATGTGCAGATGCCTACATACAGCGTTGTATGCCGAGCAAACTGCAGCGCGTCACCTGCACTCACACACACACCTTGCAGAGCTGTGAAAAAAACACTGCAAGGCAAAAGGAAGATGTACACAGCGGTTGGTAAAGTAGCCTGCCTAAAGCACAGTACACAAAATCGCAATCTCTAACTGTCCCTCAGAGTCAGCAGAGCAGCGTTCTGTCCCAAACTGAATTAACAGCACAGTGACGCTAAAATGGCGGCTTTATCCGACAACAATACCTTCCTTGTGTCACGGTTAGGGTAGCGTGTGTCTATTATATGAGTGTCTGTAAAATGTAACGTTACGCAGACTTATTCTGCCCTTGGGACGCAAAAATAAGACAGCAGTAATCATTTACTGTATAAAACTCCACCTATGCGCAACAAAACAAGCACGTTCCCTCTTACGGTTCCTGCGCTGACATGTGAGTAGGGAGTTTGGAGACGTTCCTGAATTTATCCCAGGTATCCAAGCATATCAGGCCGATAGGAGAGCATTAAAACCACCCACGGTGGTGACTTAAATATGGTGAATCGAACCAGTGAAGAACTGTAGGTCGATGCGAATGAATGTGCGATCACATGACACACGTTTATAATAACCCTTGCTAGACACGAGTAACTTTGTAGATATTTGGACACACCTGAACCCAGATGGCAGTGAATATTCATTCTATTCGGCGCCACATGACTCTTGGTCCAGAATAGATTATATATTGCTAGCACAGGAGCTATTAAGGGGAGTGGAAGAGGCAGATGTGCACAGCGTAGCTATATATGACCACGCGCCCGTATCAGTGACCCTGCCAGATATGGTGCAGATGGGGCCAAACCAAACTTGGCGCTTCCCGACCTATTTGTTAATGGATGAGAAGTTTCGACATCATGTGAAGCAATGGTGTTTTTAATATGTAAGGGATAATGGAGATACTAGGGATAGGCCGGAACTTTTATGGGCAGCAGGGAAGGGAGTAATGCGCGGGAAACTAATAGGTTATCAGACAACGCTAAAAAAGAAGATGGCGACAAACTACTCGCAGGCTAGCAGGATATTACGCGATAGGTACACGGCAAACAAGACAAGTTCATCAACACAGGTTAAAAATAGATGTAAGCAGGCTAAGGTTGACTTACACGTATGGGTATATCGACGAGAGAGAAGCAGTAATAACAATTATAGAGCCGATGTATATCGTTATGGTAGCAAATGAGGGAGACTATTAGCACGACTAGCGAAAGGAAATCACATTCGTCATCAACATATTACAGCGTTAACGAATAAACATGGGATCATGAACACAGACCCTCGAACCATAAACACCATTCTACAAGAATACTACTCAGACTTATATAAGGTGGAACATACGGATAGTGAGGAGGGTAACACCTTTGTAGATGGAATACGGTTACCATCCATCACAAACTATCAGCTTCTCCTTTTAAAAAAACAAATTGAGGTGACGGAAGTGACAGCGGCGATAAGTTACTTTAAATACGGAAAGCTCCAGGATCTGACGGGTTTACAGCCAAATTATTAAAATTATTGAGTGAGGATATCCCGTCCACATTGGTACGCACCTTCAATCATATATTGGAGACAGGAGGGTTGCCCAGCCATTCAAACATGTCACACATGAAGTTGCTACTAAAACCAAACAAACCTTCACATCTGCCTGGATCCTATCGTACATTCTCACTCATTGACCATTATATCAAGATTTTGTCCAGGATCATGGCAGATCTTTTGAGTAGCATTGTTCCTACGCTGATAGGGCGATCACAAGTGGCCTTTGTTAGCTACTTTGTTGGCTACTATCAGTCTCACTATGCATAACACATGTGTGCAGTGGGCAGTATTACCTTTGCCTTCGGTGGAGTAGGAAAACCCCTCTCCTATCGAAGTGTTAGTTGGGGAGATGGAAGATTTGACACCGGGACCTGAATTGTAATACTTAAATGTGACAGGTGACAAATTTGTTAAGGCGCAACTATGCGGCCCCTACGTTGAGTCTAGCCCGTGAAAATTTACTGGTTGTCAATGGGGAACCCCAACACCCCGGGGCAGCTACAGTATTTAAACAATTAGAGCTGAACCAAGATTTGCTGTATCAGGTTTATAAAATACATGTTGAAATTTTTTAGCAATTGCTGCTACCGCAGTCATATCGGAGGTTGGTAATGGACTTAGCGCATGCGCATGTACTAGGGTGACATTTGTGCCAAAAGAAAACCCTACACAGAATTATACAACGGTTTTACTGGCTGGGGGTCTATCAAGAAGTTAAACGGTATTGTAACTCTTGTCGCATGCGCCAGATACACAGTCCTCAGCCTCATTTAGTAAGTCCCTTGGTGCCATTAAAAATTTTAGAGGTCCAGTTTGAGAGAATACCATGGATCTGGTGGAGCCGGTTAATAAATCAGCAAGGGGTCATCAACAGGGGCAATAAAAGGGGCACTGTGTGGGTCACCAGTTTTGAGCACACCCGAGTTCAAAAGAGAATTCATTGTCCAGACTGATGCGTCAGAGGTAGGTCTGGGTGCCGTGTTGTCTCAGGACTGGAGCTTAACGGGGAGGAGCATCCCATTAATTTCCTGAGTCGAAAACTTACTCCATCAAAAAACAGAGGCAGCATTGTAGAGAGAGAGTGCCTGGCGATAAAGTGGGCACTGGAGTCGTTGCGCTACTATTTGTTGGGGATAACATTTTGTTTTGTAAATGATCATTCCCCTGTGACTGGCAGTGTTGTAGCCCAGGGAGTAGAGTTCAGGTGGTAGAAAGATGAACATAACAGGAGACTTGGAAAACGTTGGCAAACAGTTATTTAATCTGAAAACGGACAGGCAAATTCAGGTGAGATCCATGCCTTGTTCATTTTCAGAAAAATAAGCCGGTCTACATTGTCTGAGGATAGTCGCATGCGACGGTATGTTAGTACACCACCTGCAGCACTAAAGACGCGCTCAGATAATACACTGGCAGCAGGGCAAGCCAGCACCTCCAAAGCATACCACACATCAAATACAAATATAACAGTAATAATAATATTATCAATAAAAAATGAAATTGCACACACAGTACACAGACACAGCTCATATGTGTGTATGAGAGGTGTTTCTGTGTGTAGTTCATGCCTCTAGCCTAGAAGATCAGTCTTGCTAAAATCTTTAACACTGACCCCTGTTCTGTTCTTAAAATGGTGGATGCTGAACTGCTTCTCAGCCCCCTCATACACAATCATTATGTGGCACTGCTGGGCTCAGTCAGAGGCATCAGATTGAACTAGGCTGTCCTGAGTCATTCTCAATAGAACATTTTGTTCAGCAGTTCATCTAGTTCATTTAGTTCAGAGGTCACATGATGCATTTCCTATCAGCTCCTCACAGGATAGGGTGGAGAAAAACTGAACTAAATGAACTAATCTTTTGAACTAATCTTTTCAGTGAACTAGTTCATGGTGAACTAATCACCAAAATTAACTAGATTTCCCATCACTATGGTGTACACCTTGGTGGCGCTGTCACAAAACTTCGCCACATTTGTAACATACAGCTCTTGCCCTGTGCAGAGGCGCTGCTTGTGCTCTCTCTTGTTGCAGAGGTGTCTACAATGCCTCGACGCACAGAGCTGCTTTGTAAAGCAGTAACAGCAGCAGCGCTCTCGGCTGGAATGGAGAACATTATGGATTTCAACAGTGTGTCTTGGTCCTCCAACATTTTACGGTCCCGGTTCAACGGTGTGATGAGGCTTTGTAAGTTGTCCCAGTAGCGAGGGTCTAGGAGGGTGTACACCCAATAATCTGACGTGGTGAGAATGTGGCCGATGCAGCGGTCGTTTCTCAGGCAGTGCAGCATGAAATCAACCATGTGCTGCAGACTCACAAATGGCCAACAAACGCTGTCCTCTGGAAGAGCGTCACACTAATATATTTTTGTAAATTTAAAATAGAATAAAGCAGCAGCAATTTTTGAAAAATTACAAGGATGAGCCAGTGACAGACACTCAGCAGAGTACACGCTGCGGTGGTTGAAGTGGAGCGGGATCTACACTCCTACAAAAAAATGAAACCTCAGACTACAGTGAACACTGAAACACAACTGTTCACTTGCTGTGAAAGGCCTTTTTGTGGACTTCTATTAAGTTTGCAAGCAATGTATTGTATTTTGATGGAAGAGCGTCACACTAATATATTTTTGTAAATTTAAAATAGAATAAAGCAGCAGCAATTTTTGAAAAATTACAAGGATGAGCCAGTGACAGACACTCAGCAGAGTACACGCTGCGGTGGTTGAAGTGGAGCGGGATCTACACTCCTACAAAAAAATGAAACCTCAGACTACAGTGAACACTGAAACACAACTGTTCACTTGCTGTGAAAGGCCTTTTTGTGGACTTCTATTAAGTTTGCAAGCAATGTATTGTATTTTGATGGAAGAGCGTCACACTAATATATTTTTGTAAATTTAAAATAGAATAAAGCAGCAGCAATTTTTGAAAAATTACAAGGATGAGCCAGTGACAGACACTCAGCAGAGTACACGCTGCGGTGGTTGAAGTGGAGCGGGATCTACACTCCTACAAAAAAATGAAACCTCAGACTACAGTGAACACTGAAACACAACTGTTCACTTGCTGTGAAAGGCCTTTTTGTGGACTTCTATTAAGTTTGCAAGCAATGTATTGTATTTTGATGGAAGAGCGTCACACTAATATATTTTTGTAAATTTAAAATAGAATAAAGCAGCAGCAATTTTTGAAAAATTACAAGGATGAGCCAGTGACAGACACTCAGCAGAGTACACGCTGCGGTGGTTGAAGTGGAGCGGGATCTACACTCCTACAAAAAAATGAAACCTCAGACTACAGTGAACACTGAAACACAACTGTTCACTTGCTGTGAAAGGCCTTTTTGTGGACTTCTATTAAGTTTGCAAGCAATGTATTGTATTTTGATGGAAGAGCGTCACACTAATATATTTTTGTAAATTTAAAATAGAATAAAGCAGCAGCAATTTTTGAAAAATTACAAGGATGAGCCAGTGACAGACACTCAGCAGAGTACACGCTGCGGTGGTTGAAGTGGAGCGGGATCTACACTCCTACAAAAAAATGAAACCTCAGACTACAGTGAACACTGAAACACAACTGTTCACTTGCTGTGAAAGGCCTTTTTGTGGACTTCTATTAAGTTTGCAAGCAATGTATTGTATTTTGATGGAAGAGCGTCACACTAATATATTTTTGTAAATTTAAAATAGAATAAAGCAGCAGCAATTTTTGAAAAATTACAAGGATGAGCCAGTGACAGACACTCAGCAGAGTACACGCTGCGGTGGTTGAAGTGGAGCGGGATCTACACTCCTACAAAAAAATGAAACCTCAGACTACAGTGAACACTGAAACACAACTGTTCACTTGCTGTGAAAGGCCTTTTTGTGGACTTCTATTAAGTTTGCAAGCAGTGTATTGTATTTTGATGGAAGAGCGTCACACTAATATATTTTTGTAAATTTAAAATAGAATAAAGCAGCAGCAATTTTTGAAAAATTACAAGGATGAGCCAGTGACAGACACTCAGCAGAGTACACGCAGCATTAGTTGAAGTAACTGGAGCGTGATCTGCACTCAAAAAAAAAAAAAAAATCACAGACTGCAGTGAACACTGAAACACAACTGTTCACTTGCTGTGAAAGGCTCCATTGTGGACTTCTATAGTGTTTGCAACCAAGGTATTGTATACGGATGGAAGCGCGTCACACTATTATTTCAATTACATGGAGCAGCAAGAATTACACTGAAGAAAAAAAAAAGAGTCTGTGAGTGACACGTGCAGATGCCTACAGACAGCGTTGCATGCAGAGCAAACTGCAGCGTCACCTGCACTCACACACACCTTGCAGAGCTGTTAAAACAACACTGCAGGCAAAAGGAAGCTTTACACAGCCGGTGGTAAACTAGCCTGCCTAAAGCACAGTACACTAAATCGCAATCTCTAACTGTCCCTCAGAGTCAGCAGAGCAGCGTTCTTTCCCTAACTGAGTTCACAGCACAGTGACGCTAAAATGGCGGCGGCGCCTTTTATAGTGCATTCTGACATCATTTGAGCATCCAATCACAGCCATGCCATTAGTTAACATGACCGCAGCAGTACAGGATGTGCCCACACTTCTTAGGATTCCTCATTGGCTGACTAAAATCACATTGTCTCTCAAAGAATTATGGGAACTTCCGATTCCGGTATACGATATATGGAAAATATCGGAACTAAGTATCGGAATTCCGATTCAGCGAATATCGGCCGATACCCGATACTTGCGGTATCGGAATGCTCAACACTACACAGGACCATAAGTATGAAAGTCGCATATGAGTGAAGTGTCCATGTGACGACTGCTGGAACCTGCAGAGCTGAATCCTGACATTCCAGCTTCTGAATCCTCACAACTAATGCACTGCACACTTTTAGGGTTCTCCCTTACCGGTGGCAAGAGTACACAGTCATGTCAGCACAAGCATGTGATTTAAATACATCTGGCCACATTCCGACTCAACGTGCCCGGCCTCGCTCTGTTCATTTTCATTGAGTGAGGCCACACATGTCTAGTCAGCATGTGACCACATGTATGTAAATCGCTGGCACGAGAGAATCCTAACAGCGTGCAGTGAACACTGTGAGAATTCAGAAGTCTGCAGTCACATAGAATAACTGCAGACTCAGCACAGACCTGGAGAACCGCTCTAATGCTCCTAATATAAAGAAAAACATGACAATAAGTCAGTTTCACAAATAATATTTACATCCAGGTACCTTATAGATGACGTCGTCTCCTTCTTTTCCAGACCCCATGATGAGTTTTCTCATCCACAGCCGTCTCTGCAGACTTCCATCTTCTCTGGTCTTCTGCACCAACTCTCCACACGATGCCCTTAAAGACAAAAGAGTCATTATAATGCCCCTAAATAAAAATATCTGCAATATACTGTCACCTCACACTATTCCCCTCCCTCCTCATACTGTCTACTCTCACATCCCCTCTGTTCACCATACTGTCTCCTCATATATTTACCCCCTCACTCTCTATACTGTCTGCTCACACATACCCCTGACTCCCCATACTGTGTCTGCACACATCTCATCAACCTCACTCCCCATACTGTGTCCACATACATTAACCCATTCGCTCCCCATACTGTCTGCACCCATCCCTCCACTCACCATACTGTGTCTGCACTCATCCCCATACTGTTTCCTCATACATGCCCTCATACATACTCTTCAGTGTCCTCAAATCCCCACACACATTAAATCCCCCCATCCCTACTCCAAATCCCCCCATCCCCATGCCAAATCCCCCACACACATTAAGTACCCCCCATCCCCACTGCAAATCCCCCACACACATTAAGTACCCCCATCCCCACTCCAAATCCCCCACACACATTAAGTACCCCATCCCCACTCCAAATCCCCCACACACATTAAGTACCCCCCATCCCTACTCCAAATCCCCCACACACATTAAGTACCCCACCATCCCCACTCCAATTCCCCCCACATAAAGTACCCTCCATCCCCAGCTCAAATCCCCCCATGCATAATGTATCCCCATCACCACTCCAAAAACCCCCACACATAAAGTACTACCATCCCCACTCCAAATCCCCACACACATAAAGTACCCCCATCCCACTCCAAATTCCCCCACACAAAGAATCCCCACTCCAAATCCCCCACACATAAAGAATCCCCCATCCTCCACTCCAAATCCCCCACATAAAGTAACCCCCATCCCCACTCCAAATCCCCCCACATAAAGAATCCCCCATCCCCACTCCAAATCCCCCCCCACACATAAAGTGCCCCCATCCCCACTCCAAATCCCCCATACATAAAGAATCCCCCCATCCCACTCCAATCCCCACCTAAGTCCCATCCCCTCAAACCCCACATAAAGAATCCCCTTAGCCCCACTCCAAATCCCCTCACACATAAAGAAACCCCCATCCCCCCTCCAAATCCCCCCACACATAAAGTACCCCCATCCCCACTCCAAATCCCCCCACACATAAAGAATCCCCTCATCCCCACTCCAAATCCCCTCACACATAACGAATCCTTCCATCCCCACTCCAAATCCCCCCCACACATATAGTACCTCCATCCCCACTCCAAATCCCCCACATAAAGTATCACCCCCCCATATTAGTCCCACTGTTAATCTTCGGTGGTTTTTTCAGCTCCACAGTGGAGCTCACTTACCACCATCATTCCCCCTTTTTGCTGCCGCCGGCGAGTGACATCAGCAGCGTGATCACATGACTTGATCACGCTGCTGGCGTCGCTCTGACCCGGCAATCAGAGCTTCAATTGTACTGACATCTGTATAGACGCCAGTACAATTGATCCCTGGGAGCCGGCACGCAGCAGCTTGTCTGCGCCGGCTGTCAGCTTGACAGCCGGCACAGGGAACCGCCAACTCCCAGGCCAGGGGAGGCAGAAAGCAGCCGCCGGAGGAGACACTGCGGACCGCCGCATTAGGTGGCCCGACTGCGCCCCCCTGCCGGCTGCGCCCGGGGCACATCCCCCGGCTGCCCCCCACTGGATACGCCCCTGTTAACAAGTCTTGTAATATGACTTAGGAAAAAAGCCAAATCAGAATCTCAATTTGCAGACACGGTGTTTGGGGCTATTGGCCCTCGTCAGTGTAAAGTATGAGAACGGATTTGGCTAGGTGAAAGGCTCTGGACTGAGTTCTAAGGGGTAAGGTTTCTCCTTGTGGAGAGTGACATACCAGCTCTGGCTTGTCAAGGTAAGGAGGCTTATTCGCCGTGCAATACTCCTCTGGAAATTAATATGCAAATTGCCTCTTCAGAAAGAAAGAGGACTTGAACTCTATAGCGCCACCTGTTGGAAGTAGCGATCCTACAAGTCACAATCAACCCTTTAATGAGTCTTGTAATATGACTTAGGATAAAAGCCAAATCCTCTTAGGTAATATTTCTGTCTTGAAAGCAATGAGAGCTGCAGATTGCTCTGGATATCACATGGGCAACGCCATGAAGAGGCTTTCACAAAGGAGGGTGAAACGTTCTCAGGAACTGCTTTTTAACATGTCAATGCCAGGGTGCATGTTGCTAATGCTACTGTGTACAGCTTGTGTAGTCTATGCCTGATATCTGCTACCATGACCTCCTACAGTATCTCCAGACTTGTCTCCCATTGAGCACACCTGGGACATCATTGGTTGGCAATTACAATGGTAGCTGCCAGCCGTGGATCTTGAAGATTTACATGTCCAAGTGCATTTAGCATGGCAGAGTATTCCTCAGACAACCATTAATAACCTCATTGATAGCAAACCAAGGCATGTAAGTGTGTGTATTTCTGAGAGTGTACTTCATACGAAATAAATCGAGATATTTTGAAAACTTTGTTTAAACTTTTTCCTCATTTTTATATCATTAACAATGTCTATCTATCCTGCGATTGCCATCATTCTATGACATTTCCTTTTTGATGTTGCAATTTCACAATTTCATTGTTGAAGAGTGTATTTAAAATCAGTATAAAAGTGTTAACTGGAACTTGACATGGGAAAAAAACACTCTCATTCTGCAGATATGGGGTTAATCTGCAGGTTAATAGTGTTCTGAATCTGCCTGGTGAGGGCGCGTAGACCTCGCTGCTGGGAGGAAATTAACTTTATTTCTCCCGATAGCGATTGGGCTTCAGTCATGGGGGTGGTGCCAGTGCGGGTCCAGTCACAGCTGTGTGTATAGTGAGCGGCTTCTGCAACCACACCCCCTTGCTCATTATTAGGGCCTGCTGTCAGTCAATGCCAG
Source organism: Oophaga sylvatica (assembly GCA_033576555.1). Classification (NCBI taxonomy): domain Eukaryota; kingdom Metazoa; phylum Chordata; class Amphibia; order Anura; family Dendrobatidae; genus Oophaga; species Oophaga sylvatica. Next base: position 188,938,806 of record JARQOD010000002.1, on the reverse strand, counting down.
GGACGAGGTTACAGCTGCCGCTCTCTACACACAGGGCGAGAGGTGACTGAATTCACCCGACACCACCCTCGTCACTGAAACCCGAATGCTACTGGGAGGAATAAAATTCATTTCCTCCCTGCAGCTGCGTGTCTAAGTGTCAGCCCCGTGCATGTTTATAATGCTATTATCCTGCAGATTAACTTCATATCTACAGGTTAATAGTGTTTCTTCATGTGACAGGCCACCTTTAAAGTGGTTGTTTGCTCCTGATTTTTTTAAAACATCCAGCATGCTGTAAAATAATATACAGTGTAATGCCCAGCCACCTCTCTTCAAATGCTCCCTGAGTCCCCGCAGATCTATGTGTTTCCTGCTTTGGCCACTGGAGCATATAACATCTACACACAGTGATTGGTTAAAGCTGTCATATGTCTCTCCATTCAGAAAGAAATTACTTGTGGGAGACCGAAACAGCATTGGAAGAGGAGGGGCAGTGGATTGGTAAAATGAGTATACTGTATTTAGTTACAATATGGCTTGACAGCTAGTTAGTTTTAAAAAAAATATTCAGAGGCGGACAAACCTTTTATGATTTGGAATGCAAAAAGGATTTGACAGTTCACATATACATGGTGAAACTAGACAAACATCAGTGCTGTTTGTGAATCAAAATGGTTCAAATGGTCATACGATGGCTTAATGCATTTATCAACATAACCAAAGCCATAACAAATAGGCATTTTGGTCAGGATTGGGGTGATCCTGGGGAGGGACTGAAGTGTCCCTTAATTGCCAACACTGATGCTGGTAACTGTTCCCATATGGCGTATACAGTCATGGCCAAAAATTTTGAGAATGACACAAATATTATATTTTCACATGATCTGCTGCCCTCTGGTTTTTATGTGTGTTTGACAGATGTTTTTATCACAGACAGAAATATAATTGCAAACATATGAGTAACAAAAGCTTATATTGACAGTTAGAATGAGTTAATGCAGCAAGTCAATATTTGCAGTGTTGACCCTTCTTCAGGACCTCTGCAATTCTCCCTGGCATGCTCTCAATCAACTTCTGGACCAAATCCTGACTGATAGCAGTCCATTCTTGCACAATCAATGCTTTCATTTTGTCAGAATTTTTAGGTTTTTGTTTGTCCACCCGTCTCTTGATGATTGACCACAAGTTCTCAATGGGATTAAGATCTGGGGAGTTTTCAGGCCATGGACCCAAAATCTCTATGTTTTGTTCCCTGAGCCATTTAGTTATCAACTTTGCTTTATGGCAAGGTGCTCCATCATGCTGGAAAAGGCATTGTTGATCGCCAAACTGCTCTTGGAGGGTTGGGAGAAGTTGCTCTTGGAGGACATTCTGGTACAATTCTTTATTCATGGCTGTGTTTTTAGGCAAGACTGTGAGAGAGCCGATTCCCTTGGCTGAGAAGCAACCGCACACATGAATGGTTTCAGGATGCTTAACAGTTGGTATGAGACAAGACTGGTGGTAGTGCTCACCTTGTCTTCTCCGAATGAGGCGTTTTCCTGATGTCCCAAACAATCGAAAAGGGGATTCACCAGAGAAAATAACTTTACCCCAGTCTTCAGCAGTCCACTGCCTGTACCTTTTGCAGAATATCAGTCTGTCCATGATGTTTTTTCTGGAGAGAAGTGGCTTCTTTGCTGCCCTCCTTGAGACCAGGCCCTGCTCCAAGAGTCTCCGCCTCACAGTGCATGCAGATGCACTCACACCTGCCTGCTGCCATTCCTGAGCAAGCTCTGCACTGCTGGTAGCCCGATCCCGCAGCTGAAACACTTTTAAGAGACGGTCCTGGCGCTTGCTGGTCTTTCTTGGGCGCCCTGAAGCCTTTTTGGCAACAATGGAACCTCTCTCCTTGAAGTTCTTGATGATGCGATAGATTGTTGACTGAGGTGCAATCTTTCTAGCTGCGATACTCTTCCCTGTTAGGCCATTTTTGTGCATTGCAATGATGACTGCATGTGTTTTAGAGATAACCATGGTTAACAGAAGAGAAACAATGATGCCAAGCACCAGCCTCCTTTTAAAGTGTCCTGTAGTGTCATTCTTACTTAATCATGACAGATTGATCTCCAGCCATGTCCTCATCAACACCCACACCTGTGTTAATGGAGCAATCACTGAAAAGAGGTTAGCTGGTCCTTTTAAGGCAGGGCTGCAATGATGTTGAAATGTGTTTTGGGGGATAAAGTTCATTTTCTAGCCAAATATTGACTTTGCAAGTAATTGCTGTTAAGCTGATCACTCTTTATAACATTCTGGAGTATATGAAAATTGCCATTAGAAAAAGTGAAGCAGTAGACTTTGTAAAAATGAATATTTGTGTCATTCTCAAAACTTTTGTCCATGACTGTACTGTTAGTGTAACAATATATCAGTGTCATAGTGTATAGTGCCTACAGAGCTGTTCCTAATAACTCCTTCATACATTATCTGCATAATAATGCTTCAATGACCACTCCATGCATAGCTAATGCAGTATATGTAAAGTATTTGGTTAGACATCACAAAAAACACACTGGAATCTATTTTTTTTGTCGCATATACTGTATGTAAGAGTGGTGGACTGTGATAATGTGCTCCTAGCACTGAAGACACCAATCGCGCTGTTCTGTGTATTATAATGTGAATAGTGTCATGTGGGTTTAGATATATTTTGTAATGTATAATATTTAAATTGTGATAAGCATTAGGTGTTACCTGGTTAAGGTATCTTGGGGAACAAGTATTGTTCGTATAAATGTAATATGTTTAATGTATGCAAATGCAATGCATAGTGTTGGTAAAAGTATATCTGCCCAATTACATAGAGTAGGGATAGTTAAAGTTGGGATTAGGGTATAGTGGGAGGGGCAAGCCCAGTAAAAAGCGATTGCTTCCTGATAGTTAGGAAAGTACAGGGGATGATGGACATGGAACCGCAAGAAGGGAAAGTAAGGGTGAGTTTCCACGGTCAGGAAACGCTGCGTGTTTGGCGCTGTGCGCTGGCGCAGCGCCAAACACGCAGCGTCCAGATGTTACAGCATAGTGGGGGGGATTTCAAGAAATCCCGTCTCCACTATGCGTAACAATACGCAGGTGGCAAACCTGCGTAAACGGACATGCGGCGCGTCTTTTTAGACCGCAGCATGTCCTCGCGTATTGCGGCGACGGTGCGTCGCCGCAACAGAATTAACACAGGGCTATGTAGCCCTGCGCTCTTTCCGGAGGTGTTCCGGAGGTGTCCTGAACACCTCCGGAAAGATCGCGCGTCAGAAAGGGGGCGGGGCTTAGACGGAGCGGAATTTCCGCTCCGTCCAAAGCGCTATGGTTCCGGACCGTGGAACCATAGCCTAACAGATCCCGGGTGCACTGCGGGACTGTACAGGAATTCCCTGGGGCTGAAAAGAACAGTAAATAGGGATAGTCTACGAGGAACGGACAGTAACGCTGAAGGCATGCTGTACTAAAGAAACAAGCAATAAGAAGTGTTGTGCCAATATTGCATGTTACATTCTGATGAACTTGAACTGTCCAGTAAACTTTTGCTTGTTGAAACGAACTGCATGTACCCTGAGTTATGTGTGGCAGCTCCTGAAAATGGAGGCCTGGAGACAGGGGAGGCCTGTGGCCTACACGTGAGTGTGATGCACCTCACAACTGACGGAACATTGGGACTGGGACACGATTTTCCTGTAAAGCGCTGAGGCGTTATGGAGCAGCAGCTCGTCGATGGCTACTGCTCTTGGTCACATTACATGTATGTCTATACACAGACAATTACAATTAGACAGTAGTATTTCAGCTGGTATCTTCTATGACCAGTCTGGCACACCCCTTACCATTTCTTCTCTGGCAATATTTCACAACAGAAATCAGTATATGTAGTGTGAAAAACAATCAGTTGCTCTAAATATATATTCACCCATAAAATAAACCTTTGCTCACCTGTAGCTTATAAACACTGCTAAAAAAAATAAAGAGAACACTAAAATAGCACATCCTAGATATCACTGAATGAAATATTCCAGCTGCAAATTTTTATTCATTACGTAGTTAAATGCATTGAGAACTATAAAACCTAAAAATGATCAATGTAAATCAAAATTAATATCCCATGGAGGTCTGGACTTGGAATAATAATCAAAATCAAAATTACAGGCTGATCCAACTTGAGTGGACATGTCTCAAGATAAGGAAATGATGCTCAGTAGTGAGTGTGAACTCTATGTGCCTGTATGACCTCCCTACAATGCCTGGAAATGATCCTGATGAGGCGGCAGATGTTCTCCTGAGGGATCTCCTCCCAGACCTGTATTAAAGCATCAGTGGCGTTGGTCGATGGAACTAGACATGATATCCCAGATGTGCTTGATTGGATTCAGGTCTAAGGAATGGGCAGGCCAATCAATAGCATCAATGCCTTCATTATGCAGGAACTGCTGACACACTTCAGCCACATGAGGCCTAGCATTGTCATGCATCAGAAGGAACCCAGGGCCCTCTGCACCTGTATATGATCTCACAATCAGTCCGAGGAGCTCATCCTGATACCTAATGGTATTTAGGGTACCTCTGACTAGCACATGGAGGGCTGTGTGGCCCTCCAAAGAAATGCCTCCCCACACCATTACTAACCCACTACCAAACCAATCAGGCTGGAGGATGTTGCAGGCAGCAGAACATTCTCCACGGCGTCTCCAGGCTCTGTCACATCTGTCACATGTGCTTAGTGTGAACTTGCTCTTATCCATGAAGAGCACAGGGTGCCAATGTCAAATCTGCTAATCTTGGTGGGCTGTAAGCACAACATTCACTTGTAGAAATTGGGCCCTCATACCACCCTGGTGGAGTCTGTTTCTGACAGTTTGAGCAGACATATAGCTGTTAGTGGCCAGCTGGAGGTCATTTTGCAGGGTGCTGGCAGTCCTTCTCCTGTTCCTATTAGCACACAGGAGGAGGTAGCGGTCCTGCTGCTGGGTTGTTGCCCTTGTACGCCCCACTTTACGCATCTTGGTATACTGACCTGTCTCCTGGTATCTGCTCTATGCTCTGGACACTGTGTTGACAGACACAGATACCCTTCTTGCCACAGCTCGCATTGATGTGCCATTTTGGATGGGTTGCACTACCTGACCAACTTCTGTGAGTTGTAGACATCATCTCATGCTACTGTACAGTACCTCTAGTGGTGATAGCAAAGACAAAATGCAAAAGTGATCAAAACAACATCCAAAATGAGAAACAGAGAAATGATCTGTGGTCTCCTCCTGCAGAACCACTCCTTAATAGGGGTTGTCTGGCTAATTTCCTATAATTTCTACCTTTTTTTCTGTTCCATTTGCACAACAGCTGGAGAAATTGATTTACAATCGATGTTGCTTCATAACTGGACAGATTGATTTCACGGAAGTGCCATTGACTTGGAAGTACATTAAGCAGTGTATTTCTCAGGTACCAATTTACTATGACACTCAGTGTCTATGAAGACACAGCCTTGGAAACAACAGCCACCAGATGAAAGCTAACATTTGCCGCAGAGACTACATGAAACGCCTTCTATGGAGTTTTAGAATGTTCTCTATTCAGATTGCTCCCCCAATACAAATTACACATTTTTAATTCGTTCATTTCTGTAATTTTCTTTTTATTTTGTCCTGTACATCTATTTTGCACCTTATAAAAAGTTATGCTCTACCTAGAGCCATGACATGAAATAACTATGGCATAACAGTAATAAAAGAAGTAGCAGCAAGTGTTTCAGGAAGAACATGATGAGGATATAAATTAATATCATTTAACAATGTAGTATCAAGGAGGAAGTGCCGATATACATAATTAGCTCAAATATGTGAATCAATTCATAGCTTAACCATATGGGTGCTCCAATCCACTGAACTGCCCAATTTTCAGATGCCTTTGAAGCACTTATCAGAACAGAAGGCGTTAAAACACAGCAAGGAATGTGGGACTACAATTTAGTTCTCACCCTTTTCTTGTTTCCCAGGGGGCTGTTTTTGTCTATTTTTCAGCATGACATCCAGCATCCTGCTACATGGGTTGGCAGCTGCTTTCTGTTTGATGTGTGCTTTTCACCTTAAGGCAATTAACTCATTACTGCAAACTACATCTGCAAGTTCTGAGCTATCCTGTAATAGCATAATAGTTTAATGGTGGAAATAAATGAAAGTTTAGAAATTTCTTTTGAAGTTGCATACAGAAAAAGACTGATATCAAACATATTCAGTTATGGAATGCAAATACACCTAGGCCCATTCATCACAGTCTCTGGTAAAATTTGCATGTTCATACTTATTCAGCTTTCATAAATATATATTTTTTAATATTGGGAAAACCTTTTATATTTATGAGCTGGAAATAGTAATGTATACAAGACAGTCCACTAAGAAGACCTTTGCTACCAGCATCTAGCACCATTATTTCAATATATTTGCATAATCACATGCACAGTTTATTGTGAATTAATGTGAAAACCCATTGGATTTTTCATGGTCCCCTTAACTGTGAAATGACCAGCTAAAAAGTTTATTCCAGGGGTTTATCACCCTTGATCTTGGGGAGTAAAAGGCCCATTTGCATGGGTCAAAGATTGGCCTGACGACTCGAGTATTTGTTCCCAATTGTTGCACTGTGTAAACATGTCCACTTGCCAAACAAGAAAAATCTCATTTATTCACATCTGAAGGCTCCATTCAATGCCCATGTCTTTTGTTACATCCATTATAAAATGGACTATTGCTCTTTATTCGAAGCACATGACAGCACCCAACGAGAGGGGATCCGCCCTTCAGGAACAGGAAACCTACAGATATATAAGGGCGGCACCTCTCCCACGCATCAGTTGGTTTCCTGTTCCTGGAGGACGGAAATCCTACAGAATGAAGAATCTTCCTTTTTCCCAGGCCGGCCGGTCGACCCAGGTAGCGAGTGGTCTCCTACCTCGAACTGGTGCGGGGACCCCTGGAGGCACCACGGTGGGTCCGGGCAGGGCTCCACGGCAGTGTGCGGAGCAGCAGGGAGCGGTGTCCGGAGGATCCCATCTTCTAGCCAGCGTGGGAGGTAAGTATGGCTTCATCCCCTCCTGGGTGCTCGATCCTCCTTAGCGGCCAGACGTCCTGCACCGCCTGGCCGGCTGTCCGGCATGGAGTCGACGTGGGTGGCAGGCTTCGGGGGGTCTCCGGGCCTGGTTCGGCGCCTCTGCGTTCTCCCCCGGCGCGTCCCTGCGATCTTCCGGTGGGGCGGAGGTGACGAGTCACGGGGGCGGGGCTTGAGACGCCGGACCGGAAGTCAGGAGCCGGCCGGCGTTTTTCTCACCTGCGCCGCTGGGTGTCAGGGCCCGACTCTGGTATACGGAGCGGTTAGGCCGGAGGGCGCTGGGAGCAGGGACGCTGCGTCACGGGGGGCGGGTTAGACCAGGGAGGAGGGGTGGACCCCTGGCCTTGAGGCTGCTCGTCCGGATATCCAGGAATAAAAGGGGCCTGACCTGCTGCACAGACGCTTCTGATCCACTATGGAGGGGTCAGAAGCTCCCTCAGAGCAGCAGGGTCTGCATGACGAGCAGGAGACTCGCACAAGACCGCAGCTGAAGACCAAAGGTCATGGTCAGTCCAACCGTAAAGGTTCCTCCAGAGCGATGGAGGCATCATCATCACCTGGTCCCCCGTGATCCGGTACCTATTGCTGCTAGCGGGTAAGAGATCTCTGTGAAAGTTCACCCGATGATGCAGTTTTTTCCTCCTTTGTGTTTCCATTTATCAGGGAAAGAAGTGTGCAGGAAAATCGAAGCATAGGGTGTGTGCCCTCTGCGGTCAGCCCCTGCCTGATGCCTACCCTAAAAGGTTGTGTAAGCCTTGTGTTCAGCAGACAGTAGGGGTCAGAAAAATGGGGGGGCGTTAGTCCCTGACTGAAACAGGGCAGTGCCTTACAAATCTTCCCCGCACTCCCTACAGGTAGCTGAAGAAACCCCTGACTTTACTTCGAATCTGAGGGATATGATTAGGACAGAGATGAAAGCCATTTCTCAAGGAGAATCGTCTAGGTCAAAACGGGGATTAAGGGTTTCGGACTCAGATTCCCCAACTAGGCCTAGGAGAGGCGAAGATTCACTGAGGTCCACTTCTTCATCGTCTCCTTCCCACTCGTCGGAAGAGGATTCTACCAGATTTTGCTTTCCCCTAGATCAGATGGATAGATTAGTCAGGGCAATCAGATCCACCATGGGGATAGAAGACTCGAGGCCTGAGCGTTCTGTGCAGGACTTTATGTTCAGGGGGTTAGACCCAAAGAAACGTAGGTCTTTTCCCTTAAATAATACAATTCAGAATCTGATAGATAAAGAATGGAAAAAGCCAGAGAAAAGGGGTTCATTTGCCCTGGCATTCAAGCGTAGATACCCCTTTGAAGATCCAGATGTGGTAGCTAAAGCCTCCAAGAAGTCCTCCATACCCTTTGAGGACATGGGGAGCTTAAAAGATCCGCTGGATAAAAAAGCAGACTCTTTTCTAAAGGGTACTTGGGAGATGTCAGCGGGAGCCTTGAGACCAGCGGTAGCTGCCACTTGTATGGCTAGATTCGTGATGGTCTGGCTAGATCAGCTAAAATTGCAGTTGGAAGAAGGTGCCTCCCGAGAGTCCATGCTAAGGTCCCTTCCGATAATTCAAAGTACAGCAGCTTTTTTGGCAGATTCTTCCGCCGACTCTGTAAGGATGGCCGCCAGGGCTGCGGGACTATCAAATGCAGCGCGAAGAGCACTATGGCTCAAATGTTGGCCGGGAGATATTCAGGCCAGATCCCGTCTCTGTTCTATCTCTTGTGAGGGCGAATACTTGTTTGGCCCTATCCTAGACGAACTCTTGGAAAAGGCAGGGGATGATAAGAAAAAAATTCCCCAGTATTCCGAATCCCTCATATAGACGTCCTTCGGCAGGAAGAGATTTAACCGTAGAAGGTCGTCCAGGGAACGAGGCACATGGGACGATAGAAAGAGGAAAGGTACGGGATACATGTTCAGGGGCCCGTCTCGAGATTCCAAGAAGACTTCCAAATGACTAGCGGCTCCGGTGGGAGGTAGATTGTCAGCCTTCTACCCGGCCTGGTCCAGAATATCCAACAGCAGAAGGATTTTGGACCTAGTGGCTTCAGGACTCCGGTTAGAGTTTTCTGAGCTACCCCGGGATACCTTTAAGATTACTCCCACCCGGTCTTCTTCATCAGAGCAGGCAGTACTGGAGGCAGAAATTCTTGATTTATGCTATAAGGGGGTCCTGGTGCAGGTACCTGCAATGGAAAGGGGTAGAGGCTTTTACTCCCCTCTATTTTTAGTCCAGAAGCCAGACGGCTCCTTCAGGACGATAATTAATTTAAAAGCCTTGAACAGATTCCTGGTAATACGGCCATTTAAATGGAGACCATCAATTCCACAATAAAATTATTGTTTGAAAACTGTTTCATGGTGGTATTGGACTTGAAAGACGCCTATTACCATGTCCCTATCCATGTAACCCAACAGCGCTTTCTTAGAGTTGCAGTTTGGCTGAAAGGTTCGCTGCAACATTTTCAATATAAAGCCCTTCCGTTTGGTCTTGAAGTTGCCCCTCGGGTATTCACAAAGGTTGTAGCAGAAGTGATGGCCCACCTGCGAGAATTTCAAATCCTGATAATTCCCTACCTCAATGATTTCCTAATAATAGGTAGAACAGCGGACCATTGTCGGGAACAGTTAAATAAAACAATATCTGTCCTAGAACAGTTGGGGTGGCTACTAAATGTCGCGAAGTCTCGATTGCAGCCTATCAGAGTACAACAGTTTTTGGGCCTAACCTTAGATTCCCAAAAGCAAGAATGCCGGCTTCCACCCGACAAACTAATACGCCTGCGCTATAAGATCCTAAATGCTTCCAATAACCCCACCATGTCTCTCAGGAAAGCCATGTCCTTGTTTGGCTCTCTTTCTTCCTGCATCCCTGCGGTGCAATGGGCACGGTTTCATGCTAGGACTTTACAAGCTGAAGTCTTGCGATATGATAAGAGTCTGGGAGGCCGCCTGGAAAGCCGACCAGGCCACAATAAGATCCCTAGAATGGTGGCTGGATAATCGTAACCTATCCAAAGGGGTGCCCTGGGAGTATAATATAACCAGAGTGGTCACCACAGATGCTAGTCCCACTGGTTGGGGGGCTCATATGGGTGATTCTGTAGTGCAGGGCTTATGGCAACATCATCAGATAGACATGTCCTCTAACATGAAGGAACTTACAGCGGTAGAACTGGCAGTAAAAAGACTCCTCATTTATCTACAGGGTCATCACGTACGGGTTCTATCCGACAATCAGGTCGCAGTAGCCTATATCAACCACCAGGGTGGCACTCGATCCAGCCCTCTCATGCAAGTGACAGAGCGCCTGTTCCATCTGGCAGAAAGACATTGTCTATCTTTAACAGCATTACATATAAAAGGAGAGGAAAACACCACCGCAGATTTTTTGAGCCGCCACCTTCTAAGACAGGGGGAATGGTCACTAAAAAGTGTCATCTTCGACCTGATTGTACACAAATGGGGGCAACCAGACGTAGACCTCTACGCCACCAGAAGGAACCAGAAGGTAAAACAGTTCTGCTCCCTAAACCCCAGAGAAAAGCCGCTGGCGGTAGATGCCTTTCTGATACAATGGGATTTTGCACTAGCTTATGCCTTTCCTCCCTTGTCTCTGATTCCTCTGGTAGTCAGAAAGATCAGAAAGGACAAAGCAAAAGTGATTTTGGTAGCACCTTTTTGGCCCAAGAGGGCGTGGTTCTCGAGTCTCAGGACCATGTCAGTAGCCAACCCATGGATCCTACCGGATGTTCCGGATCTCCTGTCCCAGGGTCCAGTGTACCATCCTCAGGTGGCTGGCCTGCATCTGACGGCGTGGAATTTGAACGGTCGCTATTGTTAGATAGGGGGTTTTCTCCTGGGTTAATAACTACCCTCCTTAAGAGTAGGAAGGAAGTTACAACAAAGATGTATGCCAGGACCTGGAAGAAATTCTTACAGGACTTAAAAATTGTAGCTAGGGAATCAGTTCCATTAGCTCAAATTCTAGAGTTTCTACAAAAGGGTTTAGATATGGGTCTTTCCACCAGTACCCTTAAAGTGCAGGTTTCTGCCCTGGGAGCCCTTTTTAACTGTGACATAGCTAGAAACTATTGGGTCAGTAGATTTATCAAAGCGGCAGCTAGGTCCAGGCCTATAGTCAAGAATATGTTTATGCCTTGGGATTTAAACCTAGTGCTCACAGCCATGACGGAGGCCCCATTTGAACCCATCTCAGTCGCCTCGATTAAAACCCTCTCCATCAAAGTAGCTTTCTTAGTGGCTCTAACATCAGCACGAAGAGTGAGTGACATTCAGGCGCTCTCTAGACTTCCTCCGTATACACAAATTCAGGACGATAGAGTGATACTCAGGGCCGATCCGGCATACCTACCTAAGGTGGCATCCACCTTCCATAGATCTCAGGAGATAATCCTGCCATCATTCCTGCCTAATCCTAGTAACCAAAAAGAAGAAAAACTCCATACCTTAGATGTGAGGAGATGTCTCTTGGAGTATCTAGCTATTACTGACCCCTGGAAAAGAGATAACGCCTTTTTGTTTCCTTCCAAGGCCCCAGGAAAGGCCTTAGAATATCAAGGGCCGCACTAGCTAGATGGATCAGGGAGGCTATTGCATTAGCTTACACCTCAAAAGGCAAGCCGGCACCAGAAAAACTGAGGGCACATTCCACTCGAGCCGTGGCAACCTCATGGGCGGAAAGGTCGGAAGTCTCCATCGACCAGATATGTAAGGCTGCCACTTGGTCCTCTCAAGCACTTTCTTCAATCATTGTAGATTAGACTTGGGTGCTTCCTCTGATCTCTCCATTGGGGTAAGGGTGCTGCAGGCTGTAGTCCCTCCCTGAGTAGTTATTACTCTCTGTAATTCTCTCGTTGGGTGCTGTCATGTGCTTCGAATAAAGTCTTAGTTACTTACCGTTAACAGTATTTTTCGAAGACCATGACAGCACCCCTTGTATTCCCTCCCTTTATCTTATTGGCGCGCACTTCTTCCTCTTATAAGTTTCACATAGGATGAAATACTAATACGCAATAATGTTGTATAGAGCTTGTGATTGTCATTAACCTTGGTGGTCCTCTTGTGCTCTGTAAACCAACTGATGCGTGGGAGAGGTGCCACCCTTATGTTTCTGTAGGTTTCCTGTTCCTGAAGGGAGGATCCCTCTCGTTGGGTGCTGTCATGGTCTTCGATAAATACCGTTAACGGTAAGTAACTAAGACTTTCGCGCTTCATCCATATTGCCACTCTTTTGCATCCGTGCGGCATCTGTTTTTTTCTCATCCTTTTCTGTCATTCAATTTTTCATCTGTTTTTACAAACTGAAGGATGTAGACTGAACATTTTGTTATCCATTGATTTCCAGCAATGGATCAAAGTTATATGGAACGCTTAAGTAAAAATAATATCTTCCATTTTTCATCCATGTTTAATAGATCCCCATAGACTTGAATGCCAAGTCTGCAAAACAGTTGAGAATAGGACCTGATTTGCGTCTTATGCATTGTACACACAGATTCTACTCTAAAATGTATCTTTATATGGATCAATAACATTGTAGTGTGTAGCCTGAGAAAAAAAACAGAAACCACACAGATGTGTACTACAGAAGTGACTGTAGCCATGCTAGGGCATAAAAGTTATCGCTCTCTGCAGCACATCCCCTCATGTGAACTGCTGACAGTACTTTGATGCTGACAGTAAAAAAAACTGAATGAGGACCCTACTGACCATATGAGCTTTCAATGTACAGAAGAGAGAAAGAGAAAGAACCCCAATGACCATAAGAGTTTACACTCTACAGAAGAAAGAGAGAGGATCTCACTGACTATAAAAGTTTACACTCTACAGAAGAAAGAGAAGACCTCGCTGACCTCGAGAGCTTACACTCTACAGAAGAAAGAGAGAGGATCTCACTGACCACAAGAGCTTACACTCTACAGAAGAGAAAGAGAGGACCCCACTGACCATAAAAGCTTTTACTCAATAGAAGAGAGAGAGAAGACCTCACTGACCACAAGAGCTTACACTCTACAGAAGAGAGAGAACCCTACTGACCATAAAATATTTTACTCTACAGAAGAGAGAGAGGACCCCACTGACCATAAGAGCTTTTACACTATAGAGGAGAGAGAGAGAGGACCCCACTGATCATAAGAGTTTAGACTCTACAGAAGAGAGAGGACCTCGCTGACCACAAGAGCTTACACACTACAGAAGAGAGACTTAACTACTGACTCTAGAGATGGACAACGACTTTGATGTTATAGCTGCAGAGCATTATGGGGAAGCCCACGTGACAATGCAAAATTACAATAGCTCACTCTCTGATGCAAAAGCAGTCAGGAGTGTGGGAAATGAAGCTGCACAAATATATATAGATATATATATATATATATATATATCTATATATATACACACATTTTTTTTTTGCTGTGAAATTTAATCTCAAAATATTTGAATACCCGTGGAGGGTTGTGCGACTGCATTCTCATAACCAATTAGTTTACACTCTTTAAACTCAATTTTTGCTAGAAAGTCCAGAACTTTAGGATGGCATTAGGCACCCTTCTGACCACTCTTGCTGACAGGAGATATTAAGAAAGATCACCTGTCTGAGGCTGCTCACTCTTTTTAATATAAAAAGGGCAGCACCAGACAATATTCCTAGGAGCGAACACAGACTGAAGAGGGCCCCTGTGCAAGAACGATATCTGTGCCCTTTGCAGTCCAGCAGCTCATCATGATGCACAATTCCACCTGTTTTGGAGGTGGAAGTGGGCCCCCCTTACCTCTTGAGCCCCTGTGGACTGCACTTGTTGCAACAATGTTATGTCCGCTCATGCGTACACCTTCTGTATAAATCTGTTGCTACCGTATATTGATGGATATTGCGAACTCACTAACACATTTAGTTCTTTTTAAGTCATTCTCTTGATTGACTGTTAGTTCGCACTCAGATTGCTAACAACATCTTTTGGGAATACTATCCTACTATCACTATCCTTTATTTGGCACTATATGCATAACTCTTAGACTATATTCCCAAGAAGAGCTTTTGGTGAGATTTTTATGTTGCAATTTATTTCTTCACCTATTAGGAAATTTAGATTACTTTTTCATTGTTTTTTGAGTACTTTTTTAACATGCATTTTTAGGCCAAAACCAGGAGTGGAACAGTCAGAGGAAAAGTATAATAGAAACTCGTCACCACTTCTGCATTTATCACCCACTCCTGGTTTTGGCTTACAAATACTGAGGGAAAAACCCCAACAAATACTCTACATGCTCATGTGGCTTTGTAGTGTTTTTAATGCTGTATTTTTTGTCTCTGCATGGAAACCCACTAAAAACACAAGTGATTCTTTTACTGGTGGATTTTCCGTATTTAATGCAAATCTATAGTGAAAAATCCAGTGTATCTCCAATGAAGTTGACATGTTGCGTATTTGAAACATACACCGCAGGTCAGTTTACACTGAGGAAAAAAGAAGCACAGAGGCATGAGATTTCTATAAATTCCGTCCACTTTTCTTGAACTGTAAGACGCTGTGTTTTTGGCTCAGCAAAGATTGTCACCATTAATCACTTACCAAAAACTCCTCGTGGGCACACAGCCTAACTCTGTGCATACGTTGCGGCTTGGGCTCAGGAATTTCCTGAGCGAATTCTGCATCCCTTGTCAGGATCCGCAGGTAAAAATCTGCACATTTTTTATGCGGATTTTGTGCAGATTCATTTTGGACTTTATGCGGATTTTTATGCGTTTTTACCCCTGCGGTTTTCTATAATGAAATGGGTGCAGAAACGCTGCAGAATCAGCACAAATAATTGGCATGCTGCGGAAAATAAACCGCTGCCGATTCCGTGTGGAATTTTCAGCAGCATGTGCACAGCTTTTTTTTTCATTGAATTACATTGGTTAGTGATACACTTGCAGATCTGTAGCGAATCCGCATGGAAAATCCGCTGCAAATCCGCAACAAATCCGCAACGTGTGCACACAGCCTTAGAGTATGTGCACACGAACAGTAAAAGCTGCGGGTTGGACATTGCGCACTTGTGCAGCATCCAACACGCAGAGGTCAGATCTTACAGCATAGTGGATTGGATTTCAAGAAATCCCATTCCCACTATGTGTCCACAGACACACGTGGATCACCCGTGGAGACGGACATACTCCGCGTCTCTCCAGACCACAGCATGTCAGTTTCTCTTGCAGAGACAAAAATTTGATCAATAGAATGTATTGGACGTGGTGAATCCGTATGGTTCAGTGAACACTCGGATACACCTGCGCTCAATAGACGGCACAGCTAACATACGCTGTGTCCAAAGCGCTGCCACTTCCTGATCGTGTGCACCCGGCCTTAGGTCACGTGCACATGTTGAGTATTTGGAAAGCTTTTCTACCTCAGTATTTGTAAGCCAAAACCAGGAGTAGGTGAAAGATACAGAAGTGGTGACGTGTTTCTATTATACTTTCCCTCTGACTGCTCCACAACTGGTTATGACTTACAAAAACTGAGGTAAAAAACTCAATGTATGCACATGGCCTAGCTGTAGCATGCTCATCTGAATAAAGCCTCATTTACCAATTTGGAATATGTCCCTGCTATGCGCTCATACTGCACCTCAGTATAAAATTCAAATTCATATTGAATATGTAAAAAATAAAATGTGGCATGTTTTAATCAGTTCCGTTTTAGGTAATTTCTTCTGACACAAAATGCAGACTCTTATGGAGATTTTGCCTTTTTGCAACGTTCTGTGGATGAATAAATTGGTAAAATGAATTGATAAAATAATATTTTTTAATTGCTAAGTGTATAACATTTTTTCTTAATTATAAGCCTTCCAACATTTTGCATTTCTTTTAGAAGTTTGAGTTATGGTCAGTAATGAAAAATTGCAAATCCGTTGAATGTATAGGACACATCATCTATTGGGACCCAAGAATTTACATAAATACATATTTAAATATGAACTCATGGTGAATATTAAAGAGCATGGTCATAAACAATGTGACTGGCTTACTGGAATGTGAACAGGTTGCTGAGGTAACACATTAATCTCTCGGGGTGGAATAATTCAATCAATCTGTCCGCACATATCACCTGAAGGCGCCCACCTGTCCTCTTTTGCTGCCAAAAAAAACTGGAAAGGAGTTATCACAGTGCATTTGTAGAAAAGTGCTGAAACTTGCAGTCTCCTGTTAATATCCGCTCTTTTCTACAAGTTTATGGCAAATGCTTACATTTCCTTGGGCACTGTTAACATTCAGTTTAGCACTGATACTCGGCTAAATTTTTCTCTTTGTTAGAAGGACAGCGTGGTAACATTATGTTTACATTGGCCAAGCGCTCAAGAAGAAAAGCGGCTGAAGTCTTCCAACCTTTCAAAAACACGTAAGACATTTGTAATTTTATATTTCCTGTGCAAGAAATAGTAAGTAAAATACATTCTATGCAGAAAAGTGCACTATTTTTCACATCCTCCCTTTAAAATGAGTGTTTTTTTTATAAACCACTTTCCCTTTTTGACTGACACCTAAACATGAGTGGCTACTATGGATGACTTATTAGTGCAATTCTTTGCCACTTTTATTCTCCAAATTGAAAATACTTGTCCACATTCCAATAATCTTGGTTCTTTTTAGGATGTCTACTGATGCTATTTATATTAATATTAGTTTTGCTGACGGTCCTATTAATCTCAATGGGGATTACAGAAATGATTTCATTTGAAACACTTTAATTGTGTTGTATGAAAAGCATTTTTCTTGGTTACTGTGAACAACCTTTGCTGCATGTTTATATTTTTGAAGGTATACTTTTTCTTAGAATATTGAAAAAAAAATATTTAATAAATGTTATATCCAAATTATCATAAACAATGACAACAATAACCTTTATGCAGGGAGGAAACAAAAAGAGGACCCCTGTGCAAAAACAGTATATGGACCCTTTGCAGTCCAATAATGTATCTGTGATGCTGCTTGCTGCTTTGGAAATGGAAGTGGACCCCCTTATTTTTCAGACCCCTCTGCATCTGAATAGGGTGCACTAATATCAAGTCTGCAGATTACTTTATGCCTTAGATGTCACAATGGAGTGTGAATGGAGTATGAATTCCAAGCAAAAACAGAAAAGTTAGTCTTTGTCCAACTTGCTGTTCACATTGGCATAAAGTAACGCAGCATGCTGAATTATTCTATTCAGTGAGTGAAAATGGAAACTTGAAGGTGTCAGTAGATTATTATTTATAATTTACATATTTCTACCCTGGCTAGTGCACTGGCCGGCGACGGGTGCTAGCCTCGCCACTGCAGCTAATTCCACACAGGGGATAGTGACAAATAAGGGACGAGGAAAAAACACCACACTTAGCTTCCAGGTCACTCTGCCAAGCTCCACACTGCAGATAACACAGCAACTAGACTCCAAACATCAGACATGGCTGACACCAGAGAGCTGCTCCTGCTAGGCTGGTCTCCAGAAAGGAGCTGTATCACTAACAGTCAGCTGATGCATCAAGTATCCATTTAAAGGATGGTGGGAGTGGTCACTATCCACATCAGCTGACCCAGCAGCACTGCAATTACACCAGATTGCCAGCGGGGAAAAACTGACATTAACCCCAGCTGGCCTGAAAGGAAAAAAGTTTAAACTGAGTAGAACCAGAGCTGCCACAAATCCAAAAAATGGATCGTGACAGTTGCACTGATCCACAAGATCCTCTGAATAAATAATTACTCTTTCTGTTGAGTCAACATCAACATATGTCAGAGATTCCTATCCTAATCAATATAGAGGAACCCATTTCTCTCTTGCTAAACATACATTGTGTGCACAATTATTGGGCTAGTGAGTATTTTGACAATACCATAATTTTAAAGCACATTTTCCAACTTCAAAATGTAGAAATGTGAATGCTTATTGGGTGAAGCAGATGAGGTGCTATGTATTTGTGTAATGACGGAGGGTGGGACCTAAGGAGATCAATACCTTTTATCAATGTGTGCAGAATTATTAAACAGCTCAGATAAGATGGGCAAAAAAAGAGATTTATCTGACTCTGAAAAGTCAAAAACTGTAATAAGTCTTACAGAGGGATGCAGATATTGGGGAGCAATCACAGAATCATCAAACATTTTGTTTCAAATAGTCAACAAGATCACAAAAAAGATGCATATTACTGCCGAAGATTTGAGAAGAATAAAATGTGAAGTGACCAGGAACCCATAAACCTCCTGTGCTATCATATACCAGAACTGCAACCTCCCTGGAGTGTCAAGAAGTACATGGTATTCAGTCCTCAGATATATGTCCATGGAAAGGAGAGCTGAAACCCGACCACCACTGAACAAGACACATAAGTTAAAATGTCAAGACTGGTCCAAGAAATGTCCAAAGACAGATTTTTCAAAGGTTTTATGGATTGATGAGATGAAAGTGACTCTTAATGGACCAGATGGATGGGCCCGTAGCTGGATTAGTAATGGGCATATACCTCAACTCAGCAAGATTAAGGCGGGGTACGTCTATGGACTGGTAAAGATGAGCTAGTTGGACATTTTCAAGTTGAAGGTGGACTCAAAATCGACTCCCAAAACTACTGCTAGTTGTTAGAAGATACTTTCTTCAAGCAGTGGTACAGAAAAAAGTCTACATCTTTCAAGAAAACCATTATTTTTGTGCAGGACAATGTTTCATTGTACAAATTGAAGTACTCCACTGCTTGGCTAACCAGTAAAGGAACTAAAGGTTAAAGAATGACATGGCCCCTTCCTTACTTGAGCTGAACCTTATTGAGAACTTGTTGGCCCGTCTTAAGGTGAAGAAAAAAGTTCACCTCTCTGAACAGCGTCTGGTTGGTGCTGCCCAAAAAGTTGAATTTCAACAGATTAGGAAGCTAGCAGACTCCATGGATGAAAGGCTTATGACTAGA
This sequence comes from Oophaga sylvatica, assembly GCA_033576555.1. Taxonomy (NCBI): domain Eukaryota; kingdom Metazoa; phylum Chordata; class Amphibia; order Anura; family Dendrobatidae; genus Oophaga; species Oophaga sylvatica. The sequence continues at coordinate 188,919,746 of JARQOD010000002.1, read as the reverse complement.
GTTGAGCGATACTTTCCGATATCCTAAAGTATCGGAATCGGAATGGTATCGCCGATATCACTAAAATATCGGCGATACCCGATACCGATACCGGAAGTCCCATGTAAGTCTATGGGAACAAAATATCGCAACTAAAAAAAAACCATTCTTTCCTTGTAAACACTAAATATACACACATAGAATACATATATATATATATATATATATATACATGTCATTGTGACATATATATATACATATATGTATAGTTTATACACTTCTACATAGTAAAATATCCTCTGATTCAATTGCCGGGTAAAGCCGGCTTCAGTGAAAAGACAGAAGCACCCGACATGAAATGACACTTGGTGTACATAGGGTTAACCATGTCTTTTCATGTCGTTTGCTATCTGATTTGCACAAACAATTAAATCAGTCTATGTGTGCAAAATTTCACACCTGTAGGGGTTAATTAAAGGTGTAAATTCGTTGTAAAAAAAACGGACTTTTTTGCTACGAATTTACACCTTTAATTAACCCCTACAGGTGTGAAATTTTGCACACATAGTCTGATTTAATTGTTTGTGCAAATTAGATAGCAAAGGACATGAAAAGACATGGTTAACCCTATGTACACCAAGTGTCATTTCATGTCGGGTTCTGCATTTTCACAAAAGCCGGCAATTGAATTAGCGGCTATTATACTATGTAGAAGTGTATGAACTACAAATATAAATATATATATATATATATGTGTCACAAATTCAATGACATGTATATATATATATATGAGGTGTAAAATTGCTGAAAAAAAATGCGTGGGCTCCCGCCCTATTTTCGCAACCAGACAGACAAAGCCAGTGAGTGGGGGCAGATAATAATAGCCCAGAGAGGGACCATTATTTTTGCCCCCCCCGGCTACTAACATCTGCCCCCAGACACCCCAGGAAAGACAAATCTATAATTAGATTCGCCCTTTCTGGCACTTTGCCCGTCTATTCCCATTGCCCTGTAGCGGTGGCGAATGGGTTAATATGGGGTTAAAGCCACCTTGCTATTGAAAGGTGACCTTAAGCCAGGTTAATAATTGAGAGCTGTCAATTAGACAACTATCAATTATTAATCCTATTGCATGAAATAAAAATAAAACACACACACTTTAATTAAAAATCATTTTAATGAAATAAAGACACATGTTTTTGACCATATTTTATTTTACTGCAAAAACCATTTCCTGTAATAAAAATAAAATAAAAAAGCAAAATTATTCTTACCTATCCCATGCACAGTCAGGTCCCACGGTGTAATCCTTCAGAAAGGGTTAATGTTTACTGCAGGGACCGCAGCTAATGCTGCAGCCTCACAGTAAACCCCAAATGAATGAGTTCCTCTCCTGCCTGACAGGAGAGTAAAGGCTGGGTGTCACATAACGATACACCAGCGATCCCGACAACGATATGTACTTGTCAGGATCGCTGGTGTATAGCTACATGATCGCTGCTGAGCTGCCAAACAGGCAGCTCAGGCAGCGATCTGGGACAGCGACACTGCGGGTAACATCGCTTAAGGGCCCGTCTCAAATAGCGATATCGCTACCGAGATCGCTGCTGAGTCACAAGTTTTGTGACGCAGCAGCGAGCTCACCAGCGATATCGCTGTGTGTGACATTCAGCGACGATCAGCCCCCCTGCCGGGTATCGCTGATCGTCGCAGAAATGTCAGGACCTTTTTTGATCGCTGGTTTCCCTCTGACAGGCACGCATCGCTGCGTGTGACAGGCGGGAGACCAGCGATCCGCTGGTAACCAAGGTACACAGCAGGTTTCCAGGCACCGCGCAGCGCTTGGAAACCCGCTGTGTACCTTGGATACCAGCTCCCTGCATCAGGGCGCTGGTATCCAAGGTACACAGCGGGTTTCTAGGCACAGCCCCGCGCCTGGAAACCCGCTGTGTACCTTAGTTACCAGCGGATCGCTGGTCTCCCGCCTGTCACACGCAGCGATGCGTGCCTGTCAGCGGGAAACCAGCGATCAAAAAAAGGTCCTGACATTTCAGCGACGATCAGCGATACCCGGCAGGGGGGCTGATCGTCGCTGAATGTCACACACAGCGATATCGCTGGTGAGCTCGCTGCTGCGTCACAAAACTAGTGACTCAGCAGCGATCTCGGTAGCGATATCGCTATGTGAGACGGGCCCTTAAGTGGAAAGCTTAATTGATTGCTTTCCACTTTCACTTCAGGTCAGCCAGGGACACAATCAGTGACGTCAGAGGGAACTGATTAACAAAAATAGGGGTTCCCTTCGAAAAAAAAATGGCGTGGGGTCCCCCCTATTTTTGTTAACCAGCCAGATAAAGCAGACCGCTGAGGCCTGGATTTTCAGGCTGTTAAGGAGCCAAGATCCATGGACCTTGCCAGCCTGATAATACTAGGCCACAGCAGTCTGCATATCTTGGCTGATTAACAAAAATAGGGGATCCCCTCGAAAAAAATTGGCGTGGGTTCCCCCCTATTTTTGTTAACCAGCCAGATGAAGCAGACCGCTGAGGCCTGGATTTTCAGGCTGTTAAGGAGCCAAGATCCATGGACCTTGCCAGCCTGATAATACCAGGCCACAGCAGTCTGCATATCTTGGCTGATTAACAAAAATAGGGGATCCCCTCGAAAAAAATTGGCATGGGGTCCCCCCTATTTTTGTTAACGAGCCAGATGAAGCAGACCACTGAGGCCTGGTTTTTCAGGCTGGTAAGGATCCAATATCCATGGACCTTGCAAGCCTGATAATACCAGGCCACAGCAGTCTGCTTAGCTTGGCTGGTTAACAAAAATAGGGGATCCCCTCAAAAAAAAAACGGCGTGGGGATCCCCCCTATTTTTGTTAACCAGCCAAGTAAAATGCAGACTGCTGCGGCCTGGTATTAAAAGACTGTCAAGGCCCATGGATTTTGGCCCTCAACAGCCTGATAATACCAGGCTACAGCAGCCCCACATTTGGCGCATCAAAAGATGTGCCAATTGTGGCACTTTACCCGGCTCTTCCCACTTGCCCTGTAGCGGTGGCAAGCGGGGTAATAAGGGGTTAATGTCACCGTTGATTGCACGGTGACAATAAGCCCGGTTAATAATGGAGAGGTGTCAATAAGACACCGATCCATTATTAATCCCAAAGTTATTAAATGCATAAAAAAAAGACAAAGCAAGAAAAAAGTATTTTAATGAAATAAAAGAGACAACACAGTTTTCATTAATTTTATTGTACTCTCATTCCTGCGACGCCATCGATCTCCTGTAAAAAAAGAAAAAAAACAAACCAACAGTATACCACCTGTCCGACGCAGTCCATAACGACAGTCCCACGACGATCCAACTCTGCTACATCGCAATGACAGGCAGAGCCTGACATCCCGGCGCAGCACAGCTGATTACCTGGTTCCCCGGCGGTGACGTCATCGGACTGACTGCTTTACGGCCGGGATTACCCAGCAGTCACTGCAGTTATCGCGAGAAACTGCATGTGACCGCCGGGGAAAGAAGATTGCGGCCATCAAGCAGTCCAGGACGTGACCGCCGGAGATCTTCTGCCAGGTAAGTGCCGCTGACTCCTGACAGACCCGACCGACGGACACTGACAGTGACAGTGACAATCCCGATTCCGGTATCCGATAAGACGAAAATATCGGAACTCGGAATCGGAATTCCGATACAGCCAATATCGGCCGATACCCGATATTTGCAGTATCGGAATGCTCAACCCTACTTATGACTGTTAATGAAAAGAAGGCTGGATATACTGATCACTCATTTTTTATGGAAATGTCAGAAATGTATTTTTGTACATTTTGAGTTGTTTGGTTATTATTCTTACTTTAACAGAGGAAAATAAACAATTGAGATGGGAAAATTTACATTTAGTTGCATAATAATTCTACGCAACAATTCTGCCCACAGATATCCTCCTAAGAAAGACAAAACATCACTTTTGCTTTTTTGAATATTGAGGTTTCAAGGTTATTACCCTTTTGGATTGACTGACAGCACTGTAGTTGCTCAATAATAAAATTAATCATCAAAAATATAAATTGCCTAATAATTCTGCACATGGTGTAGACTACAGTCAGTGCCAATACAACTGTAACTAATTACTTAGTCTACTGTCTTTGAGGGATCCCATGAACAAGTTCTTAAATTACCTTACCCTCATTATCAGTTAAGTAAGATTTTATCTAGATGGTAGATCATCAGTAACTTGGGTAAAGACATAAAATTTGTGAAATTTGAGAGGAATTAAAAATTGTATTGACATTAAAATGTATAAAGGCCTTTGTATTGTAGTTATTTGAGAACTTATCTGTCGCAGAACTGAGTTCATTTGGTATGTTGTCACAGTAACAAATACTGTATATATTTATATTTGACATATGTTATTTTATAGTTCTAAGTATTTAGCACATTAGAGGGAATAAACAGCTATATAATTTTATCATACTTGAAACCAAGCAGCGATAAATATTCTTTTCTGCAATGTATTTTTATTTTTTATTGCACATTTTTGCGCTTTTTTGTACATTATTAAGGGGCAGCCACTCTGTCTGAGCTTCTTTTAATGGAATAAAATTATTTATAGCAGCTACATGAACCATAGCCGACTGTAGTCAAGATTTGACATATTTATTGCAATATGACAGCTTAGAGACATGCTGTATAACCTGTAAAGAGGTCACTAAGCAGAGAGAGGGAGAAGGCGTGCTGTAACTATCACCTATTGATAATGGTGGATACTTTATTATCTATATAGGTAGTACATTTAATTGTAATTCTGTGCTGATGAAATAAATGTTATTATTACAGAACACAACAGTCATCTCTCCCGACTCCCCGGGACATGAGGACTTGGCAAAGCATTCATGTATTTTCAAGGGAGAAAGACGAAAAAGCCGCTGCCAGACTTCGCTATTACAACTGCCTGAGCTTTCTTCCCCAACAATATTGAGGAAGAGTCGTGATGACTTCATACACAACAGATGGCAGTCCGTTCCAGCAGAAATTGGCAGGTTTAGTCAATAATAATCTAATATGCATGGAGGCCTATACATAAAGATTAATTGCCTGGGAGAAAATTGCAAGACTTTAGAATTATTTACCGTATATTGATAGTTATATTGACAATGTAAAAAAAAAATAAAAAATGTTCTATAAATATGTAAAATATCAAAAATTTGTTGTAAGTTCAATAAGCATTATTTCTCAATTAGTCACTGCTGCCACAGGTTTTCTTATAATGTCGTAGAGATGAATGGATCAGGCAAAATTCAAAATTGTGTGGTCTTTCCTGGTAAATTCGATCTTCTAAAAAGTTATTATTTAATGTCCCTTATTATGCTCTCAAGTTTATCTAGATCCAGAGCATAATTAACATAATATGTAAAAATTAAAAGAATACTTAAAGTGGGGAAGAAAAGTATTTAGTCAGCCACCAATTGTGCAAATTCTCCCACTTAAAAAGATGAGAGAGGCCTGTAATTGACATCATAGGTAGACCACAACTATGAGAATCAAAATGAGAAAACAAATCCAGAAAATCACGTTGCCTGATTTGGCAAGATTTATTTAGCAAATTATGGTGGAAAATAAGTACCGTATATACTCGTGTATAAGCCGAGATTTTCAGCCCATTTTTTAGGGCTGAAAGTCCCCCTCTCGGCTTATACGCGGGTCGTATACGGGGGTCGGCGGGGAGGGGGAGCGGGGGTGTCGGATCATACTCACCCCTCCGCCGGCGCAGTTTCTGCAGCCCCCCTGCTTCTCCCAAGATCTCCGGCTCCTTCCTGCAGCGGTCACATGGCACCGCTCATTAAAGTCATGAATATGCACATATTCATGACTTTAATGAGTGGTGCCATGTGACCGCTGTAGGAAGGAAGCGCTGCGGAGAGCGCCGGGAGAAGAGGAGAGGCTGCACAGACCGTGCTGGCGGAGGGGTGAGTATAGCGATATTTACCTGTCCCGTTCCACCGCTGCACGCTGCGTCCTCGTCTGACTCCTCTGGCTGTGAATGATCAGGCAGAGGGCGCGATGACGTCGGTAGTGTGCGCTGCGCCCCCTGCCAGATCATTCACAGCCAGAGGAGTCAGACGAGGACGCAGCGTGCAGCGGTGGAACGGGACAGGTAAATATCTCAGGTGCCGGGGTCCTGAGCGAGCGGTGACACCGGCACCTGTCCCCCATAGCGCGCCGTTGTCACCGCCTGCTTAGGACACCGGCACCTGGCCCCTAGCGACGAGAGGTGAGTATGTCATTTATTTTTTTTTTTTTGCAGCAGCAGCAGCATATGGGGCATAATCTGGAGCATATGGGGGCATAATATGGAGCATATGGGGGCATAAGCTGTGGAACATACGGGGCATAATCTGGAGCATATGGGGGCATAATATGGAGCATATGGGGGCATAAGCTGTGGAACATATGGGGGCATAATCTGGAGCATATGGGGGCATAAGCTGTGGAACATATGGGGCATAATCTGGAGCATATGGGGACATAATCTGGAACATATGGGGCATAATCTGGAGCATATGGGGACATAATCTGTGGAACATATGGGGGCATAATATGGAGCATATGGGAGCATATGGGGGCATAATCTGTGGAACATATGGGGGCATAATCTGGAGCATATGGGGGCATAATCTGTGGAACATATGGGGGCATAATCTGGAGCATATGGGGACATAATCTCAAGCATATTGGGCATAATCTGGAGCATATGGGGGCATAATCTCTGAAGCATATTGGGCATAATCTGGAGCATATGGGGGCATAATCTGTGGAGCATATTGGGCATAATCTGTGCAGCATATGGGGGCATAATCTGTGGAGCATCATATGGGGGCATAATCATTTTTCACCCTAGGCTTATACGCGAGTCAATAAGTTTTCCCAGTTTTTTGTGGCAAAATTAGGGAGGTCGGCTTATACATGGGTCGGCTTATACATGAGTATATACGGTATTTGGTCACCTAAAAACATGGAAGATTTCTGGCTCTCACAGACCTGTAACTTCTTCTTTAAGATGCTCCTCTGTCTTCCACTCATTACCTGTAGTAATGGCACCTGTTTGAACTTGTTATCAGTATAAAAGACACCTGTCCACAACCTCAAACAGTCACACTCCAAACTCCACTATAGTGAAGACCAAAGAGCTGTTGAAGGACACCAGAAACAAAATTGTAGCCCTGCACCAGGCTGGGAAGACTGGATCTGCAATAGGCAAGCAGTTTGGTGTGATGAAACTGTGGGAGCAATAATAAGAAAATGGAAGACATACAAGACCACTGATAATCTCCCTCGATCTGGGGCTTCAATCAAAATCTCACCCCGTGGGGTCAAAAAGATCACAAGAACGTTGAGCAAAAATCCCATGACCACATGGAGGGACCTAGCGAATGACCTGCATAGAGCTGGGACCCCCATAACAAAGTCTACCATCAGTAACACACTACGCCACCTGCGACTCAGAACCTGCAGTGCCAGACGTGTCCCCCTGCTTAAGCCAGTACATGTCGGGGCACGTATGAAGTTTGCTAGAGAGCATTTGGATTATCCAGAAGAGTATTGGGAGAATGTCATATGGTCTGATGAAACTAAAGTAGAACTGTTTGGTAGAAACAAAACTTGTCGTGTTTGCAGGAGACAGAATGCTGAGTTGCATCCAAAGAACACCATACCTATTGTAAAGCATGGGGGTGGCAACATCATGCTTTGGGGCTGTTTCTCTGCAAAGGGACCAGGACGACTGATCCGTGTACATGAAAGAATAAATGGGGCCATGTATCGTGAGATTTTGAGTGCAAACCTCTTTCCATCAGCAAGGGCATTGAAGATGAAGCGTGGATATGTCTTTCAGCATGATAATGATCCCAAGCACACTGCAAGGGCAACGAAGGAGTGACTTCGTAAGTAGCATATGAAGGTCCTGGAGTAGCCTAGCCAGTTTCCAGATCTCAACCCCATAGAAAACCTTTGGAGGGATTTGAAAGTCCGTGTTGCCCAGCGACAGGCCCAAAACATCACTGCTCTAGAGGAGATATGCATTGAGGAATGGGCCAACATATCACCAAGTGTGTGCCAACCTTGTGAAGACTTACAGAAAACGTTTGACCTCTGTCATTGCCAACAAAGGATATATAACAAAATATTGAGATGAACTTTTGTTAATGACCAAATACTTATTTTCCACCATAATTTGCAAAATAAATCTTGCCAAATCAGACAAGGTGATTTTCTGGATTTGTTTTCTCATTTTGACTCTCATAGTTGTGGTCTACCTATGATGTCAATTACAGGCCTCTCTCATCTTTTTAAGTGGGAGAAATTGCACATTTGGTGGCAGACTAAATACTTTTCTCCCCACTGTATACTCACCAGAGGCATAGCTCGGGGTTTTGTTCAGGAATGCGAAACTTCTCAGTGGGCCCCAAACCAGATAACCCTGATTACAAATATGGCATACCCTAATAGTGGATGCAGGAGAACCTCAGCAGATGATAACACTGATATTACTGCCATATAGTGCCATATAGTGATAGAAACCAGTCCTTCAGAACATATAAGAGATCACAGTACAGTTATTGATAGAGACTTACAGCCGACATCGTTTCTGGTGGAGTAATTCACTTTCCTCGTCTTTACCATCTGGCCCAGACCGACATGACAACTTCTTCCAGCCAGGACTTGGCTGCAGAGATTACGATAATGCATCCCTAGTCCTTTGTATAGTATAATGCCCCCCACAGTATTCTGTATAGCATTATGCACCCCATAGACCATACAGCATAATGCACCCCATAGTCATCTGCACAGTATAATGCACCCCATCGCCCATACAGCATTAAGCAACCCCCACAGTCCATACAGTACAATGCACCCCATAGTCCTCTCCATAGTATAATGCACCCCATTGTCCATACAACATTAAGCACCCCTAATGGTCCATATATTATAATGCACCCCATAGTCCATACAGCATAATACACCCCATATTCCTTTGTATAGTATAGTGCAACCCATAGTCCTCTGTTTAGTATAATGCACGCCATAGTCCTTTGTATAGTATAATGGACACCATAGTCCATACGGTGTAATGCATCCCATAGTCCTCTGTATAGTATTATGCATCCCATAGTCCATTCAGTATAATGCAGCCAATAGTCCTCTTCAAAATATAGTGCACATCAAGGTCCATACAGCATAATGCATGCCATAGTTCTCTGTATAGTATAATGCACCCCATATTCCTTTTTATATTATAATGCACCACATAATCCATACAGCATAATGCACCCCATAGTCATCTGTATAGAAATAATGCACCCTATAGTCCATACACTATAATGCACCCATAATTCTCTTTATAGTATATTGCACTCTCTATAGTCCATACAGCGTAATGCACCCCATAGTCCTCAGTATATTATAGTGCACTGACCCCATAGCCCTCATTATAGTGTAATGCACCCATCGTCCATACAGTATAATGCACCCCATAGTCCTCTGTATAGTATTCTGCACTCCCTATTTACATACAGCATAATGCACTAATGCACCCCACAGTTCACTGTATAGTATAATGCAACCCATAGTCAATACTGTATAATGTAGCCAATAGCCATCCATAAAGCATAAGGCATCCCATAGTCTTCTGTATAGTATAATGCACCCCAAAGTCCACACAGTATAATGCACCCCATAGTCATCCATTCAGCATAATGCCTCCCATAGTCCTTTGTAAAGTATAATGCACCCCATAGTCCATACAGTATAATACACCCCATAGTCCTCTGTATAGTATAATGCTCCCCATAATCCTCTGTATAGTATAATGCACCACATAGTGCTCTGTATAGTGTAATGCACCCCATAGTGCTCTGTATAGTATAATGTACCCAATAGTCCATAAATTATAATGCACTCCATAGTCCTCCATACAGCATAATGCACCCCATAGTCCTCTGTATAGTATAACGCACCCCATAGTCCTCTGTATAGTATAATGCACCCATAGTCCTCGGCATAGTATAGTGCACCCCATAGTCCTCAGTATATTAAAATTCACCCCATAGTCCATACAGTATAAGGCACCCCATAGTCCTCTGTATAGTATAATGCACCCCGTAGTCTTCAGTATATTATAATTCACCACATAGTCCATACAGTATAAGGCACCTCATAGTCCTCCATACAGTATAATGCACCCCATAGTCCTCTGTTTCTCTGTATAGTATAATGTACCCTATAGTCCATACAGCACAATGCAGAATGCGGGGCACAGGCGGCCGCACACTCTGCCCCACAGGTAGCTATGCTACTGATACTCACCTTACCACTCACTTCACCGGACCCAACACTTCACACAGTCACCAGTCTGATCCTCGTCACAACTTCTTATCATCGCCCCTGAGCACTGAATCCCTAGGCCTTATCAGACCCAAGAGACCTGATGGAGTTCTGCGCAAGCATGCAAAAGCTCACAATGTGAAAACATCACCTTGACATTGCGCGCACATCTGCAGAACAATCTTGGACCTCATCGGACCCTGCAGTCCAGTCTACAGTGAAGAGTCCCATGGAACCTCCCAGGGAATTCAGTATTTGCTGTGATGATAAAATACGTTGAAGACTGCATTGGGTGAGGACGAAGAGCAGAGGGGCCGGGAAAATTTTTGCTGAATCTGCTCGTAAAAAAAATTACAAACATTTGGTGGATTTTTTGAATATTGAAGTAGAATTCAATTCCACTCAAATGTATTCACTCATTTCTACTATATAGTTATTGCAGCACACAACAGAAATAGTTCTTCTGCAAACTTTCTAATATTGCACAAAGACTGAAAAACAGAGAAAACCTAATTTAAGTACCTGAAAAGCACATGCGCAATCATTTTATTCCATGCACAACATTGTAAAAAGTTCAGATAAGATATGCGACTCAGGGTTTCATCTATCTGATAGCAAGATAACTCTTGATTGTCTTGCAGAGAAAAATGAAATCTTGTACAGGAAATTGTCACCATCCAACATCACTGATGTGAAAATTACCATCTGAAGTGCTATAAACAATAAGGAACTTCTGTATTGTCAAAGCATCTGTTTACTGTGACTCTTCCTTTATTTAGGTGAAAGGTTAGAATAGAATTCACAAAGTAGAAAAGAATGTCGAAGTTTCACTAAATTCTTCTTCCAAATGGTCAGCGATCATTCAGTTGTCTGCATGTACAGTACATTACATTTAAGACTTTCTAATAAGTTTTTGTCATTTTTAAAGTAGTCAAGATAAATGTGAGATGTCATGGATACATGTGAAATAATATGATCTTAAATTACCAATGACAGATCTCTCAAAGCCTTTTGGCACTACACAGAAATGTAATACTGAAAATCTGACATAACATTCTAATGAAACTCACATTGATGCAAACGACCCCTTAATCAGAACGTTAGGTCAGATTTTCAGTGACTGAACAGTCAGCCAAGGCGATGTTCACATGTCCAGTATTCATCAGTTAGAGTGGAGCTAGTAGAAATCCATTAACAAAAAGGTTGTGCAGACGCAACTTTTTTCTCCAGCTAAAAAAAAACGGATTTCAACTGGATTCCTTTTTTATAACATTGAAGTCTATGGAAAATGGATTCTTTAAATAGCCATCAGTTTTTCTTCTTTTGAAACTGACCCAGTAAACAAAACGGATCCTTTTCAAATGAAAGTAAAACTGCTGGCCATTTAACTGATCCATTTACCATAGACTTCAATGTTAAAAAATGGATCCAGTTGAAACTTTTTGTTTTAGCTGGACAAAAAAGTTGTGCCTGCACAACCTTTTTGTTAACGGATCGCTACTGGATCTGCTTTAACTGATGATTACTGGTCATGTGAACATCGCCTTATACAGGCTAACCCCTCTGTTGTACCATTTTATCTTTGGAATCAGCTATAGTCCAAGATTAAATATTTGTACAGTCATGACCAAAAGTTTTGAGAATGACACAAATATTAATTTTTACAAAGTCTACTGCTTCACTTTTTCTAATGGCAATTTGCATATACTCCAGAATGTTCTAAAGAGTGATCAGCTTAACAGCAATTACTTGCAAAGTCAATATTTGGCTAGAAAATGAACTTTATCCCCCAAAACACATTTCAACATCATTGCAGCCCTGCCTTAAAAGGACCAGCTAACCTCTTTTCAGTGATTGCTCCATTAACACAGGTGTGGGTGTTGATGAGGACATGGCTGGAGATCAATCTGTCATGATTAAGTAAGAATGACACCACTGGACACTTTAAAAGGAGGCTGGTGCTTGGCATCATTGTTTCTCTTCTGTTAACCATGGTTATCTCTAAAGAAACACGTGCAGTCATCATTGCAATGCACAAAAATGGCCTAACAGGGAAGAGTATCGCAGCTAGAAAGATTGCACCTCAGTCAACAATCTATCGCATCATCAAGAACTTCAAGGAGAGAGGTTCCATTGTTGCCAAAAAGGCTCCAGGGCGCCCAAGAAAGACCAGCAAGCACCAGGACCGTCTCTTTAAAGTGTTTCAGCTGCGGGATCGGGCTACCAGCAGTGCAGAGCTTGCTCAGGAATGGCAGCAGGCAGGTGTGAGTGCATCTGCACGCACTGTGAGGCAGAGACTCTCAGATCAAGGCCTGGTCTCAAGGAGGGCAGCAAAGAAGCCACTTCTCTCCAGAAAAAACATCATGGACAGACTGATATTCTGCAAAAGGTACAGGCAGTGGACTGCTGAGGACTGGGGTAAAGTTATTTTCTCTGATGAATCCCCTTTTCGAGTGTTTGGGACATCAGGAAAACACCTCATTCAGAGAAGACAAGGTGAGCGCTACCACCAGTCTTGTCTCATGCCAACTGTTAAGCATCCTGAAATCATTCATGTGTGGGGTTGCTTCTCAGCCAAGGGAATCGGCTCTCTCACAGTCTTGCCTAAAAACACAGCCATGAATAAAGAATGGTACCAGAATGTCCTCCAAGAGCAACTTCTCCCAACCCTCCAAGAGCAGTTTGGCGATCAACAATGCCTTTTCCAGCATGATGGAGCACCTTGCCATAAAGCAAAGGTGATAACTAAATGGCTCAGGGAACAAAACATAGAGATTTTGGGTCCATGGCCTGGAAACTCCCCAGATCTTAATCCCATTGAGAACTTGTGGTCAATCATCAAGAGACGGGTGGACAAACAAAAACCTAAAAATTCTGACAAAATGAAAGCATTGATTGTGCAAGAATGGACTGCTATCAGTAAGGATTTGGTCCAGAAGTTGATTGAGAGCATGCCAGGGAGAATTGCAGAGGTCCTGAAGAAGAAGGGTCAATGCTGCAAATATTGACTTGCTGCATTAACTCATTCTAACTGTCAATATAAGCTTTTGTTACTCATATGTTTGCAATTATATTTCTGTCTGTGATAAAAACATCTGTCAAACACACACATAAAAACCAGAGGGCAGCAGATCATGTGAAAATATAATATTTGTGTCATTCTCAAAACTTTTGGCCATGACTGTATATTTAGATGTTGTTGCGAAGAGCTATTTTTTCTGACATACCTGCTTGTGGATCTGCAAGTTCAGAGGTCAGTGGCTATTCCCCATGAAAACTGCTCTTACCGTCCATTTTTCATAGCTGCATACTGTCTCATTCAGCGCTTACCATGATATTGCTCTCAGCACTACTCAAAAAATAAAGACACTTGCACATCCCAGTAAAGTCCCAAATTAAATTTCACAGATAATAATCTGTCCAGTTAGGAAACATAAAAGATTGGAAATGTAACATGCTTTGGTGCAAATGAAAGTGAACACAGGTGCACTGGGTAGGCAACAGCAAGACGACCCCCAGAAAAGCAATGGTTTTGCATGTGGTGGTCAAAGACAATGACCCTCTCTAAAGCCTCATTCATAAGTCCGTGATTTTTCAAGTACTTATAAAAAGGTCTGAGTTTCAGTCTTTTTTATCGGATTTTCGTCTTTGTTCTGTCAGTGTTTCAGTTTTATTATCAGTCTTTCATCAATGATTTTCACATATGGATAATTAAATAGTCAGTTACTTTTTCCCAATTACTTGTACTGCCCCCTGGCCTGGGGCTCTGTCTGGTTCTGTCAAAATTGCAATTTGAACCAGCAGAACAGAGTCCATTTAACAAAACACAAGTTTCTGCCAACAGAATCGCTGCTATTATTTCTCCTGAAGAATGTGAACTGCGGTGAACTCGCCTCTGCACTGTGAGATGTTTTCTCACGGTGCTAGCGGGGATCTCTCTGAGGTCACCGCAGTTCAGCTCGGCTGGGAACGCCGCCTCAGTGACTGGAGGTAACCTCGAGGACGTCACCGCTAGTCACTGACGCTGCGCTCCCAGCCGCTCATTCACCAGTGGTTCTCCCTAGATGGTTGCATCTTGGCACAGTCCAGGTTGAAAACTGTTTATCCCCCAGACATGGATTATAGCATGGGACAGAACGACGGAGAGGTGAGGGATATTATTGTTTTTTTATTTTTGTTTTATTAAAGGTAACGAGGGATTCAATGGAATGGGCATTAGGTGAGTATAACTGTGTATGTTATTTTTAAATAAAAATGGAAAAGTGTGTTTTGTTTTATTTTAAATAAAAGACTTTACTCTGGCTGAGTCTTATTTACCATATAACTATAGGATTAGTAATAGATAGGTGTCTTATGACATCAACCCCATAAATATGAACCCTACTTGACACCGCTACAGGGCAAGTGGGAAGAATTGGGCAAAGTGCCAGAACTGGCACATCTCATAGATGCGCTTTTTCTGGGCAGCTGTGTGCTACTATTTTTAGACTGGGGGAGCAATATCTATGGCCCCTTACCAGCCTCAGAATACCAGCCCCAGCTGCCTGCTTTAGCAAGGCTGGTTGTCAAAAATGGGGAGAACCCCACACCATTTATTTAAATTATTTATTTAAATGATTTAAAAAATCGTAGCGGGGACCCCTCTATTCTTGATAACCAGCCATGCTGAAGCTGACAGCTGAGGGTTGCAGCCCTCAGCTGTGAGTTTTGCCTGGCTGGATATCAAATATATGGGGAACCCAGTTTTTTTTCATTATTTATTTACAGCGCAGCGCTGGCTGTTGAATACTCCCATCTGCCACCCCTGCTCTCACTGTTATTACCTGCAGCAGGCATCAGCTGACAGGAGCAGTAGTCCCATCAGTCGACAAAAGTGACCAGAGATAAACTTTATACCTCCGATCACAGCTGCGCCCTCACACTGTCATTTGACAGTGGGAACTGCGGCTGTCTGATCAGCGGTGATGATTTTACCACCGATCAGAAGCAGTGTTTTCTGCAGTCATGCACATGGCATCGCGACAAACACATGGTGTTCGGGGGGCCAAACCCAAACAGTAACATGGACTTCCTGCTAAAGTCCATGTTTGATGTTCGTGCCTGTACAGTAGGTGTTCAGTACGAATGCCGGACTTTACTGTTCAGGTTCACCCATCTTTAGTCCTAGCATTACTTACCGTATATACTTGTGTATAAGCCGACCCCCTAATTTTGCCACAAAAAACTGGGAAAACTTATAGAGTCGCGTATAAGCCTAGGGTGGAGAATGCAGCAGCTACTGGTAAATTTCAAAAATAAAAATAGATACCAATAAAAGTAAAATTAATTGAGACTTCAGTAGGTTAAGTGTTTTTGAATATCCATATTGAATCAGGAGCCCCATATAATGCTCCATATAGGGTCAAGATGGCCCCATAAGATGCTCCATAGAATAATATGCCCCATATGCTGCTACATAAAGGTTATGGCCCCATAAAATGCTCCATAGATTATGCCCCATAAAATGCTGCATAGATTACGCCCCATATGCTGCTCCATATATTTTATGCCCCATATGCTGCTCCATATATTTTATGCTCCATATGATGCTCCATAGATTATGCCCCATAGATTATGCCCCAATAAGATGCTCAATTGATTATGCCCTCATAAAATGCTCCATAGATTATGCCCCCATAAGTTGCTCCATATGCTGCTGCAAATAAAAAAAAATGACATACTCATCTCTTGTCTCTGGGGGCCAGGTGCCGGTGTCCTGAGGAGGCGGGACACCGGCGCGCTATGGGGGACAGGTGCCAGTGTCACCTCTGCCTCAGGGCCCTGGCACCTGCTATATATACCTGTCCTCGCTCCACCGCTGCACGCCGCTCCGTCTTCCGGGTCCTCTGTCAGTGACTATCAGGCAGAGGGCGCAGCGCACACTAACTACGTCATCGCGCCCTCTGCCTGAGCATCACAGCCAGAGTACGCGGAGGACACAGCGGTGCGCAGCGGTGGAACGGGGATAAGTGAATATCACATATACTTGCCCTCTCCTGGCGCGGTCTCCGGCAGTTATTCCTTCCTACAGCGGTCACATGGTACCGCTCATTAAAGTCATGAATATGTGCATATTCATGACTTTAATGAGCGATACCACGTGACCGCTTAAGGAGTCTGAGACTGTGGGAGAAGCAGGGGGGCTGCAGAGAAGCGCCAGGAGGGTAAGTATGATCTGACACACCCACTCCCCTGCCGACCCCCTGATGTATATGACTCGTGTATAAGCCGAGAGGGGGACTTTCAGCCTTAAAAAATGGGCTGAAAATTTTGGCCAATACGCGAGTATATACGGTATATTACTCATGCCCAGGGATTAAAGAGGTTGTCTGTTACTTTTACATTGATGGCCTATCCTTAGGATAGGTCATCAATGTTTAATAGGCATGTGTCTGACACCCGGCATCCCCATCAATCAGCTGTTATTGGTGTTGGCGTCGACGGCCAGAAGTACTCACTGGCCCAGCTGCTCAGTCTACTTGTAGTGGCTGTTGCAAAGTACTGCAAATCTGCCTCCTATTGATTTGAATCGTAAGTTGGTGTGTAGTACACTGAAGCAGTCACTACAACTAGACTGAGCAGCTCGGCAAGGGAGTACACCCGGGAGGCGGCTGCCACTTATGACTCCGATGACAGCTGATTGGTGGGGGTGCCGGGTGTCGGACTACAGACAATCAGACATTGATGACCTATCCTAAGGATAGTAGTGGACAAACTCTTTAAGTTACCATTATACTCACTACGCTTATACTGGTATGTTTTAAAAATTGGAATACAGTTCTTTGCTAGAGCATTGGCCAGGAAGACTATAGGAACAGAATTTGGACTCGCTACACTCATCAGGAGGGCGTTAAACTAGAAGAAGCATGGACGGGAAGAAAAACGTTAGACATGAACATGAAGCCAGAAAATATACTGATGAAGAATGTGAGGTGCAGAAAAGAAGACCCAAGACAACATACTCAGAAAGGAGGTAAGAAAATTTCTAAAACAATTCACAGGGAGGAGATTAGAACAAAACAAAATCCTCTAAACTGCATGCTCGCAAATGCCAGAAGCCTGACAAACAAGATGGAAGAACTAGAAGCAGAAATATCTACAGGTAACTATGACATAGTGGGAATAACCGAGACATGGTTAAATGAAAGCTATGACTGGGCAATTAAGTTACAGGGTTACAGTCTGTTTAGAGAAAGGATCGTAAAATCGTAGAGGAGGAGGGTTTGTCTTTATGTAAAGTCTTGTCCAAAGTCTACTTTAAGGGAGGATATTAGCGAAGGAAATGAGGATGTTGAGTCCATATGAGTCGAAATATATGGAGGGAAAAATAGTAACAAAATTCTCATTGGGGTCTGTCACAAACCCCCAAATATAACAGAAATCATGGAAAGTCTACTACTAAGGCAGATAGATGAAGCTGGAACCCATAATAAGGTCCTTGTTATGGGGAATTTAACTACCCAGATATTAACTGGGAAACAGAGACCTGCAAAACCCATAAAGGCAATAGGTTTTTGCTAATAATCAAGAAAAATTATATTTCACAATTGGTGTAGAATCCAACCAGAGGAGCAGCACTTTTAGACCTAATACTATCTAATAGACCTGACAGAATAACAAATCTGCAGGTCGTAGGGCATCTAGGAAATAGCGACCACAATATTGTATAGTTTCACTTGTCTTTCGCTAGGGGGACTTGTTAGGGAGTCACAAAAACACTGAACTTTAGGAAGGCAAAGTTTGACCAGTTTAGAGATGCCCTTAATTTGGTTGACTGGAACAATGTCCTCAGAAATAAGAAAACAGATAATAAATAGGCAATGTAAGCAGCTTATACCTTGTGGGAATAAAAGGACAAGAAATAGGAAAAACCAAATGTGAATAAGCAAAGACGTAAGAGGGGCAATTAACAGTAAAAAGAAAGCATTTAAATTACTAAAGCAGGATGGCACCGTTGAATCTTTAAAAAACTATAGGGAGAAAAATACTTTATCTAAAAAAACTAATTAAAGCTGCCAAAAAGGAAACAGAGAAACCCATTGCTAAGGAGAGTAAAACTAATCCCAAACTGTTCTTCAACTATATCAATAGTAAAAGAATCACAAGTGAATGTGTAGGTGCCTTAAAAAATTGTGAGGAAAGAATGGTTGATGATGAGGAAAAAGCTAATATATTAAACACATTCTTCTTCATTATATTCACGGTGGAAAATAAAATCCGAGGTGAAATGCCGAGAGACAAAGAAAACCCTATATTAAAGGTCACCAATCTAACCCAAGAAGAGGTGCGAAACCGGCTAAATAAGATTGAAATACTGTAGATAAATCTCCGGGTCCGGATGGCATACACCCACGAGTACTAAGAGAACTAAGTAATGTAATAGACAAACCATTATTTCTTATATTTAGGGACTCTATAGCGACACGGTCTGTTCACAGACGGCCATACAAACGTGGCACCAATATTCAAAAAGGGCTCTAAAAGTGAACCTGGAAATTATAGGCCAGTAAGTCTAACCTCTATTGTTGGTAAAATATTTGAAGGATTCTGAGGGATGTTATTCTGGATTATCTCAATGAGAATAACTGTTTAACTCCATATCAGCATAGGTTTATGAGTAATCGCTCCTGTCAAACCATTCTAATCAGTTTTTTATGAAGAAGTAAGCTATAGACTGGACCAAGGTGAGTCATTGGACATGGTATATCTTAATTGTTCCAAAGTGTTTGATACCGTGCCACACAAGAGGTTGGTACACAAAATGAGAATGCTGGGTCTAGGGGAAAATGTGTGTAAATGGGTATGTAACTGGCTTAGTGATAGAAAGCAAAGGGTGGATATAAATGGTATATTCTCTAACTGGGTCTCTGTGACCAGTGGGGTACCGCAAGGGTCGGTGTTGGGACCTATTCTCTTCAAAATATTTATTAACGCTCTGTTAGAAGGTTTACACAGTAAAATATCGATATTTGTAGATGATACAAAACTATGCAAAGCAGTAATACAAGAGAAGATAGTATTCTGCTACAGATGGATCTGGATAAGTTGGAAACTTGGGCCAAAAGGTAGCAGATGTGGTTTAACAATGATAAATGTAAGGTTATACACATGGCAAGAAGGAATCAGTATCACCATTACACACTGAACGGGAAATCACTGGGTAAATCTGACATGGAGAAGGACTTTGGGATCCTAGTTAATGATAAACTTACCAGGAGCAGCCAGTGCCAGGCAGCGGCTGCCAAGGCAAACAGGATCATGGGGTGCGTTAAAAGAGGTCTGGATACACAAGATGAGAGCATTATACTGCCTCTGTAAAAATCCCTGGTTAGACCGGACATGGAGTACTGTGTACAGTTTTGGGCATTGGTGCTCAGGAAGGATATAATGTAACTAGAGTGAGTACAAAGGAGGGCAACAAAATTAATAAAGGGGATGGGGAACTACAATACCCAGAGAGATTAGCAAAATTAGGATTATTTAGTCTAGAAAAAAGACAACTGAGGGGCGATCTAATAACCATGTATAAGTATATAAGGGGACAATACAAATATCTCTCCGAGGATCTGTTTATACCAAGGAAGGTGACATTCTCTGCGTCTGGAGGAGAGAAGGTTTTTCCACCAACATAAAAGAGGATTCTTTACTGTTAGGGCAGTGAGAATCTGGAATTCCTTGCCTGAGGAGGTGGTGATGGATAACTCAGTCGAGGGGTTCAAGAGAGGTCTGGATGTCTTCCTGGAGCGTAACAATATTGTATCTTACAGTTATTAGTAGATCTAGGGATTTATTCTGACGGAATATAGGCTGAACTGGATGGACAAATGTCTTTTTTCGGCCTTGCTAACTATGTTGCTATGTAATTTAATTTGTAACAGATAGCATTTTAATACGTCTTGAATGCATAAATGTAGTATGAAGTCAAGTGTGTGTATGAACCATAATAATAATAATCTTTATTTTTATATAGCTCTAATATGTTCCACAGCGCTTTACAGTTTGCACACATTACCATCACTGTCCCTGATGGGGCTCACAATCTAGTTTCCCTATCAGTATGTTTTTGGAGTGTGGGAGGAAACCGGAGAACCTGGAGGAAACCCACGTAAACAAGGGGAGAACATGCAAACTCCTTGCAGATGTTGTCCTTGGTGGGATTTGAACCCAGGACTCCAGAGCTGCAGTGCTATCCCTGAGCCACCGTGCAGTGAAGTAACGTACTATTGAAAAACGCTGCATAAATACAGTGCTTCAATGCTCCGATGATCTGATCTAGCTGAAAGTTATTGGTAAAAAAATGAAATAACTTTAATTCTTGCTTTTGTAATAAAATCTAATGTGATATAAATGACCCAGGGCCTTAGTAATTATCACATAACAGATTTCATTGATTGGAACATAGATTATCGGGAGAGATAAAGCTGATTTTGTGATAAACACGTTATCGGCATTATGTTATTGTGTAATTAAAGAGAGGTGAAAGGGATCAAAACCTGGAATCTTCCTTTACAATCCTGCCCTTTGGCAAGGTGTTATTTCTGCACTGTACCTGCGTGCAAACTTTTAAGACTGGTGGCTGAGGCCAGAAGGGGACAGAATGGAATGTTTGATGTTGACTAAGAGCCGGCATCTCGCTCTCCCTCAAGCCTCATTCAGCTTAAAGTTCTTTTAATTATATAGTACCACATTTCCTTTAACATCTGGACATATTTCTCCTTGTACTCTATCTGTCACGATTTTTAGAGAGGAGACGCCATTTCAGCAAAAACAACATATGGAGCAGAAAGTTCATGTGTGTTTTGTTTTTTTGCCTACTATGGCAGGTGGAGTCATAGATTAATTTCTCTTACTTCATTGAGTACAAGCCATTTCTTATAAAAATAAATCATATTTACATCTTTGAAGAATGGCAATTTTATAGTTTTCAGAAATTGTGGTCATTTGCAAAGCTGAGATTTTTTACTGTTATTAATTGTTACTTCAATCAATGTTTGTCTACACAACTATATGTTACAAAATATTTTTTTTACTGACTTTTCTACTTTAGACAACCCTCATTTGGGAACGCCATCAGTTATTCAGAGCTGCAAAAAGCATTGTGTACTTTTGAAGACGTGGGGCACACAAACATTATACACACATGGCCCCGGATTTTCAATAGACACAATATAATCCATTTAGCACTGCAGATTGTAGCTGGTTGTTCAGGATCTAAGCATCAGGAAGCCATATTTATTTTCAGAAGACCTTTCTAATAAAAAAAAAAAGATCGTCAGAAGCAGGTAATCTCTTTATCATTTGCATGTGGATGTCATGTTAGATTCATGCCATATCTTTGCTATACAGTCATGGTAAAAGTTCTCTACTGCTCACGGCAAAAAAAGTATAGTGTTAATGTTACAAGGTGCGACATACGGCTCAGCTGAATGGCAAAGACATGGTCTAGACCAGTGATGGCGAACCTTGGCACTCCAGCTGTTGGAGAACTACAACTTCCAGCATGCCTCAACTGCATGCCTCAACTGCTGCAGGTTGCAAGGGCATGCTGAGAGTTGTAGTTTTACAACAGCTGGAGTGCCAAGGTTAGCCATCACTGGTCTAGACTCTAAACCAAGTTGGTGCATTGGAACCATTGGTGTCAATGCTATTTTTTCGAGAAAAAAGAACCTGAGGAAGGAATTCGAACAGGTCCAAAATGCGTTATCAATAAAGCCCCTCTTTTTTATCTCACATCGGTCTCCAGACTTGACACCGCATTTTCTCTTTTCCTTTCCCTTCAATGTTAAATTTGGGAGGCTAGCTTAACTGGAATCAATTAGCAGCTGCAGGAGGAAAACGGGTATTAGACCTACCGGTAATTATGTTTCCAGGAGTCCATCCTGACAGCACCTTGGAGGGACGTCCTCCTCCTCCTTGCAGGGACAGGAAACACACAAGAGGTTAAAAGGCCCACTCCACCCCCTCTCCCTCAGTGTTTGACAAGTACCACAACATGCTCATGCGAATAACACTTTAATGACAAAATCATATTACATCATTGACACATCATAAATAGGGGGGGAAACTACCCGTGCTGTCAGGATGGACTCCTGGAAACATAATTACCGATAGGTCTAAAGGTACTGCCACACTTAGTGATCTCGTTAGCGATCTCAATAACGACGCAAGCTAATGAGATCGTTTGTGAGATCTCTTTTAGGTCGCTAGTAGCTGCCAAACAGGAGATCTCATAAACGACACATCAGCGGTCAGCGATCTCTTTAACACTTTGGCGGTCATTAGGATTGTCATTAGCATGTACTGAGCGCTTCTGATTCATAGGAATTTCCAGCATCGCTCCTGCTCTCTGCGTCCTGCTAGCCTGCTTTGCAACTGCTGCGATCCTCTCTGTGACGCAAAAGAGAACTTACAGATATTGCAATCCATTCCGTGATGCTAAACCCATATGCGTCACAAACGAGGTCGTTCACAAAAGGTGCCAAACACAGCGATATAGGCTCACCAGCGGGACGCCAACGATCAAAAAACGGTCCAGAACTCTAGTGAACGATCAACGAGATCACAGCAGGGGCCACATAGTTGCTACATGCCACACACAGCTAAGTCGCTAACGAGATCGCAAAATAGTGATCCCGTTTGCAGATCTCGTTTCGATTACGTGTGTGGCATACCCTTAATACCCGTTTTCCAGGACGTCCCTCCTGACAGCACCCTGGAGAGTACCAAAGAACCTCCTCAGGGCAGGATTACTGCCTGTAGAACCTTTCTACCAAATGCAGTCTGCTGACCTGACATTACATCTAGTCTGTAGTGTCTACAAAATGTATCAAATCTGGCCCAGGTCGCGGCCCTGCAAATCTGTTCTACCGAGGCCCCCGCTTTCTCGGCCCAAGAAGCTGATATCGCTCTGGTGGAGTGGGCTCTTAGACCTTCAGAGGGACTATTTCCCTCTGCCCGATAAGAGTCTGAGATGACCTTAGTGATCCATCTAGCTATAGATGCCTTAGAGGCTCTTTTACCCTTGTTTTTACCTCCAAACAAGATAAATAGGTTGGGATCTATACGCCAGCTATTGGTGGCCTCTAGATAGTCCAAAACTGCCTGTCTGACATCAAGCGAGTGGAGCGTTGGCTCCTTCTCATTGGACGGCTTGTCACAAAAAGAGGGTAATATAATTTCCTGATTAATATTCTTGATGGACACTGCCTTTGGCAAAAAGGCTGGGTCTAACTTTAGAATTATACAGTCATCTCTGACCTGCAAATATGGATTCTTAGTCGATAGGGCCTGAATCTCCCCTATCCTTTTAGCTGTAGTGATGGCTACCAAAAAGGCCATTCTCCAAGTACAAATGAAATGGGCATTTCCTTGTTAGGGACGTATGGACCCTTGCACAGTGAATTGAGAACTAAATTTAGATCCCAGTGGGGCGTTAATTGTCTGATTGTAGGGCGTAATTTCTGAGTTGCCTTTATAAATCTTATTATCCAAGGGTGAGTTGCCAATGGAAAGTCGAAAAAGGAACTAAGGGCCGCAATCTGAACTTTTAGCGTACTAGGCTTTAAACCTTTGTTAAAACCGGCCTGTAGGAAATCTAGGACCTTCGGTATGTCAGGGGAACTCCCCACCACACTGGATCTGCCACCCTCCAGACAAAACCTCTTCCAGATTTTAAGGTACATTGCCGAAGTAACTGGCTTCCTGCTGGCCAGGATAGTGGCTATAACCTGATCTGACAAGCCCCTTGCTTTCAGGATGTCCCTTTCAGGATCCAGGCTGAGAGGTGCAACGCTTTGGGGTTCGGGTGGTAGACAGGTCCCTGGTGAACCACATTGTTCCTTAGTGGTAGCTCGATCGGGTCTTCCTCCCTCATAGCTCCTAGAATGGGAAACCAGCTTCTCCTTGGCCAGAATGGGACCACCAGGATCACTCGTGCTCGATCTTCCCTGATTTTCCTGAGGACAGCTGGGATGAGTGCGAGAGGTAGAAAGGCGTATGAAAGAGGCTTGCTCCAGACCTGGCTGAGAGCATCTGTTCCCTCTGGGAAATCTAGAGGGTCTAGGGAGTAGAATCTGGGAACCTTCACATTTTTTCTCCTTGCAAAAAGATCTATATCGGGGGTTCCCCAACGCTGGCACAGCTGATGGAAAATGTCCTGATTGAGCTCCCATTCTGTTGGGCAAACTTGCTTCCTACTTAGATAGTCCGCCAGCTCGTTCTGGGACCCTTCCAAATGTACCACTGATACTGAAAGGACCGTGTTCTCTGCCCAGGAGAATATTCTTTCTGCGAGACCTTGGAGCTGACGATGCCTGGGCCCTCCTTGATGTTTTAGAAATGACACCGTTGTCACGTTGTCGGACAGAATTCTGACGTGTCTTCCGACCAGCACTTCCTAGCTTCGTCTTAGCGTCTCCCACACTGCTAACAGCTCTCGAAGTTGGAAGACTTTCCTCTGATGTAATCGGGCCATTTGTCCTGGAAGAACCTTCCATCTAAGTGGGCTCCCCAACCCCACTCGCCAGTTTCACATGGCATATGGTGCATTTGTTAGATTTCGACAAAGATTTGCTCGATCTTTTGGCCGCCGTTGGGGGAGCTGATTCCGATCCCTATTCCTAAGATTTAAGATTAGGGACAGTGAGGCCAAAATTCAGGGCACCTACAGGTGACCTGTCTCTGCTAGTAGAGGGGTTTTTTCATGCGCCCCCGCTCTTACCGCTCCCTTGATCGCTCCTTCATTTTCCATCTCAGATAGCAGTCGGCGTTTCCTTCAGGGTCAGTAATGCTAGCTGTATGGTGGCGAGCGCCGCTGTTCACAGGCCCCTTTAAATGACGCCACCGGAAGTGACGCGCACCGCTCATTTGACCCTGAAGCTATGCCTCCTGTTACCTCTGCGTTCCATCCTGGAACGCACGCCGCTCTGCAACCTACGTCGATGATACGCCCTCCGTACCCGCCTGGAAATGCCTCACCTCCTGCGGGTGTTCGCGCACCTGCGCGCCTGCCAGACCTGGATCCCGTCTGGCAGGCAGAGTCATTCCAGGAGCCTCGTCCGCTGCCTTGCCTTTGTGGCCGACGGATTCCCTCTCGGGGAGTTTCTGACCTGGGCTGCTCCCCGGGAGATCGGATCTTGGCCAACCGCACTGTCCCCCAGCCCTCCGGTAAGCAGCACTAGCTGCACTTCTCTTGTGCATCCCTCCATGCAGGGACAGGAAAACACTGAAGGAGAGGGGGTGGAGTGGGCTTTTAACCTCTTGTGTGCTTTACTGTCCCTGCAAGGAGGAGGACGTCCCTCCAGGGTGCTGTCAGGAGGGACGTCCTGGAAAGTAGTGTTACCCATGTCCTGACAGTACTGTTTTCTCTGTTTATGTAATAATGATCAACCATGCAGAGCGGAACAAGCAGAAGACAAAGTTGTATAAGACTATCCTAGCAGCAGTTCCATCCAATGGTTTATGGACATCAAAGCTATTACTTCGGGCATTGGTGGTGCATCTTTGAGATGTTTACTGTCTGAGAAGAAACATTTTTGACCAGATTCACAATTTATTACTGGAAGATTCTTTAACCCCTTAATGACCGCCGATACGCCTTTTAACGGCGGTCATTAAGGGTACTTAAACCACATCGCCGTTAATTAACGGCGCTGTGGAAAAAGTGAATAGCGCCCCCCAGAGGTGCATTTTCTCCGGGGTCTCGGCTACCGGGGGTAGCTGAGACCCCAGAGAACATGAATCGGGTCGGTTTTTACGACACCGATGTTGCGATCGCCGTTATTAACCCTATAACGGCGACCGCAACAACAACAAAAAAATCTGATGTGCCATTTAATTTCTCTGTCCCCTGATGTCATCGGACATCAGAGGACAGAGAAAAAGGGTCCCCAGGACCCCCATGTGGCCCCCGATCCAGTCCATGTGGCCCCCGGGCCCTCCGTTGTCCCCCGGTGCCGGTGCTGTTAAGAAAATGGCAGGCGCATAGCTCAGTGCGCCGCCGCTATGTGCCGCTGTGCTGGTGGGGGGATGGGCAAATATTCTCTGGGGTCTCGCTACCGGGGGTAGCCGAGACCCCAGAGAACATGATCCGGGTCGGTATTCACCGATCCTGGTGTTGCGATCGCGGCTATGCAGGCATAGCCGCGATCGCAAAAAAAAAAAAAAAAAAAGATTTCTCTCCCCTCTGAAGTGAACGCACATCAGAGGGGAGAAAATGAGGGTCCGTTCCTCCC
>JARQOD010000002.1:188850309-188893004 GCA_033576555.1 Oophaga sylvatica | reverse complement strand
TGGGCCTTTTCTCTGCAGCCTAGTGATCCATGCTTTAGATCAGTGGATAGTTTTTTTTCTGCTGAGACAGAATTGAGACGTTTGAGACAGGGATCAGGTAATGTGGAAAAATATTGTACTCACTTCCGAAGGTGGTCCGCTCAGGTGGGCTGGAACGATTCAGCTTTGAAAAGTTTATTTCTTGCAGGGTTAAGTGAAAGGGTTAAAGATTTGCTGATTGCTTATCCCATACCTGGTAACTTGCTAGAGGCTATGCAATTAGCCATACGGGTGGATAGGAGACTGCGTGCAAGGGTTAATGAGAGTAAATCTGCCTTGTCAGCTCCAAGTTTGGAGAAGGAATGTACTGACATTGCAGAGCCGATGGAAATTGGAGCAATGACACCTCACTCTCGAGAAAAAGAACGCAGATTTGCTCAAGGTTTGTGTTTCTACTGTGGTAAATCTGAGCATTTCATTAAGAACTGTGCGCTTCGAATGAATAAAGAGAGAAAAAAAAATGAGGTCAGTTTTGCCCGCATAGCTTGTTTAAACAATAAAGGTGTCTTTCTTTCTGCTACCACTGCTGTTGAGGAGGAATTAATGGAGTTTCGGGTATTTGTGGATTGTGGTTCAACTCTCAATGTGATTGATGGGAAATTTTTGGAAAAACTAAAATTAAAACCCAAACTTCTATCTTCTCCTATTAATGTGGTGTCTGTGGATGGTTCTCACTTGAAAAATGTTACTCACCATATCTGTGAATTTCCTCTTACTATTAATGGTGTTCATCAAGAGAATTTGGATTTGGTAGTTTTGAATAATTTACCTTCTCGGTGATTTTGGGGTTACCCTGGTTAAAATTGCACAATCCGGTACTGGATTGGTCTACCAATGAAATTAAGTCCTGGAGTCCTAAGTGTTATGACAAGTGTTGTAACGGGCGTATTGCTGCTGTAGTTAAGGGGGAGTTACCTGTACCTATTTAGGATTTTTGGAAAGTTTTTTCTGATAAGGAATCGCAGGTATTGCCTCCTCATAGAGATTATGATTGTGCAATTGAATTTGTCCCTGGAGCGACTCTTCCTAAAAGTCGTTTATTTAATTTGACTATTCCTGAGAGAAAGGCTTTGGAGGAATACATACAGACCAGCTTGGCCGCCGGTCACATTAGGCCTTCCAAATCTCCTGTGGCGGTTGGATTTTTTTTTGTTAAAAAAAAAGACGGCGGTTTACGGCCTTGTCTAGACTTTCGTGAAATTAATAAGATTACTGTACGCAATCCTTACCCACTGCCATTGATTCCTGATTTGTTTAATCAGTTAGTGGGGGCCAAGTGGTTCTCGAAAATTGATCTTCGAGGGGCATACAATTTGTTGCGCATGAAGGAGGGGGATGAATGGAAGACTGCGTTTAACACTCCACTGGGTCATTTTGAGAATCTGGTCATGCCCTTTGGACTTTCCAGTGCTCCGGCATTTTTTCAGAATCTTATTAATCACATCCTTAGACCTTTGATCGGCAGAAGTGTGTGTTAGGGTTCGAGTTCCCGCTGCTGCACAAGGGGAGTCTCGAACCCGTCCCGCTGCGGTCTCCCATTCATCTCCGGCCGCAGTGGAGCCTGCTCTGCAGAGACGTCGGTCCAGGCGTCTTGCCCACTCCTCTACTGTGCAGTGACTTGTTGCTGCCTTTCCTGGATCTGCTATTATAGCCAGTGCTGGAGCAGCCGTCTTTGAGACAAAGTCCTGCGTTTTCCCATCTGAGCATGCCCAGAGTGAGATCTCTCATTGGAGATCAGGGGTCACATGTTCAGGTGATGCAGCGGCTCCTATTCGTCCGCCAGGAAGGTCATGTAGCTACGTGTGTTTGTAACAGCTTCTCATTGGTCCTTGTTACTGGAAGGTCCTGTAGCTGTTGCTATAAAAGGGTAGCATGGCTGGGCCGCCATGCGCTAATATCAACCATTGTATGCTATACGCCATTGTGATCATGCGTATGTGTGGTTAGGGACCCGGCTGAAATAAGCCACTAGAATACCGACTTAATCGGTGAGGGTTTGGTATGGTAGCTGGCCAGGGTCGGTGTCATAGATGCCCTAGATTACCGGCGTAACCGGTGAGGAGTTTTGATTGCCGTATTCAGGGTCTGGCGTTCAGACGCCATAGATTGCGGGTGACTCCCGCGAGGACATTAGCACGTGATCACGCGTTATGTACGCTTAGCACTTAACTGTGTACCTGAGAGCCTGACAGGACACAGCACTTTTCCTCAGCGGCCCTGTGACGTAACAGGGTTTGCTTTCGACGCTAGACAGCGCCCTAGCGTTTTACTTTGCGGCTCACTGAAGCTAAGTGAGTTCGCACCTATCGCCATATAGCGCTGTGGCATTTCCGTTAGCGGCTCTGGGTATTAACAGAGTTCGCACTTACTGCCACAACGCGCTACAGCGTTTATTTTAGCGACTCTGCGGGATAACAGAGTTCGCTACTTTCGCCATTTTACTAGCAGCAGGTTCCGCCTGCACGGTGGACCCCGGGCTGCGAACGCACCTCTCTACCTCATATATTTGGTGCGTTCCGCAGACCCTAACATAATATTAGCGCCAGGGTCTGGCTGGTAAAATGGCGGATGACCAGCGTCTACTACGGGACATCCAGCAGCTGGAGGGTAGGTTGGCGGCTCTTGAGTGCACAACCTCAGCTGTGGATGTTACCGCAGTCGCTGTTCAGGCTGCTAGCGTGGCTGCAGCCAGTGTGTCCACTGCCACCTCTGCCCTCACAATATCCCACCTCCCGCTTCCAGACAAGTTTGCTGGTGACAGCAAGCAATGTCGGGGATTCGTGAGTCAGTGCTCTGTACAACTCGAGCTTCTGGCTGCACGTTTCCCCACTGATCGGGCACAAGTGGGCTTTATAATTTCGCTTCTGTCAGGCAGAGCGTTGGAGTGGGCCACCCCGCTGTGGGAGCGTGACGACCGTGTGGTGCGGAGTGCTCCTCGTTTTCTGGAGGCTCTAAAAAAGGTCTTTTTAGGACCTCAGGTCACCCACGATACGGCGCTACAACTACTGGAATTGGCACAGGGTTCGTCTTTGGTCAGTCTGTTTTCCGTCCAGTTTCGGACTCTGGCCTCAGAGCTAGACTGGTCGGATAAAGTACTCATTCCAGTCTACTGGCGAGGACTGGCTGATCATGTTAAAGATGCTTTGGCTACCAGGGAGATTCCCGCCACACTGGAGAAGCTTATCGCCATATCTACCCGCATCGACCTCCGTTTTCACGAGCGGAGGTTGGAGCGGTCCCAGTGTAGGCAGAGGTTCCGGCTGGCTCCCACCTTCGCCAGACCTCTGGAATCTTCCAGCCAGGCGCCCGACTCCCATAAGGCCATGGAGGTTTCTCGAGCGGGACCTAAGTCCCGGGCCGCTCGAGTACCCGTGGTCTGTAACATCTGCCAGCAGTTAGGACACTATGCCAACAAATGTCCACAGCGGTCGGGAAAACGGTCGCGTCTAGTGACCTTGGGAGGAGGTTCACTAGACACTGCGGCATTTTCCACCAAGTTGTCCTTTAAAGGGACAATTACAGTAGGTCCATCCACGCTCTCCACTGAGCTCTGTGTGGATTCCGGAGCCGAGGGGAATTTCATGTCCTCTGCATTTTCTCTCCGCCACACTATACCTCTGGTGATGCTCGCCCAACCGGTGACTGTGCGAGTAGTGAATGGATCAACTCTGCCCTCCCAAATCACCCACCAGACGATCCCTCTCACTTTATCTATGTCCCGTCCCATCAGGATAGTATTTATTTTCTTGTCCTGCCCGAGGGAATAGACGAGGTGTTGCTGGGAGTACCTTGGCTCCGTTACCACTCTCCCCATATTGAGTGGCCCTCTGGGAGGATACTGGGTTGGGGTGATTCATGTAGAGGCAGGTGTATCAGGGAGTGCGTTCAGGTCACCACCACAGAGATACCCGTAGATCTCACTTCTCTTCCTCAGTGTTATTGGGCATATGCAGACGTTTTCTCCAAGAAGGCGGCGGAGACTCTTCCACCTCATCGCCCCTACGACTGTCCTATCGATCTCTTGCCTGGAGCAGAACCTCCTCGGGGGAGAGTATACCCCCTCTCGCTCCCTGAGACGGAGGCCATGTCCCAGTACATTCAGGAGAATCTGGCAAGAGGGTTCATTAGGAAGTCGGTGTCACCAGCAGGGGCAGGGTTCTTCTTTGTGCAAAAGAAGAATGGAGAATTACGTCCATGCATTGACTACAGGGGTCTTAACGCCATCACCGTCAAGAATAAGTACCCGTTGCCCCTAATCTCTGAGCTCTTTGATAGGCTCCGAGGAGCAAGAGTATTTACCAAGCTTGATCTACGTGGTGCCTATAACCTAATTCGCATCCGTGAGGGGGACGAGTGGAAGACAGCTTTTAATACCAGGGATGGGCATTACAAATACCTGGTGATGCCCTTCGGGCTCTGTAATGCTCCCGCTGTTTTCCAAGACTTTGTCAATGATATCTTCCGGGATATGCTCTCCACCTCTGTGGTAGTCTATCTGGATGATATTCTCATCTTTTCACCAGATATAGACTCTCACCGGAGGGATGTCAACAAAGTCTTCGACCTCTTACGGGCAAACTCCCTCTATGACAAGCTGGAGAAATGTGTGTTTGAGCAGGAGTCCTTACCTTTTCTGGGCTATATCATCTCTGCCCAGGGATTGGCTATGGATCCTGGCAAGAACCCCATTCTCTTAAAGCGGTGCAGCGCTTTATGGGGTTCATTAATTATTATCGCCAGTTCATTCCCCATTTCTCGACTTTGGTAGCTCTCTTGGTAGCCCTCACCAAGAAGGGAGCAAATCCCAAGTTGTGGTCTGAGGAGGTCTCCAAGGCGTTCTCTTCCATCAAGTCGCATTTTGCCAGTGCTCCCATATTACATCGCCCTGATGTTGATAAATCGTTTGTTTTAGAGGTGGACGCCTCTTCTGTTGGTGCTGGAGCAGTCCTATATCAAAAGGATGCTCAAGGACGGAAGCATCCCTGCTTCTTCTCTTTCTAAGATCTTTACACCAGCAGAGAGGAATTATTCCATCGGGGACAGGGAGTTGCTGGCTATGAAATTGGCCTTCTCAGAGTGGAGACATCTTCTGGAGGGAGCTCGTTTTCCCTTCCAAGTCTTCACCGACCACAAGAACTTGGTATATTTGCAAACGGCTCAGCGGCTAAATTCTCGCCAGGCCAGATGGTCCCTATTCTTCTCTCGGTTCCATTTCACCCTCCATTTTCTCTCCGGTGAGAAGAATGTTCGGGCCAACGCTCTCTCTCGCTCCTTAGTGTCATCAGAGGAGGAGGATGAGGAGCCTCGGCTTATTGTCCCTGAAGAAAGCCTGAGAACTGTAGCCCCGGTTTCGCTAGAGTCTGTGCCTCCGGACAAGACTTTTGTGCCCACTAATTTGCGACCGGGGGTACTCTCTTGGGCACACTCGTCCAGGGTGGGTGGACACTTTGGGGCAAAGAGGACAACTGAGCTATTGGCAAGGACATACTGGTGGCCACATATGGTCCGTGACGTCAGGGAGTATGTTCAGGCGTGTGTCTCCTGCGCCAGGAACAAGTCCCCTCGACAACGGCCAGCTGGGTTACTTTTTCCTTTGCCGGTGGCAGACAGGCCCTGGGAGATGGTCGGGATGGACTTTGTGGTGGGCTTACCCAAGTCTCGGTGTTGCACTATCATTTGGGTGATCACCGACCACTTCTCCAAAATGGTGCACTTAGTGCCGCTACCACGGTTACCTTCCGCACGGGCCTTGGCAGCATTATTTATTAGACACATCTTCTGTCTACACGGTATGCCAGACAAGATTGTCAGCGATCGAGGTCCCCAATTTGCGTCTCGGTTCTGGAGAGAGTTGTGTCATCTACTCTGCATTGAATTGAACCTCTCCTCTGCATATCATCCCGAGACGAATGGGTTGGTAGAGAGGGCCAACCAGACCTTGGTCACCTACTTGCGACATTTTGTCTCTGCCAGGCAGGATGACTGGGCATCTCTGCTTCCGTGGGCGGAGTTTGCGCTAAACAATGCTGTGGCTGACTCCACCGGACAGACCCCATTCCTCTTAAATTACGGCCAGCATCCGCGGGTACCGGTGCCCATGCCCGTTGCTTCCGCTGACTCCAGGGTGGCAGACTGGGCTGTGGAAGCACGGGACATATGGGACCGCACCCAGGATGCCATTCAGGCTTCCAAGGAAAGGATGAGGTCTTCTGCCGATGCTCATCGGTGTCCCGCTCCGACATTTTCTCCTGGCGACCTAGTGTGGCTCTCCGCCCGAAACATCAGGCTACGGGTGGAATCCACTAAATTGGCACCTCGCTATTTGGGTCCCTTCAAGGTTATCGAGCAGATGAACCCTGTGGTTTACCGTTTGGCCCTTCCGCCTCGCCTTGGTATCTCCGACACCTTCCATGTATCCCTCCTAAAACCCGTGGTCATCTCCCGGTTGCCTGAGTCATCTGCCGGGACGTCGGGTTCGTCTTCGGACGACTACGAGGTGAATGCCATTGTTGGGTGCAAGGTGGTAAGAGGCAAAAAAATTTATTTGGTGGATTGGAGGGGTTATGGGCCTGAGGATAGGTCCTGGGAGCCTGCCGAGCATGTTCACGCTCCGCAGCTCATCGCTGCCTTTGAATGCAGCGAGGCCCAGAGAAGGGGGGGCCCTAGGAGGGGGGTAATGTTAGGGTTCGAGTTCCCATGCTGCACAAGGGGAGTCTCGAACCCGTCCCGCTGCGGTCTCCCATTCATCTCCAGCCGCAGTGGAGCCTGCTCAGCAGAGACGTCGGTCCAGGCGTCTTGCCCACTCCTCTACTGTGCAGTGACTTGCTGCTGCCTTTCCTGGATCTGCTAGTATAGCCAGTGCTGGAGCAGCCGTCTTTGAGACAAAGTCCTGCGTTTTCCCATCTGAGCATGCCCAGAGTGAGATCTCTCATTGGAGATCAGGGGTCACATGTTCAGGTGCTGCAGCGGCTCCTATTGGTCCGCCAGGAAGGTCATGTAGCTACATGTGTTTGTAACAGTTTCTCATTGGTCCTTGTTCCTGGAAGGTCCTGTAGCTGTTGCTATAAAAGGGTAGCATGGCTGGGCCGCCATGCGCTAATATCAACCATTGTATGCTATGCGCCAGTGTGATCATGCGTATGTGTGGTTAGGGACCCGGCTGAAATAAGCCACTAGAATACCGACTTAATCGGTGAGGAGTTTGGTATGGTAGCTGGCCAGGGTCGGTGTCCTAGATGCCCTAGATTACCGGCGTAAACGGTGAGGAGTTTTGATTGCCGTATTCAGGGTCTGGCGTTCAGACGCCATAGATTGCGGGTGACTCCCGCGAGGACATTAGCACATGATCACGTGTTATGTACGCTTAGCACTTAACTGTGTACCTGAGAGCCTGAGAGGACACAGCACTTTTCCTCAGCGGCCCTGTGACGTAACAGGGTTTGCTTTCGACGCTAGACAGCGCCCTAGCGTTTTACTTTGCGGCTCCTGAAGCTAAGTGAGTTCGCACCTATCGCCATATAGCGCTGTGGCATTCGTTAGTGGCTCTGGGTATTAACAAGTTCGCACTACTTCCACAACACGCTACGGCGTTTATTTTAGCGACTCTGCGAGATAACAGAGTTCGCTACTTCGCCATTTTACTAGCAGCAGGTTCACGCCTGCACGGTGACCCGGGCTGCGAACGCTTTACTCTCTACTCATATATTTGGTGCGTTCCGCAGACCCTACAGTGTGGTGAGTATTTGGATGACTTTGATTTATTCCTTACCGCTCATTGGAGTCTGATTGGTTTACAGTTAGGTGTGGCCAAGTGATTAAATTGATCTGAGGCATTCAATATTTTTGCCAAAGCATGAGGATGGTATGATGTGAGATGCTTACAGAGTACTGAGGTTCATTTTGGAATCTCTGAGTCAATGCCTTTTGGACTCATGTCCAGGAAAGTTGTAGAGCTCTGTATAGTGCATTGGCCTTAGACCTTTGTTGAAATCATCAGAGGTTTTGGGGTTGCCATTTGATCATATAATTTTTGATTGGAAATCTCATTAGGAGGTGCGTGCGGTTCAGTACTGAGGCATTACTTTTTGTTGCTAAGAGATTAGCTTGCTCCTCCTTGAGCGCAGGTTTTTTGGTTGGGTTGATCTTCTTTCTGTGGAGGTCGGCGCGGTGTTGTCTCAGGAAAGACGGATGGAGTACATCCCTGTGCTTTTTTTTCAAAGAAATTTTCTGAGTCTGAACTAAATTATGATATCGGTAATCGGGAATTGTTGGCGATTAAACTCGCATTTGAACACTGGCGTAATTTTTTGGAGGGAGCGGAATTTCCCGTTCAAGTCTTCACCGATCATGAAAATCTGATCTACCTTGATGCTGCCAAACGCTTGAATGCCCGTCAGGCTAGGTGGGCACTGTTTTTCTCACGGTTAATTTTACCGTTACTTACATCCCAGGTACTAAAAATGTTAAAGCTGATGCTTTGTCTCGCAGCTTTTCTCCTATGGTGGGTACTGAGGAGGAGGAGGAAAACATCTTGCAAGAGGGGGTTGTTATTGCTGTTTTGGACTCCGTGTTGGAAGATGAGATTCTTAAAGCACAGGAGAATGCCCCATCTAACACGCCGCATGGGAGGTTGTTTGTGCCTGGTACCCTGAGGAGAGATTTGTTTGATGAATGTCATGACTCTCGGTTGGCAGGTCATCCTGGAATCTCTGAGACCAAGAGACTTGTGGGTCGCAGTTTTTGGTGGCCAGGATGGCAGAAGGAAGTCATTAAGTGGGTGCGCCAATGCATTGTGTGTGCTAGATCTAAGTCTTCTCATTCTCCTGCTGCGGGGTTGCTTTGCCCTTTGGAGGTCCCTAGTGCACCTTGGACACATTTGGCTATGGACTTTATTACTGACCTTCCCCCCTCTGAGGGTTTCACTGTCATCTGGGTGGTCGTGGACCGTTTTAGCAAGATGTGTCACTTGGTTCCTTTCATCAAACTGCCCTGCGCTAAGACTCTCGCTAAGGCCTTTGTCAAGGAAATAGTCAGACTACATGGTGTTCCTACTGACATTGTTTCTGATAGGGGACCTCAGTTTGTGGCTCGTTTTTGGCGCGCCTTTTGTGACAGGTTGGGAGTTCATTTGTCGTTTTCATCCGGATATCATCCTGAGTCTAATGGCCAGACAGAAAGGAAAAACCAGGATGTTGAGCAGTTCTTGCGTTGTTTTGTGACTGGTAATCAAGAGGGGTGGTCTGAGTTTCTGCCACTTGCTGAGTTTGCTCTTAACAATCATACATCTGCTTCTGCTGGTTGTTCGCCTTTTTTTTGTTGTACTGGGAGACATCCGTCTTTTGGGTCATTTTCCAAGTTGGGATCAGCTGTACCTGAAGAGGAGAATTTTTCTGGTGTTTTGGAGAGAGTTTGGACTGATGTACGTGGTAATCTTCAGGAGGCTAACAAAAGATCCAAAGTGTATTTTGATAGAAAACGACAAGAGGTTTTGTTTGCTATTGGTGACATGGTTTGGTTGTCCTCTAAGAATCTGCGCTTGAGGATTCCGTCTAAGAAATTGGGTCCCAAGTTTGTAGGGCCCTTTAAGGTGCTTCAGGTTATTAACCAATCTGCTGTTAAGTTGGAGCTTCCTACCTCCTGGAAGATTAATCCGGTGTTTCATGTTTCTCTCTTGAAAAAAGCTGAGGTCTCAGATGGAGACGTCTCGGCCACTGTTCCCTCGTGGTGGAGGACGGGCAATATGAGATTTCCCGCATCCTAAATTCTAGATGGTATAGAGGGAGTTTGCAGTACCTCGTCGCTTGGAAGGGTTATGGACCCGAGGATAACTCATGGGTGAGGGCGGATGATGTTTCTGCGTCTAGACTTGTCAGAGCGTTCCACAAGAGGTTTCCGGATAAGCCTAAGTCCTAGGGGATCCGTAGGATCCTCTTAGAAGGGAGGGTACTGTTAGAACACTCTTGTTAGATTTTGTTTCAGTTTGCTGGTCACATGACCTTTTTTCCCTATTTAGTCTGGCTCCGCCCTTCTGGCTTTGCTGGACTTCATTGTATTATCTACTCTTAAGCTAGCCAGGTGCTTAGGTGCCTTACTCTGTCAGTTTTGCTTGATCTTAGGATCTCTTAGTATTTGTTTTCTGTTTTATATTCCCTGCTACACTTTCTGTTAGGACGTGTCCACCTTTTCACCCAGTCCCTAGA
This sequence comes from Oophaga sylvatica, assembly GCA_033576555.1. NCBI lineage: Eukaryota > Metazoa > Chordata > Amphibia > Anura > Dendrobatidae > Oophaga > Oophaga sylvatica. The sequence continues at coordinate 188,882,766 of JARQOD010000002.1, read as the reverse complement.
TCTTGTAGGGATTCCTCCCTCGCAACTATAGGTCTTCGTTCAGACTAGCTGAGGACTTTAGCGGGTCTGGTCGCAGGATCAGGTCCCCCGTTACATCGTAGGGATCCAGCTCAGTCCTATTGTAGGGACAGAATTCCCACCTTTCCTTAGTGCTTGTAGCAGATCATAACACCGGTCTTCAGTGAAATCCCTGAGCCTGCCAACGCCCAGCACGGATAGTGGTGAGCATCCACATCAAATGGGACTAAAGGAAGAAGGAGTGTGATCCAGCTCAGGACGGAGACGGCTACAACTTTGCAAAGCTTTATTGGACAACTTTAAAAATGTATATGTTCTTAAAAAAGTATGCAAACACCGGGCACACCAGTACAGAGGATCCTCTGTTGTAGCCGCCTCCGTCTTGAGCTGGATCAAACTCCTTCTTCCATAAATAAACACAATACCACTGAAAACGGCATCTTGTCCCGCAAAAAACGAGCCACCATACAGCATCATCAGCGAAAAAAGAAAAAAGTTACAGCTCTCAGAATAAAGTGATGCAAAAAAATTATTTTTTATATAAAATAGTTTTTATTGTATAAAAGAGCCAAAACATAAAAAAAATATAAATGAGGTATCGCTGTAAACTACTGACCTGACGCATAAAACTGCCTTATCAATTTTACCACACGCGCAACAGTATAAACTCCCCCCAATAGAAATTCATGAATTGCTGGTTTTTGTTCATTCTGCCTCCTAAAAATCAGAATATGAAGCGATCAAAAAATGTCATGTGCCCAAAAATGGTACCAGTCAAACCTTCAACTCGTCCTGCAAAAAACAAGACCTCACATGACTCTGTGGGTCAAAATTTGGAAAAATTATAGCTCTCAAAATGTGGTAATGCAAAAATTATTTTTTGCAATAAAAAGCTTCTTTTAGTGTGTGACAGCTGCCAAACATAAAAACCCGCTATAAAAACCAGCTGTAAATAGTAAATCAAACCTCCCTTTATCACCCCCTTAGTAAAAATAATAAAATAAAAAAATTTATTTCCATTTTCTCATTAGGGTTAGGGTTAGGGTTGGGATTAGGGTTAGGGGTGTGTCAGAGTTAGGTTTGTGGTTAGGGTTGGGATTAGGGTTAGGGGTCTGTTGAGGTTAGGGTTGGAGTTAGAACTGGAGGATTTCCACTGTTTAGGCACATCAGGGGCTCTCCAAACGCGACATGGCGTCCGATCTCAATTCCAGCCAATTTTGGTTTGAAAAAAATCAAACGGCACTCCTTCCATTCTGAGCCCTGCCATGCGCCCAAACAGTGGTTTTCCCCGACATATGGGGTATCAGCGTACTCAGGAGAAATTGTTTGTAAAAGATCATTTTTGTGACTAAAAAGTTATATGTTCATTTTTTTCTTCCACATTCTAAAAATTCATGTGAAGCACCTGAAATGTTAATAAACTTCTTGAATGTGGTTTTGAGTACCTTGAGGGGTGCAGTTTTTAGAATGGTGTCACTTTTGGGTATTTTCTGCCATATAGACCCCTCAAAGTGACTTCAAATGTGAGGTGGTCCCTAAAAAAATGGTTTTGTGAATTTTGTTGTAAAAATGAGAACTTGCTGGTCAACTTTTAACCTTATAACTTCCTAACAAAAAAAAAATTTGGTTCCAAAATTGTGCTGATGGAAAGTAGACATGTGGGAAATGTTATTTATTAACTATTTTGTGTTACATATTTCTCTGTTTTAACCCCTTTCTGCCATGCGATGTACTATCCCGTCCATAAAACCCGGGACAATCTGACTATAGACGAAGCGCGTCCAATCGCGGCCGGTGTCAGCTGATTATCACAGCTGACACCCATCACTGTGTGCCAGGAGCGGTCACTGTGTGCCAGGAGCGCTGAGGAACCCTGCAGCACTGCCTGTGAGATCGCTGGTCTCACAGAGTGCTGTGCACTTTGTGAGACCAGCGATCTGACCCTATACTGTAATGTCCCACCCTGGGACAAAGTAAAAAAGTAAAATAAATACAAGTGTAATACAAGTGTAAAAAAAAAATTCCAAAATAAAGGAAAAAAAAATATTCCCCAATAAATTCATTTCTTCCTGTAAATAAAAAAACAAAACAATAAAAGTACACATATTTGGTACTGCCGCGTCCGCAACGACCTGCCCTATAAACCTGTCCCACTAGTTAACCCCTTTAGTGAACCCCTTAAAAAAATAAAAAAACAAAGCAAAAAATCTATGCTTTATCATCATACCGCCAAATAAAAAGTGGAATAACACGTGATCAAAAAGACCGATATAAATAAACATGGTACCGCTGAAAACGACATCTTGTCCCGCAAAAAATGAGCCGCCATACAGCATCATTAGCGAAAAAATAAAAAGTTATAGCTCGCCGAATAAAGCGATGCAAAAATAATTATTTTTTATATAAAATTGTTTATCTTGTATAAAAGCACCAAAACATAAAAAAATGATATAAATGAGGTATCGCTGTAATCTACTAATCCGAAGAATAAAACTGCTTTATCAATTTTACCACACGCGGAACGGTATAAACGCCCCCCCAAAAGAAATTCATGAATTGCTGATTTTTGTTCATTCTAAGCTCCCAAAAATTGAAATAAAAAGCGATCAAAAAATGTCACGTGCTTAAATATGGTACCAATAAAAATGTCAACTCGTACCACAAAAAATAAGACCTCAGATGACTCTGTGGGCCAAAATATGCAAAAATTATAGCTCTCAAAATGTGGTGATGCAAAATCTATTTTTTGCAATAAAAAGCGTCTTTTAGCGTGACAGCTGCCAATCATAAAAACTTGCTATAAATAGTTAATCAAACCCCCCTTTATCACCCTCTTAGTTAGGGAAAAATAATAAAATTAAAAAAATGTTTTTCCATTTTCCCATTAGGGTTAGGACACCCCTAACCCTAATCCCAACCCTAACCCTAATCCTAAAGTTAGGATTAGGGTTAGGGTTGGGATTAGGGTTAGGGGTGTGTTAGGGTTAGGATTGTGGTTAGGGTTATGGTTAGAGTTGGGACTAGGGTTAGGGGTGTGTTAAGGTTAGGGTTGGAGTTAGAATTGGGGGGTTTCCACTGTTTAGGCACATCAGGGCTCTCCAAATGTGACATGGCGTCTGATCTCATTTCCAGCCAATTCTGCGTTGAAAAAGTCAAACGGTGCTCCTTCACTTCTGAGCTCTGCCATGCGCCCAAACAGTAGTTTACCCCCACATATGGGGTATCAGCGTACTCAGGACAAATTGCACAATAATTCTTGGGGTCCAATTTCTCCTATTACCCTTGGGAAAATAAAAAATTGGGGGCGAAAATATAATTTTTTTTTTAAAAAATTATTTTTTTGTTTTTTTGGCTGTACGTTATAAACTTCTGTGACGGACTTGGGGCTTCATAGCGCTCACCACACATCTAGATAAGTTCCTTGTGGGGTCTATTTTCCAAAATGGGGTCACTTGTGGGAGGTTTCCACTGTTTAGGCACATCAGGGGCTCTCTAAATGCGACATGACGCCCACAGACCATTCCATCAAAGTCTGCAATCCAAAACGTCACTACTTCCTTTCCGAGCCCCGACGTGTGCCCATACAGTAGTTTTCTCCAACATGTTGGGTATCAGCGTACTCAGGACAAATTTGACAACAACTTTTGGGGTCCAATTTCTTTTGTTACCCTTGGAAAAATAAAAAGTTGGAGACTAAAAGATTTTTTTATTTTCATGCTCGGGCATTATAAACTTTAGTGAACACCTGGGGGTTCAAAGTTCTCACCACACATCTAGATAAGTTCCTTGGGGGTCTAGTTTCCAAAATGGTGTCATTTGTGGGGGGTTTTCACTGTTTAGGCACATCAGGAGCTCTCCAAACACGACATGGCATCCAGCCAATTCTGCATTGAAAATTCAAACGGCGCTCCCTCCCTTCCGAGCTCTGCCATGCACCCAAACAGTGGTTTACCCCCACATATATGGTATCAGTGTACTCAGGACAAATTGCACAATTACTTTTGGGGTCTTGTTACCTTTGGGAAAATAAAAATTGGGTTGAAAAGATCATTTTTGTGGAAAAAATATGATTTCTTTAATTTTACGGCTCTACGTTATAAACTTGTGTGAAGCACTTGGGGGTTCAAATTGCTTACCACAGATCTAGATAAGTTCCTGAGGGGGTCTAGTTTCCAATATGGGGTCACTTGTGGGGGGTTTCCACTGTTTAGGCACATCAGAGGTACTCCAAATGCAACATGGCATCCAATCTCAATTCCAGCCAATTTCGGTTGGCAAAAGTCAAATGGTGCTCCTTCCATTCTGAGCTCTGCCGTGCGCCCAAACAGTGGTTCCCCCGCACATATGGGGCATCAGCATACTCAGGACAAATTGTACAACAACGTTTGTGGTCCAATTTCTCCTGTTAGACTTGGGAAAATTGGTGACTAAAATATAATTTTTGTGGGAAAAAATTTTTTATTTTCATGCCCGGGCATTATAAACTTGTGTGAAGCACTTGTGCGTTCAAAGTGCTCACCACAGATCTAGGTAAGTTCATTAGGAGGTCTAGTTTCCAAAATGGAGCCACTTGTTGGGGGTTTCCACTGTTTAGGCACATCTGGGGCACTGCAAACGGAACATGACCCCCATCAACATCTGCATTCCAAAACGTTATTACTTCCTTTCCAAGCCCTGCTGTGCGCCCAAACAGTTTCCCCCCCACATATGGGGTATCAGCTTACTCAGGACAAATTGGACAACAACTTTTGGAGTCCAATTTACTTGGGAAAAATCAAAAATTTGGGACTAAAAAATAATTTTTGTGGAAAATTGTTTTTTTTTTTTCACACCCAGGCATTATAAACTTTTGTGAAACACTTGAGGGTTCAAAGTGCTCACAACAGATCTAGATAAGTTCTATAGGGGGTCTAGTTTCCAAAATGGTGTCACTTGTGGGGGGTTTCCACTGTTTAGGCGCATCAGAGACTCTCCAAACGCGACATGGCGTCCAATCTCAATTCCAGCCAATTTTGGTTTGAAAAAGTCAAACAGCGCTCCTTCCTTTCCAAGCCCTGCCGTGCGCCCAGACAGTGGTTTTCCCCCACATATGGGGTATTGGCGTACTCAGGAGAAATTGCACAACAACTTCATCTGTCAATTTTCTCCTTTTACCCTTGTGAAAATGAAAAAAAGTTTGTAAAAGATCATTTTGTGACTAAAAAGTTAAATATTCATTTTTTCCTTCCACGTTGCTTCAGCTCCTGTGAAGCACCTGAAGGGTTAATAAACTTCTTGAATGTGGTTTTGAGTACCTTGAGGGGTGCAGTTTTTAGAAAGATGTCATTAGTGGTCCCTAAAAAAATGGCTTTGTAAATTTTGTTGTAAAAATGAGAAATCGCTGGTCAACTTTTAACCTTTATAATTTCCTAACAAAAAAAAATTTTGGTTCCAAAATTGTGCTGATGTAAAGTAGACATGTGGGAAATGTTATTTATTAACTATTTTGTGTGACATATTTCTCTGTTTTAAGGGAATAAAAATTCAAAGTTTGAAAATTGCAAAATTTTCAAAATTTTCGCCATATTTGCGTTTTTTTTCAAAAATAAATGCAAGCTATATCGAAGAAATTTTACCACTAACGTGAAGTACAATATGTCATGAGAAAACAGTCTCAGAATCGCCAAGATACATTGAAGCGTTCCAGAGTTATAACCTCATAAAGAGACAGTGGTAAGAATTGTAAAAATTGGCCCGGTCATTAACGTGCAAACCACCCTTGGGAGTGAAGAGGTTAAGGGCATAAAAATTCAAAGTTTGAAAATTGCGAAATTTTCAAAATTTTCGCCATATTCCCATTTTTTTTTTATAAATAAACGCAAAGTATAGCGAAGAAATTTTACCACTATCATGAAGTACAATATGTCTCGAGAAAACATTCTCAGAATTGCCAAGATACATTGAAGCGTTCCAGAGTTGTAACCTCAGAATTGTACAAATTGGCCCGTAATTAATGTGCCAACAACCCTTGGGGTAAAGGAGTTAAAGAATATTTTGATACTTTTTAATATTTTTTCTACTTTTTTGAATTGCCCCATCCTGGGACATCACTGTATAGTGTCAGATCGCTGATATGATACTCTGCACTGCAGAGTATCACATCAGCATCTGACAGGCAAGGAAGGAGGCAGCAGGTGCTCACAAGCCACCTTCTCTGCAGGACCCCGAAGGACCCCGCGTCCATCTTGCAGCCGAGGGTCTCCATGGAGATCATCAGGACAACGCGATCGCATCGCTTTTTCCTGATGGAAGCACATAGGTACTGATTTCCTGCTCAATGCTCCTCTATGTTGCTGTTACTACTGACAGCGGCATCAGAGGGGTTAAATTCCCACGATCGGTGCTAGCACCAATCGTGGTTATTGCTGCAGGGTGTCAGCACTCACACAGAGCTGACACCCACACCCGATCACCGCGGTGCTCAACGTGAGCCTGTGTGGTCGTGCCGCTGTACATATACTGTTGTTTGCAGGACCGAAGCTCCTGCAGAGAAGTAGAAGCACGACGAATATATATATAGGGATTAATATTTGATTTTTGGTGATTGCAAAGAAAACAAAAACATGCTGCACAATTTCCCTCACACTAAAGGATTAAATAGTGAGCTAATAATGTATTGCAAGACCGTGCAGGCTTCCCTACAATGCCCTGCAGCTATGGCATCACATGGTCTATTACAATTTATCGAGCAGATTAGCACACCTTGTACAGTGGTGGCCAGTACTTGGGTTATTAGAAATCAGTGGGTCCCAGTGGAGCTCAGCCTATCACAGGACTGGCAGTTTTTATCACAGAATTCTATTCCATCTCCATCTAATTATCCATTTTACTGGGTACATTGATTATACACAATATAGTGAAACAAAATTCTCTTTTAATTGCACAAAAACTAAGAGTGTTATAAATGTATTTTCCAAGCAATTTTAAGCTTTCCAGTATTATGATTCACAGCAAATTTTTTGATGTGAATCTTATTGTTGGGAAAAATATGGCCTAGCTGGTGAATTTGAAATTTAGGTAATCGGCTCTTCGCTAATTAAGGCAGCTGGTGTCATGCATGAAGCTTCAGTATTATCAAATTTATACTTCAAATTTGAAATTTTCAATTTCTCTTGCAAATTTTTTATTTTATTTTAGGATATTTGTTTCTTGTTTTTTGTTTTCTCTGTATAATGGTCATGTGTTTAATATGCATTTACATTTTGCATACACATCAACTTACTTTTTCAGTTCAGATCTAGTTTTTCAATTTTTTTTACAGTATATAGTATACGGTATATGTCATGCTATATTCATGTAGAATGCGTCTCATTTTTGGCATGTACCATTAATAAAATCAAAGACTGGAAAAAAAGTATGTAAGAGCAAAGATACGAGTTTATCTATTTATAATTTAAATATTTTTTTAACAAAAAAAGGCAAAACATGTGAATTATTATGCAGGAGGCTGGCGGGAGTTGCTTTAACTTAGACTATTTATATTCATATGTATTTTATCTGACTATAGATATTTTCTTCTAGGTTTTTCCTAAGGTCACAGTTTCCAGAATCCTGTATGTGACTTCATAATTTGTAATAAGTTGCAATCCTGGCATTTCTGGTGACTCATTTGTATTATTAAGATTTCCTACTTGTATTGAGGGCATAGATTAGTCACAATGTTGTACATTATGTGTAAGCATCTGCTTCTTTTTAAAATTACTTTCCAATAAATCTTTTTGTTCCTTTTTTAAAATAGGCATGCTGACTTTTGAATGGATATTACATTTATGTCAAAATACAATGAATCAGAACAAGTCAAGCTAGTTCCAATTTTTCATCAAACAAGAGGAGATTGGTAGAACTCAAAAATAGAGAAGAGCAAATCTGGCAAAAATTTGCACATTTTTTCCCAGGAAATTCAATTTGAGAAGTTATTCTCTGCAAATGAAATGTCCTGTATTTTGTTCTGGGATCTCTCCGACCACCCCACAGCAAATTAAATGTAATGTATTAAAAAATCTTTATACTTAGCTAACATTACTCACTCCATCAGTACAGTCTTCATCACATCTTTAGATTACCTGCCGCTCTTGCTGGAATACCCAAGTTTCTCGCACTCAGCCAGGATTTCCGGCTTTCATGAGGCCTTTGAGGCTGCTGTGCAAACGAATGGAAGGTCACTACATGCACCATGTACAGATCCCTCCCAGGCCTCATGAAATTGGAAGTCTTTGCTGAGCGTGAGAAGCCCAGGTATTCAAGCATGAACAGTGGAAGATCGGAAGATGCATCTGAGGACCGCATTGTTAGAGATGAGTAGCAGAAGAGCTGGAGAGGTGAGTAATAAGGTGATTATAATAACTTTTTACATTTTCTTAACCTTTTATGGTGCAGAATAATGATGGTCGCCATTTTGCTGCATTCACATGCAAGAGACTTGCAAAAAATCCACATTTTGGCAAATGCGGATTCAATTCCTCTCTAATACAGTAAGTATGGAAAGTATTCAGACCCTTTACATTTTCACTCTTTGTTTCATTGCAGCCATTTGGTAAATTCAAAAAAGTTCTTTTTTTCTCTTTAATGTACACTCTGCACCCCATCTTGACTGAAAAAATAACAGAAATGTAGCAAATTTATTAAAAAAGAAAACTAAATATCACACAGTCATAAGTATTCAGACCCTTTGCTTAGTATTGAGTAGAAGCACCCTTTTGAGCTAGTAGTCTTCTTGAGAATGATGCAAAAAGTTTTTTACACCTGGATTTTGGGATCCTCTACCATTCTTCCTTGCAGATCCTCTCCAGTTCCGTCAGGTTGGATGGTGAACGTTGGTGGACAGCCATTTTCAGGTCTCTCCAGAGATGCTCAATTGGGTTTAGGTCAGGGCTCTGGCTGGGCCCATCAAGAATGGTCACAGAGTTGTTCTGAAGCCACTCCTTTGTTACTTTAGCTGTGTGCTTACGGTCATTGTCTTGTGTGGAAGGTGAACCTTTGGCCAAGTCTGAGGTCCAGAGCACTCTGTAAAATGTTTTCATCCAGGATATCTCTGTACTTGGCCGCATTCATGTTTCCTTCAATTGCAACCAGTTGTCCTGCCCTGCAACTGAAAAACACCCCCATAGCATGATGCTCCCACCATGATGTTTTACTGTTTGGATTGTATTGTCTAGGTGATGAGCAGTGCCTGGTTTTCTCCACACATACTGCTTTAGAATTATCACCAAAAAGTTCTTTCTTTGTCTCAACAGACCAGAGAATATTATTTCTCATAGTCTGAGAGTCCTGCAATTGCTTTTTTTAGCAAACTCTATGCAGACTTTCATATGTCTTGCACTGAGGAGAGGCTTCCATTGGGCCACTCTGCCATAAAGGCATGACTAGTGGAGGGCTGCAGTGATAGTTGACTTTGTGGAACTTTTCTCCCATCTACCTATTGCATCTGTGGAGCTCAGCCACAGTGATCTTGGGATTCTTCTTTACCTCTCTCACCAAGAGTCTTCTCCCACGATTGCTCAGTTTGGCTGGACGGCCAAGTCTAGGAAGACTTCTGGTGGTCCAAAATATCTTCCATTTAAGGATTATGGAGGCCACTGTGCTCTTAGGAACCTTGAGTGTTGCAGAAATTCTTTTGTAACCTTGGCCAGATCTGTGCCTTGCCACAATTCTGTCTCTGAGCTCCTTGGCCAATTCCTTTGACCACATGATTCTCATTTGGGCTGACATGTGAGCTGTGAGGTCTTATAGCCTTATATAGACAGGTGTGTGTCTTTACAAATAAAGTCCTATCAGTTTAATTAAACACAGCTGGACTCCAATGAAAGAGTGAACCATCTCAAGGAGGATCACAAGGAAATGGACAGAATGTGACTTAAATATGAGTGTCTGAGCAAAGGGTCTGAATACTTATGACCCTGTGATATTTCAGTTTTACTTTTTTAATAAATTTGCAAAAATTTCTACATTTCTGTTTCTTTGCAGTCAAGATGGGGTGCAGAGTGTACATTAATGAGAAAAAATGAACTTTTTTAACTCTTTTGAATTTACCAAATTGCTGCAATGAAACAAAGAGTGAAAAATTTAAAGGGGTCTGAATACTTTCCGTACCCACTGTATAGCCACTCACCTCTTCTCAACAATAAACTAATAGGTTAACAGAATGAACACAAGTGAATCACTGTAAGTAGAATGATTCAGTGGAGAGAACACACTTCTTCACAGTCACTCGGCTATGTGCCGAGTCTTTCCAAGTTCTTAACGTCATTTGTAACTGCCCAGAAAAAAATGTAATTTACTGGAAAGCTCTGGAAGACACAGTAGACACCCACACAGCTGTTACTTCTCCAGGCCTCTAAATATGAAGAGTTCTCAAGCATTAAATTCCCACAGTACAACCATGATGTTACAGCAAGTCATGTAGATTTCATACCTAAAAATTTATATTTGAGGCTATAAAATTGCCAGAAGTAAGCAATGCTCATAAAAGTATTGCTTTTTACAAAATCTCCAGGTGCTTATATTGAGAGATTTAACTCCTGTATGACAAAGCAAAGTGTTTTAGCCCAGGACCAGAATTTTTATCAATTTTGTACACTTTGTGGCACCAGTATTGTTATTTTGTTGCTCTAATACATTTTACTTGCCATTTTTTAATACCAAGTTTTTTTCATACTATTGTTATTATTATCATTTTTCCATTTTAGTTTTACAAGGGGCAAAAAGTACTAAAAAAATGTACTTTATATTCTCACAAATTTCACAAATTTTGACTGAAGTGACAAATTAAAATTATTATTGTTATTATGTATTATTAAAGCGCCATTTATTCCATGATGCTTTACATGTGAAAAGGGGTAAACATAATAAAAACAAGTACAATAATCTTAAGCAATACAAGTCACCGATTGGTACAGTAGGAGAGAGGATCCTGCCGTGAGGGCACACAGTATACAAGGGATGGGTGAGTATACAGTAGGTGAGGATAGGGCTGGTCCTGCAGCAGTGTGGTGGATCGGGTGTTACAGCAGGTTGAGCCTCTCATTTAGTTTCAGTCATTTTAATATTTGGTTTATGTAGTTAATGGAAGGTCATGGGTATAGTTTTAATTGAATGTGTGTATGTAACTTTTATTATTATGAAACTCAGGCTTACTCACCTACTTTAATCTCCATGGATGCAAAGCAGGCCACTCCAATGATCTGTATTGGGACAGCAAGCGATCACATCCGTTTCTTGGGTTATCTGACCACTGAGGCTAGTGCTTGTAGTGGTCTGGTGACTAGAGTGGCACATAATATTTCAAAACAATACCTACTCTCTGTAAGTATTGTCTGAAGGCTAAAAAACACCTTTAATGCTAAGGCTTATTTAGACTGACAGACGGATAATTTAGGCTGATAATTGAGGAGCTAGAGTTCTTAGGAATACTCGTTGCCGATTTTCATCCTGTCCAAACAGGCAGGCAATGCACTCCTTTACCGATGCAATGATTTTAAAGCAAGCTTAAAAATTATTGTTGTTGACAGCACATTATCCTGTATACACAGCTGATGTATTGCCAAGTACATGATGTTCTATGTTCTCAGAACGATCGTATTAAAAATTGTTCTGTGTGCAGAGAACGTTCATCGAAGTGCCTATATTGACCATTAAACAACTGTCAATCAACCAATCTGCAGACATTTAATGCACGTATTTTACATGTCTAATCATGCCCTCAGTGTAGGGACTTGCAAGCTAACAAAATCTCGATGCAGGATGAGAGTGGGCTTCATTTTAGGCAATGTTTCTGCAGGATGTATTTTGGTCTTGGGATTTTTGTAGGGAGGAAGGAGGTTATTATTTTGTGCTTGATCTAATTGTATGGGTGTGACATTAGGCAGTTAGATGGGATGGTGCATTATACTAAGGGCCTCTCACTGTAAAGAAACCTTACCTACGTGCAAATATGAAATTAATCATGCATCCCCCTCTAGATGTGTAAAAAGCTGTTCATCCATTGCTATTTTAACCCAGTATTATTCCCCCATATAACATGGCGGCCTGGCTGCATCCAGCATAGTAAATTAAAATCCAAAATAACAAGAAACAGCTTTTAGTTTTATTTTCTCATGAAGTGAGAATAGTTAGCTAAATGCCCCTGAGGAAGCCATATAAACACACATTGGTTCTGGAGGCCAGCAAGAACAATGGGCACATAATAAGTAAGGTTATCCCTAATTTTTTTGTAGGAAAGCATGATCTTAACAACTTGCACTCTAGGTGGTCTTACTTGTATGTAGTTGACTTTTTCATTGTGTGTTATATATCTTTGCCCTTTAAATTGCTGCTACATCAGTTATACATATCATATCTGTAACATGTAATGTGAGAAACAAATTATTACTTAGGAAGTAGCAAACTCATTTTAACTGGGGAAGTGAGAAAAAGCTGAAACTTCAACCCCATTGAAGCAGGGACCTCCTGCAGAGACCATGTAATGATGCAGTGATCCACTCTGAGAGCCAGACACTAAGTCTGGGGATTTGTTTATCCATGGGCAGATAAATACACTTCCAAGGCATGGACTTCCTGTGATCAAAGCACTATGCTGAGACTTTTTGGAGCGAGTCTTCAGTGATGAACATTGGGGTTTGCACTGATCTAATATTTATTGGAGATATATTTTCGGTGTTGTAGTGAAGAGACAAGCATATTGCATTCTCTCAAATCAGTGTAAAGTAATTCTGACCTCTCCAACACAATGTTGGCCAATGGATGATGCTATCCTTGTCATGTTTCATCTCTATAGATAGGTAAAATTGAAATAAGAAACATGATGACAATATCTACCGCCTGAAACCTCCAGGGGCTAAGATATCCTGAAAGTTAGGAATATCATAAAATTCGAATAGACCTGGCAAAACCCACATTCCCCCCCCATTTGCGCTCACCAATGGGAGGTATGTGGACCTAACCTTGATCTAATAAAAATGAGAGTTTGGGTGTCGGTCATTGTTCATTCTGAAAGACATAGTACGCTGTGAGAATGCTTCATTTTTCTAACCAGAGTGCTTCCATCCTTGAAGATATGAGCCATTCCTGCAACATTAGGCTTAGTGCTTCTCTTTCATTATTCTTTTTATTACATATAGTTGTATATTCTGTATTGGTTTATTCCCATTTTGTATCATCTTTGTATATTTTTATAAACAGCCTATCTTTCTCGATTAAATATATAAAATGTAATACTCTGTTTTTCTTGCTCTGTAAACCGCACTTCTGCAACGGGTGTCCAATTGACCTGTATAAACGATCGGTGGTGTCAACTAGTGCTTTTTTGTTATTGTGGAGTTGGCAGTGACCGTACCAGAGTATATATATATATATATATATATATATTATATTATATTCAATGAGCTTGAATCAGAGGAATATCCACCATACTTTCACTGTGAGTTCCCTATAACTGGCCTAGAAGTGGAAGCAACCGTTGCCACAATCATCATTAGACAGTTGATTGCGTAATTGTCCTGACATTTGGAGACAGTGGAGTTGTGTCTCCCTGATAAACATGTGACAGCAGTGGAATCTGCGTGACTCCCCCTGCTGTTATCATTAACAAACTGGTGGCAGTGTTGGGTTATGTGCGACCCATCTGACTGTTATCTTTGACACTCTTCTATAAAGGACAGATTTGTGGAGTATATTACTAATAGTTTTTCTGTGGACAGATTCTTTCACCTAAGCTGTGGTTCTTTGCAACTCTTCTAGTGTGACCATGAGCCTCTTGGCTACTTCTCTAATTAGTGCTCTCCTTGCTTGGAGTGTTAGTTTAGGTGGATGCACATGTCTTGGTACATTTGCAATTTTGCAATACTCCTTCAGTTTTTGGATGATTTATTAAACAATGCTCTGTGACATATTCAAAACTTTGGCTTTTTTTATAACCTAACCCTGCTTTACACTTCTCCACAACTTTATCCTTGACCTGTGTAGTGGGTTTCTTGGTTTTCATGATTCTGTTTATCTCTAACAAACCTCTGAGGACTTCACAGTATATTTATAGTTTTACTGACAATAAAATACACACAGGTGATACAAATTACTAATTATGTGACGTCTGGAGACAATTGGTCACTCAGGATTTAATTTAGAGGTATCAGACTATGGGGGCTGAATACAAATGTATATCTTAAGTGGAGTAAGTCAAAATCTGCAGCGAAATCCCCAACGAAAGTTGTTGCAGATTTGTCTTTGATTTGTAAACAAATCTGCAGTAGAAATTTTCCTCAAAGTGTGAACATAGCTTAAATATAACAATTCAGGAACTGACAACCCAGGTAAACGATTTCTCTTTAAGATATATATAGTTTTTCTGACTTGAATGAAAAATGTTTTTTATTAAAACATAGATATTATTTGAAGCTTTATGTATCTATAGAATGTAAGTTCTTTACAATACATTGTTTTATATTTTGTCTTATTAATTATGTCCATGTTCTCCAAACTACATTGCTTTGTAAATTGTATCTACAGTCTAAATCCATTTGGTGTCAATTTCAATATTACATTTTAGAATGTTATTTGATCAAACTTGCAATTTCCGAAAGGATTTGGAAAGGATTTTGAAGTATTTTAGTCACCAGGGAGGTCCAACAATGGCTGCCAAGATGCTCAGCAGTGCAAGCTCAGTCTCACTTCCAAACACATAAAACATTCTTGCAGTTAGAATTAGTTCTTCAGCCTCAATCTCCTAGAGATTTTACTGTGTTTTGGTAAAAGACATTTGCTCTAAAAGCTAATGTTTTAAATTATGAAGACTGTATATTGTTTAGGAATGCTAGATAACTACTTTATGAAATCTCTGTATTGTGCAATGTCAAAAAGAAAGATTGCAGAATAAAATTAATTTACTCTTTTCACTTTGTAGGATGAGCGGAAATGACTGAAGAGAATTGCTTCACCGAGATACAAATTATTTCAATAAAAAATAAGTAATATAATGCAAGTTTCTTCAAATCCAATTCCAAAAAAGTTGTGACACTGTAAATGTAAAGAAAAAAATGCAATGATTTGGAAATCTCTCATAGGCATATTTTATTCACATCAGAACATAGAGCACAGTTCAGAAATTGAACAATAGACATTTTTTCATTTAATTTGAAAAACTTATTTAATTTAGAAATTGATGGCAGCAACACATATCATAAAAGGGCCATGTCTACCATTATGTGGCGTTCCTTCTTCCTTTACCTCAGTCTGTAACTGTCTGGGAAGTGAGGAGACCAATAGCTGAAGTTATTTAAGAAGAATGTTGTTCTATTCTTGTCTGATGTAGGATTCTAGTTGCTCAGCAGTCCTGGCACTTTGTTGGATTTTTTCGTTTTTCATAATGCACTGAATGTTTCTACTGATGAGAGGTCTGGACTGCAGACTGTCTAGTTCAACACCCAAACTCTTCTGTTAAGCCATGCTGTTGTGATGGATGCAGTATGTGGTTAATAATGGTTTTGCTGAAATATGCAAGGCCTTCCCAGAAATAGATGTTATCTGGTTATGAAAATATGTTGTTTCAAAACTTCTATATAATTGTCACCATTGATAGTGCTTTTGAAAATGTGTAAGTTGCCCATATGTACTAATATAGGCTTTTGAACTGTGCACTGATAACAAACTGGATGGTTCCCATCCTCTTGAGTCCTCGGAACATGGCCTTTGTGATTTGTAACGTTAATCAGTACCTATCACCAATTTGGGGCTGTCCTTTTTATATAAGAGTGAGTTGCACCAGATTGGTCTTGTTTCTAAATATAATGCAATGACAAAAGTGCTCAGAGAGGTCCATAGAACCCTCCAAAAGGTCTGTCTTTTTAGTAAAAGTCTGGTCCAAACTTCTGGATTGTGGGATCCCAGCATGCATAATGCAATCCCACTGCTGCCCCAATTGCACTGATTCAGTGAGATCTTAGGAGAGATCTTGCTGGATCCGCTTTAGTGATGTTAACTGTGATGTCTTCAATGTCTGAGTGTCCATCTCTAGTAGGCGTATAACACCGAAAATGATGCACGGCAGAGTGCATGTTCACTCTGTCGGCACCATTATAGTCAATGACCCCATCGGTACATAACTCCAAACCCATTTTGCGGGGGAGGTGTGGGGTTCAGATGCAAGTTGCAATGGGACCACTAAGCGTGTGGAAAAATGCAGTGTGAAAGGAGTCTTAGTAAAGCGCACGGCTATTTTGAAAAATAAACAATTTAGGGCTGCTCACTGTATTATTTAATAAAAAGGAGCTCCATGTTGGTGATAAGTAGAGTTGAGCGAAACAGATTCAAAAGTCGCCGACTTTAGCCAAAGTCGAGTTTCGTCAATCGAAACCCGACCATAGTGTGAGGTCGGCCAAGCGGTCGTCTAAACGAGTGCCAAAATCAGATTTCCCAGAATGCTTGCAGGTGCCTTTTTTCAGCCAATGAGCAAGGACGTACACTGTGGGCAAAGAGATGACATGTGCAGCATCCACCACCATCGTAGAGAAGGGCATTGCAGTGATTGGCTTGCTTTGGGGGAGTCATAGTGTCTATAAAAGCCCTGACCGCCGACCGCCATTTTACTTCTGCCGATCTTAACAGTAGGGAGAGATTGCTGTTTATCAGTAGGGAGAGAGTTAGGGCTGTAAAGAGAAGTTCTTATGTGCTTGTGCTGATAGCAATTGTGCTGTACAGTTAGTGTGCAGTGACAGGGGAGGATTTTCTTGTGTGCAGCAAGAAATTATTAGGCTGCCTGATAGCTGTATTGCTGTGTGTACACTGCTGTTCAGACTACTTTTTACACAGCACTAATACTTTTATTCTTTTTTTCTGCACAGTTACCGACCGTTCATTTTTTCCCACACCGTATAGAGCTGTACGCTCCTCACACACTACCGTGTATCGGCTGGTATCACAGACAAATACATGCTAACTATCTGTGTGTGACTCCGGAAAAAAATACGGAGATTTAAATTTTTCCCTACACCGTATACAGCTGTATGTTTCTGATAGAGTACCGTATATCTGCTCTTTGTATTACGGTCAAATCCATACTGGGTGAGCGTCTGTGTGTGACTCCGGAAATCTATACGGAGATTTAAATTTTCCCCTACACCGTATACAGCTGTACACTTCTGATACAGTACCATATATCTGCTCTTTGTATTACGGTCAAATCCATACTGGGTGAGCGTCTGTGTGTGACTCCGGAAATCTATACGGAGATTTAAATTTTCCCCTATGCTATATACACCTGGTATCTTCTGATACAGTACCCTTTTACTGCCTTTTGTATTACGGTCAAATCCATACTGAGAGAGGGTCTCTGTGTGACTCCGGAAATATATATGGAGATTGTAAGGTTCTATGTATATATTCCTGAAACTCAGTTTGTTCGTCAGCCATTTTACTTTCTGTCTTGCTGCAGCTATCTTGCCCTCAGTCAAAATGGAGTTTCCAGCTTGCATGTTCCCGCCCTGATTCTCTCCTTTGCTTCTTAAGCAGCCACAGCTGAGCAATCAGTGCTTCAGAATCTAGCCTGCAGTGAACCTGTGACTTGACTCCTGTAAGCCTTGGACCTTGTACTCCAGCTATTCCTACTGAGGAACTCTGAAGCACTTGTGGACTCTGAACCCTGCTCTTTGAAAGACCCACGTTTGCATGGACTTACGGTAACAGAGAAGAAGATCCTGAATCTGTATTGGAGAGTGATTGCTCAGCTTGGATTACTCTGGCCTGCTGTGTCTCCTGTTTCTGTGTCTGCAAACTGTGTGACTATTTCTGCCAACTTGTATGAAGTAATACAGGACTTTTCTATATCAAACCTGTGTCTCATGTATGTTCATTGCACCCAAGCACAAGACGCTATATGAACTGTACTACATACATTACAAGATTCTGAAGCCAAAACGTTAGTGTCTGCTGGGTCTGGAAGGCTGTGTCTGCTGTACTGTGGATATCAGACGTCCGGTTGTACTTTCTGTGATGACAGTGGTTGTGACTTCTCACAACCATTCCAGGTGAGCAATTCCCTTAAGTTTTTTCTTTTTGCAGTGTTACCACAGGTAAACACTATTGTTTTTTTTTTTTTCCTTTCTTTTCTCTTTTTTGTCTGCTGTAACTCTGGATATCAGATGTCTGGTTGAAACTTTCTGTGATGATAGTGGTTGTGACTTCTCACAACCATTCCAGTAATCCTGTCTTAAAAGATCTGGAAAATGGAGGCCCGCATAAAGGAACTTTGCGGAGTGACTGATAATATCCTTGCAGATTTGCAGAATATAAAGACCCGTTTTACAAATCTACAGGACCTCAATAATCACAATTTGCAAGTGGTTGGACAGACTACCCAGGATTTGCGAGCCAGGATTGAGGTTCTAGAGGGGCGAGTCCAGGCTCCTGCCGTAGCCCCGAGTGCTGGGATTCCCAAGTTGCCCCCTTTTCGTTTTGGCGGTGAACGTGAGAAATTCAGGGATTTATTAATCAATGCAATCTTTTTTTTTCTGCACATGCTTCACAATTTCCCACTGAACGATCTAAGGTGCTTACTATAATTATGTTGCTTACCAACAAGGCTTTAATGTGGGCAAACCCTCTGATTGAGACTGAGGATGATTGTTTGAATCACCTTGATGATTTTATTTCAGCCATGGGGCAGGTGTTTGATGACCCCAATCGAGGTGCAACAGCTGAAGCAGCCATGTTAGCTTTGCGCCAAGGTAAGCACTCGGTAGCTGAATATGCCTTGGATTTCAGGAGATGGGCCCTTGATACCACCTGGGACAGTTCCGCCAAAAAATCTATTTTTCGAAAGGGGTTATCTCCACTGATTAAGGATGAACTTGCTCGTGCCGACCCTCCCACTGCGTTAGGTGACTTTATTAACTACTGCATCCGTATTGATACTCGTCTGACTGAACGCAGGCAAGAGAGATGGTTCGAAAGCAATCGTACTAACCTTTTCCTACCTTCCTCTCCAGCTAAGGAACCTTTGAGTAGGATTACACGGGAACCTGAACCTGAACCCATGCAGGTAGACTCTTTACAACGACGGGTTAGTGATGCACGCAAGGAACATCGTTTTAAGGAGAATCTATGTTTCTATTGTGGTAAGTCAGGGCACTTCATTATAAACTGCCCCAGCCGTTCTCGTAAGACTACTGCAGCACTCATTCATTGTGAGTGTTGCGAGAGGGGATCTGTCAGGTCCGAGCCTCAGGCTCCAGAGAGATCTGCAGCAACAGATCTTGATTTCTCGGACTTAAACTCCGTTACCTCTGAGGACGTTGACTGTGTAAACGCTGCCATTTTTCAAGTTTCCTCAGCGGTTCCCAGCTGAGTTGTAAGAAAAACAATTCTCATTGCTTTCTTTCCATCAAACTCTGGGATGACTCAGCTTGGGTGTCTAGCTCTGCTATGATCGACTCAGGGGCAAGTGGAAATTTTATGGATGTCTCTTTTGCTCTGAAACAGGGAATACGTTCAGTGAAGAAGGCTACTCCAGTACAGATGGAAACTGTGGATGGCTCCCTGCTGACCTCTGGACCAGTGGATCAGGAAACAGAGCCTTTGAGGGTTCTTATGGGTAAAGATCATCAAGAGAAACTGTCCTTTATGCTTATCTCTTCTCCCCACTTTCCCATTATTCTAGGGCTACCATGGCTGCAGGCTCAGAATCCTACCATTAACTGGGAGACCAAGGAATTACACTTTCCAGAGAAACAGATGAGTCCAAAAGTTTCAGCTTGCTCTGTTCCTAAAGGAATCATGTCAGTCCCTGAACTACCAGCTGTATACCAGGACTATGTGGATTTATGTGACAATAAGAACGCTGACCAGCTTCCTCCTCACCGTCCATATGATTGTCCAATTGAATTATTGCCTGGAGCAGAGATATCTTTTGGTAAGATCTACCCCCTGGCGGGGCCCGAGCTAAAGGCTTTAAAGGATTACATAGATGAAAATCTAGCCAAGGGCTTCATACGCCCCTCTTCATCTCCTGCAGGTGCACCCATCTTCTTTGTAAAGAAGAAAGATGGATCTCTGAGACCATGCGTAGACTATAGGGAACTCAATAAGGTTACTATTAGAAACCGTTATCCATTGCCTTTAATCCCTGAGTTATTGGAGAGAGTGCGACATGCCAAAATTTTTTCTAAACTAGATCTTCGTGGGGCCTATAACTTAGTCCGTATTAGACCTGGGGATGAATGGAAGACTGCATTCAGGTCACGCTATGGACACTTTGAATATCTAGTTATGCCTTTTGGTCTGAGTACCGCCCCAGCCACTTTCCAACACTTGGTGAATGACATCTTCAGGGATCTCCTAGATACATTCGTGGTAATTTATTTGGATGATATTCTAATTTTTTCTAACTCCACAGAGGAACATCATGGACATGTGAGAATGGTCTTGGAACGTCTAAGACAAAATCATCTTTACATCAAACTTGAAAAGTGTGAATTCCATAGGACCGAAATTCAATTTCTGGGGTATGTACTGTCTACACAAGGAATTAGTATGGATGGAAGCAAAACCCAAGCCATCAAGGATTGGCCAAGTCCTAGAAATGTGAAGGAGGTACAGCGCTTCATCGGGTTTGCCAAGTTCTATAGACGTTTCATTAGAAATTTCTCTGAGGTAGTGTCACCTATCACTCAACTTACCCGGAAAGAGTCTAGGTTTTCCTGGACTCCCCAAGCCCAGGAAGCATTTTCCCGTCTAAAAGATAAATTTACCACTGCACCTATCCTAGTACATCCCAACCCCGAGCTTGCCTTCATAATAGAGGTGGATGCTTCAGACTGTGCCGTTGGAGCTATACTCTCTCAGAGAACAGGTGAGAAGAATGTCTTGCATCCCTGTGCCTTCTTTTCCCAGCAGTTGTCTTCGGCTGAGAGGAACTACGATGTGGGCAATAGAGAGTTGTTGGCCATTATTGCCGCCTTCAAAGAATGGAGACACCTTCTTCAGGGAGCTGCACAGCAAATAGTCGTCCTGACAGACCATCGTAACCTTGAGTTTATCAGGTCGGCTAAGTGCCTGACTCCTCGCCAGGCTCGCTGGAATCTTTTCTTAAACCAATTTAATTTTATCATCTCTTATAGACCAGGATCGCGCAATGGAAAGGCTGATGCACTCTCTAGGATTTACTCAGCAGAGACACGTCCAATTACTCCTCCTAAGACTATTCTTCCTGACTCTAGATTCCTAGGAGTAATTCATAATCAAGACCTACTTAAGGACATCAAGGAAGCATACCATGCGGATTCCTTTTTGGCACAACCCCCAAGGGACGTAAGTCTTGTCTTTAAGAATGGTGTGTGGATTCAGGGACAACGCCTGTATATTCCTGAAACAGTCAGATTGAGAGTATTGCAACTCATTCACGATTCCAAGATAGCTGGGCATAGAGGAATTTTAAAGACACAGGAATTTCTTTCTCGTTTCTTTTGGTGGCCCACTTGCAGGAAGGATGTTTTGAATTATGTCACTTCATGTGAGGTCTGTGCAAGATGCAAAACACCTCGCTCCTCACCAACTGGTCTGTTACAGCCTCTTCTCACCCCGTCCCGCCCGTGGAGATCCATTTCTATGGACTTCATTGTGGAGTTACCAACCTCTCAGGGGAAGAACACCATTCTAGTGGTGGTTGACCGTCTAACAAAGGCAGCTCATTTTATCCCTTGTGTCGGCTTACCCACTGCAAAACAGACATCAGATTTGATGATTAAAGATGTGTTTCGCTTACATGGAGTACCGGATGAGGTTATTTCGGATCGAGGGGTGCAATTCACTTCTAGGTTTTGGCAAAATTTCTGTGCAGCATTGGACATTAAAGTAAACCTTTCTTCTGCTTTTCATCCCCAGACTAATGGACAGACCGAACGAACCAATCAAACCCTGGAGCAGTATCTCCGCTGCTTTATCTGCCACCTACAGGATGATTGGGTGGATCTACTTCCATTAGCTGAGTTCTCATATAACAACTCTCAGAGTGCCTCCACTAAACAGTCTCCTTTTTACTCTAATCTAGGTTATCATCCTAACATTCTACCACGATTTCCCATAGAAACGCCTTTACCAGCAGTGGCTGAAAGAATCACGTCTTTACAGAAGAATATGGATCTTCTAAAGGAAAATCTGGAATCGGCTCAAGAAAGGTACAAGAAAGCAGCAGATAAATTTCGTAAACCTGCACCAGCTTTCAAGGTAGGAGACTTGGTCTGGCTGTCAACCAGAAATCTTAAGTTAAGGATTCCATCGTCTAAGTTGGGACATAAGTACATTGGACCCTATAAAATCAGTAAAATTATAAGTGCCGTTGCTTGTCGTCTTCAACTGCCCAGAACTATGAGAATCCACCCTGTCTTTCATGTATCCCTACTAAAGGCTGCGACACCCAATACGTTTCCTGGACGTTCCTCTCCTTGCCCTGACCCAGTGCTAGTCGATGGTCAGGAAGAATTTGTGGTGGAAAGGATTTTAGATTCCAGGTTGTATAGAAATCAGTTACAATATCTGATTAAATGGCAGGGCTACCCAGTGGAGGACAACTCATGGGAACCGGTCAATAACGTTAATGCTCCTCGCTTGCTCCGTCAGTTTCATCAGAGGTACCCACACAAGCCTGGTCTGAGGTCATCCGGAGGTTGTCCTTAAGGGGGGAGTAATGTAAGGTTCTATGTATATATTCCTGAAACTCAGTTTGTTCGTCAGCCATTTTACTTTCTGTCTTGCTGCAGCTATCTTGCCCTCAGTCAAAATGGAGTTTCCAGCTTGCATGTTCCCGCCCTGATTCTCTCCTTTGCTTCTTAAGCAGCCACAGCTGAGCAATCAGTGCTTCAGAATCTAGCCTGCAGTGAACCTGTGACTTGACTCCTGTAAGCCTTGGACCTTGTACTCCAGCTATTCCTACTGAGGAACTCTGAAGCACTTGTGGACTCTGAACCCCGCTCTTTGAAAGACCCACGTTTGCATGGACTTACGGTAACAGAGAAGAAGATCCTGAATCTGTATTGGAGAGTGATTGCTCAGCTTGGATTACTCTGGCCTGCTGTGTCTCCTGTTTCTGTGTCTGCAAACTGTGTGACTATTTCTGCCAACTTGTATGAAGTAATACAGGACTTTTCTATATCAAACCTGTGTCTCATGTATGTTCATCGCACCCAAGCACAAGACGCTATATGAACTGTACTACATACATTACAGAGATTTAAATTTTACCCTACACTGTATACAGCTGTACGCTTCTCATACAGTACCATCTATCTGCTGGTATTTTTAGTACATTTTCCCAAACATGAGGAAGTATGGTGGAAGAGGCCGTGGACGTGTGCGCGGGAGCGGCAGCTGGTACTGATGGTCGTGGTGGTGCATCTGTGGTAGGCCAAAAGCTCAATAGCACCTAAGGCAGGAGGTGTTGGGCCTGCATCATCGTTTGGCTCCAGAAGGCCTGGAAGGCTCCCTTTTCTGGGAGTAGGTAAGCTGCTTTTAAAGCCGGAGCATCAGGAACACGTTTTGGCTTACATTGCCAAAACAGCCTCCAGCTCTATCGCCTCCTCTTCTGAAGTTTCAAAAAATGCAAGTCATCAGTGCAGGCTCCTGGTCAGGAACAACACCTTTCCTTGTGTCCTTCACCCCACCAAAAGTGAAGGATGCGGCAGGCCACACTTCAGATTACTCCCTGGAGCTCTTTTCACATACCATGCCTAATTTATCAAGTGAAATCCTGAATTCCCCAGTCCAAGATGAATATGACATGGAGTGCACTGATGCACAGCCAGTGCGTTATGATTCTGATGGTACATTCACCCAGAGCACTGCATTGCCCTCGCAGTCTACTGGGCCAGATTCTGACCCTGATGAAACTCAGGTGCCCCTTCCTGCATACTATACCACCTTCCACGGTGACACAGAGGAAGGTGCAGATGAAATTGAAGAGGAGGTGATGGATGACCCAGTTGTTGACCCGGATTGGCATCCATTGGGGGAAGAGGGTGCCGCTGGCAATAGCTCAGAAGAGGAGGAGGATCCGCAGCAGGCATCAACATCGCAGCTGCGATTATCTGGCAGGCCCATAGCAGTCCAAAAACGTGTTAAAAAACAAAGAGTTGCAGGACAGCTTGGCCAGACGGCACAGCATGCAAGCCCTGTAAATTATTCCCATAGTAGGAAGAGTGCAGTGTGGCACTTTTTTGACCAAAATCCTATAGATGAGACAAAGGTTATCTGTAAGAAGTGCGGAAGGACCTTTAGCCGAGGGAAAAATCTCGAACATATCAATACCAGTTGCATGATTAGACATGTATACACCATGCACTTGCAAGCGTGGACGGACTACAAAACCTCACTGGCTTTGAACGTCTACATTGCCAAACTGATCTCATTAGAGATGATGCCCTTCCATTTGGTTGAAAGCGCAGCGTTCCGAGAGCTCATGGCCTATGCTGTCCCACGCTATCCCTGCCCTCCACCTGCATGTGAAAGACCGCATTGTCCATGCACTCAAACAATCAGTGAGTGGAAAGGTGCATCTCACAACAGATGCATGGGCCAGTAGGCATGACCAGGGCCGTTACGTGTCCATCACTGCGCACTGGGTGAATGTGGTGGATGCAGGGTCCACAGGGGACAGCGGCGGTGGGACAGTGCTGCCTAGCCCATGGTATAGGCAACAGTTTTCTGTACGCATTCGACCTTCCTCCTCCAGAAGCGAAAGCTCGTCGACAAAGCGCAGTCGCACAAGCACTCCATCCGCAGCTGCCAGTGTTGCACACGAGGAGTCCCAGTATCGAACAGCTAGTTTAAGCGTCAGCAGGCTGTTTTAAAGATGATGTCTTTGGGCGACAACAGACACACCGCGGAGGTACTGGCCGACTACTTGCAGCAAGAAACTGAGTCATGACTGGGCAGTCTACATCTTGAGCCAGGCAAGGTAGTCAGTGATAACGGATGTAATTTTGTGGCGGCCATAGCCCTGGCAAAACTCAGACACATACCTTGCTTGGCTCACACCTTGAACCCGGTGATGCAGTGCTTCATAAATAATTATCTGGAGTTACCAGCCCTGCTCCATAAGGTGCGAAGACTGTGATTGTACATCCGTCACTCGCTCGTAGACTCCAGTCGTATGCAGAGGCTGCAGTGATCGCTCCAACTCCCCTAGCACCGCCTAATCATAGACGTTGCAACAAGGTGGAACTCCACCAGGCACATGGTTGAGAGGCTGTGCGAACAGAGGCAGGCTTTAATGCATTTGTGGGAGGATACACGGGCAGGCAGTTTAAGGCCAGACATCAAGTTGTCGGGTGTGCAGTGGTCAAAGCTGAAAGACCTCTGTAAAGTCCTCCAGTGTTTTGAGGAATGCACACGGCTGGTAAGTGCAGACGACGCCATCATAAGCATGAGCATCCCACTTATGTGTCTGCTCATGCAAACTTTGAGGCACATTAAGGATCAGGCGTCTGCAGAAGAGGAGAGGAGGAGGAGGAGGGAAGCCTTGATGACAGTCAGGCATTGTATGCTCAGGAAACTGTTCTGGACGAGGTGGAGGAAGAAGAGGAAGAGGAGAGGAGGAAGATGAGAGGGATAATTATTTTGGGGAGGAGGATGATTATCAGGGGCAAGAGAAAATGTTGGCTTGCCAAGGTCAGCTACAGAGATTGTGCGTGACTGGAGGGATGTGGATTTGGCAGAAAGTGCTCCTCCACCCACCACTGGCAGTGCATCATTGACACCTGGAACATTGGCCCACATGTGTGATTATCTCTTGCGGATCCTAAAAAGGGACCCCGCATTGCCAAAATTATGAAGGATGATGACTACTTGTTGGCCAGCATCCTCGATCCATGCTATTAAGGCAAATTACAGAACATCATGCTACAGGAGAACCTAGAGCTAATATTGGTGAACAAAAAAGCAACTCTGGTAAACCGTTTGTTAGAGGCATTCCCAGCACACAGCAGTGGTGCAGGTTCTACCACGAGCCGCACTGGGCAACATGGAAGAGTTGTTCGTGGTGCACACAGCCGAAGTGGCATTGGAGACAGGGGTTTCATGACCATGTTGTGGACTGATTTCTCGAGTACCGCTCACACGACTGTTAATACTGAATCGATTGCAACAGACAGCAGTTGTCAACTATGGTTCAAAATTACCTCTCCTCCCCTATCGATGTTCTCCCTCACAGTTCATTCCCCTTTGACTACTGGGCCTGTAAACTGGACACCTGGCCTGAATTGGCACAATATGCCTTACAGGAGCTCGCTTGCCCTGCTGGTAGTGTGCTACCAGAAAGAGTCTTCAGTGCTGCTGGATCAATCTTGACAGAAAGAAGGACCCGGCTGTCGACCCAAAATGTTGGTGATCTCACTTTCATTAAAATGAACCATGCGTTTGTTTCAAAGGATTTTGTAGCACCTTCCCCTGATGACACATAGGTTGCCAGCAAAATGGCTCGCTTTGTCCTCCTCTTCCTCCGACTTCTCCATTTCATCCATTTGCCGCTGCTGAACGTCCAGCCTACACCTCAACATATGCCAGTTTTTCCACCTCCCTAACTGGGCTGTCCCCCCACAACTTTAGCCAAATAACCCCTTTTTCAATGCGTTACTATTATTATAAAGTAAATTAAGGTTAACAAGCTTAAGTAATAAGAATTTATGTCGTTGGCATTGAAATGGGCACTGTAGGTGTGTTTACTGTCCTCCACTCCCTGCCGACTTTTATTCCCCATTGACTTGCACTGGGGTCGGGGTTCCGAAGCCAAATCGTCTTTTGCCGACAGGCGTCCGATTTCTTTCGACTCGACTTTTGGAAAAGTCGAGCCGACCGAAACCCGACTCGACCCTCCCGGAGGCAAAGTCGCTCATCTCTAGTGATAAGTACTCTTTAATGTCAGAATTAGAGATGAATGGATTGATCCTCGGAGAATCAAGTTTGCGTTTTCATGTGAATTCAAACATTTTGAGATTTGATTCATGGTTCGCAAAAAAAGTTGTCCAGCACTGTTTCCCACACTGCTGGAACATCAGAGCGACAGCTAATATCATTTTGCGTTGCCCTGCAGCTATGACGTCTTACAAATTATCATACCTTGTAAAGAACGGGTCAGTACCTGGCCATCACAGATCAGAGGATTTCATTAGAGCCCAGTTTATATGGCAGAGTCATTTCCATCTTCTGAGTCACTGGGTAAGTCTCTGTCCCCTGTAGAGTGTAAGTTCTTATGGTCAACAGGGTCCTCTCTCTTTCCTGTTGAGTGTAAACTTTTTTAAACTATGTTCCAAATTATTATGCAAATTGGTTTTAAGTGTCATAGCGTTTTTTGTTTTTTTTGGTAAATGAAACCCATTGATGGTATTGTGTCTCAGGGTTCTTTGGATCACTGAAATCAATCTCAGATACCTGTGATAATTAGTTTGCCATGTGAGCCCAATGAAAGGAAAGCTGGATGTTTCACACTATTAAGCAGGCCAGAGTTTTCAAGTAAAATGGGAAAGAAAAAGGATCTCTCTGCTGCTGAAAAGCATCAAATAGTGCAATGCCTTGGTCAAGGGATGAAAACATTACAATATTTCCCGAAAACGTAAGCGTGATCATTGTACTGTTAAGATATTTGTGGCTGATTTTGAGCACAGACGTGTTTGTGCTGATAAAGGCAGAATGAGGAAGGTTTCTGGCAGGCAAGTTCATCGGATTAAGAGAGCAGCTGCTAAAAAGCCATTACAAACCAGCAAACAGATATTTGAAGCTGCTGGTGCCTCTGGAGTCCCTCAAACCACAAGGTGTGGGATCCTTCAAAGGCTTGCTGTGGTGCATAAACCTACGATTCGGCCACCCCTAAACAGTGCTCACAAGCAGAAACGGTTGCAGTGGGCCCAGACATACATGAAGACTAATTTTCAAACAGTCTTGTTTACTGATGAGTGTTTAGCAACCCTGGATGGTCCAGATGGATGGAGTAGTGGATGGTTGGTGGATGGCCACCATGTCCTAACAAGGCTGCGATGTAATCAAGGAGGTGGAGGAGTCATGTTTTGGGCGGGAATCATAGGGAAACAGCTGGTAGGGCCCCTTAAGGTTCCTGAAGGTGTGAAAATGACCTCTGCAAAGTATATAGAGTTTCTGACTGACAACTTTCTTCCATGGTATAAAAAGCAGAAACGTGCCTTCAGGAGCAAAATCATTTTCATGCATGACAATGCACCATCTCATGCTGCAAAGAATACCCTGAGCCATTGGCTGCTATGGGCATAAAAGGAGATAAACTCATGGTGTGGCCAGCATCTTCCCTGACCTCAACCCTATAGAGAACCTTTGGAGTATCATCAAGTAAAATATCTATGAGTGTGGGAGGCAGTTCACTTCAAAACAGCAGCTCTGGGAGGATTCATGCAAAGAAATACAAGAAGAAACTCTCCAAAAACTCACAAGTTCAATGGATGAAAGAATTGTGAAGGTGATATCAAAGAAGGGTTCCTATGTTAACATGCAACTTGGCCTGTTAGGATGTTTTGGAGTTAAGTAGCTTTTTTGCTCAGTGAATGCGACCTCCTAATGCTGCAAATTCCACAAATGAGCATTTTCAGTTCTTTAAAACAGATCAAATGCTCAAAAATTCTACTGTGCCTAATAATTTGGAACAGTGCATTTTGAGTTTTTTTCCATTTTGGAGATTATGTTATCATTGGGAGGTTTCTTCAATAAAATTTGATTTATACTCTAACGGGTGATGACTTTTATTAGACTTTTATTAGACTGACTGTCATTTGCACCGACCACTTAGGAAAATCAGAGAAAAATATCATTTGCATAATAATTTGGAACATAGTGTAGTCAGTGGAGTCCTCTCACTCTTTCTTTGTTATGCTTAGCAGGGTCCTCTCTCTCATGTAGAGTGCAACCTCTTATGGATAGCGTGGCACTCTTTCTCTCTTGTAGAGTGTAATCTGTTATGGTCAGCAGGTTCCTCTGTCTCTCTTGCCTATGAAATGTAAGCCTCTGACTTTCTTTGCTTCTGAGAGGCTCTGCCTCTCTAACAAGCTATTTTATACACAATTATGTAACTTTATTGAAAATTGATCCTACAGATGTTTTAATTAGTATCACTTACTTTTCTAGAATTTGGTAACCCTGTCCCAACTTTTATGGTGTGTTGCTGACATCGATTTCTAAATGAGATCATTTTTTAATGAAATGCAAAGATGTCTTTCAACTATTGATCTGTGTTCTATGTTCCATTGTGAATAAAATATGGCTACAAGAGATTTCCAAATCAATGCATTCTTGTTTTTTTTTACATTTTACATAGTGTCCTAACTTTTATGGAATTAGGGTTGTATATTTAATAACTATAATCTTAGGAAACCGGCATGTGCAATTTCTTAAAAATCATGCAAAATATTCACATTTTGCAACCTAAAGGGACAGGTTACTACTTTATGCGTCCATTTCTTTTGAACAAACTGCCATAAATAAGCTCCTATTGTAAATTGAGCAGCTCTCCTGGTCGCATGATCTCTGGTTGAGAATCCTAAGGCTTCCTATGAAGGCACATCAATTTATTCCTGAGTTCCTGGCTCTGGAATCTGACATGATATCACAAATCATCTGACTTTCGCACTGTATGGGTGGGCGGGGTGTTTTTCAGCAGAGCTTGCTGCTTCTTTGTTTGTACTTTGTTACCAACAAGCTTGCAGTGTTTCAGCTTCTGTGCACGTACCTCTGACACTTCCTGACATGCACTGCGCATGTCAGGAAGTCTCTTTGACCTGGAGACCCTGATGTCGTTGTGACGACATCGGGTCTCCATGGGAATGATCGGAAGCCCGCGTCATGCCGCGGGGTCTCAGATCCAAAAGCAAAGGGGCTGTCAGCCCCTCTGCAGCCGCTGGAATGCTGCGATCATCTTTGATCGCAGTGTGCCGTGGGTTAAAGTAGCAGAAATTGAGATAATTAGATATTATAAGCAGTTTTCTAACCTGTGCCTGAATTCGGGAGTGCCAGATATGCGCCTGACCCAGGGTTTATTAAGTACCTTATGTTATTAACATGTACTATTACTATCTGTTTATTTACTTACTGCAGTGCCCCATACACACTCCCTCTTCGCTCTCCATACTCTGTCTGCACCCATCCTCCATCTCTCCCATACAGAGTCCGCACACATTCCCTCCAACCTCTCTCCCCATGTGAACTCAAATTTTTTCCCCACATTCCCCAAATTACAATAAATATTCGGTGTCTTCAGCTCTGAGCTGGGTTTCAACTTGACAGCCAGCTTTGAGAATGGCTGAATCCCACTACGAGGCACGGGGCAAAATTCAGCCACCATGGAGACACCTCGGACCACCTCCTGCTGGCTGCAATGTTCGGCCATGCCTCCCCCTAGATACGTCCCTGGTAAAAGCCATAAAAACTATGGCAGACTTTCTGTTTTTCTTTAACTTTCTACACAAAAGTGATTTCACACTCATCAAAAAATTGTAGGTTTCCAAATTGGTTTCAATATAAAATATGGCTTGCTATGTTAAAAAAGTAAACTTTCAAACTGCTTTGTACGTAGAAAAATCAAAAAGGTATAGCTGACACAAGATGGTAACCAACAAATTAAGTCTGAAAGTAGAAGAAAAAAAATAGAAATTGGGTATCCCCAGAATTACATTGATCCGCCGCATGAAGCTATCATGTCAGTTCATATTGACGTACTTAAATAAGCTAACACTTTATTTTGTGAAGCACAGTGAATAGCATAAAGTTTTAAATGCAAAAAGTCTGTGACAGTATTGCTGTTTTGTTTATATTCCTCCCCAAAAAGAGTTAATAAAAGTTTGTTAACAAGGTATATGTACCTTAAAATGATTTCACTGACAAACACAACTTATCCTGAAAAAAAAAAGCTCTCATATGACTGTGTCAGCAAAAATTAAAGATATAGCTACTGGATCTTGATAATAAAAAAGTGAGAAAAACTTAATAACGGTCATAAC
Organism: Oophaga sylvatica; assembly: GCA_033576555.1. Lineage (NCBI taxonomy): Eukaryota > Metazoa > Chordata > Amphibia > Anura > Dendrobatidae > Oophaga > Oophaga sylvatica. The sequence goes on along the minus strand of JARQOD010000002.1, from coordinate 188,851,723 downwards.
TGACTGTGACGTTAAGGGGTTAAAACATATTAATATATTACTTAGTTAAAAAGGATATATAAGGTTGAAAATTTGCTGTAATATAATTCTATTGTTGAAATCGTGCCTTCCATGAGCAGTTCCTATAATGAGGCTGGTAAGTCACAGAAAAGTGAACTTTGCCATTGCTTCTTTGCAACCCATCAAAAAATAGGCAGTTATACTAAAACTGTGTCTACTGCATCAAAAGCTGAACATGGCCAACAATAATTAATAGGGTAAATCTTGTTGATGGTCACATAAAGTAACGGAGAAGACTCTGGGCTCTTTGTACGCACAAAAGAATGTACCGTATATACTCAGGTATAAGCCGACCCGTGTATAAGCCGACCCCCTTAATTTTGCCACAAAAAACTTGGAAAACGTATTGACTCGCGTATAAGCCGGGTGTATAAATTGCCGTCCTGCTCTGTGCTCCCCCATCCAGCTCTGTGCGCCCCCATTCTCCTCTGTGCTCCCCTCCTCCTGCTCCATTATCCTGTCCTGCTCGTGCTTTCCATCCTCCCCCGTCCTGCTCCGTGCTCCCCATCCAGCTCTGCACTCCCCCATTCTCCTTGTGCCCACCCCGTCCTGCTCCATGCTCTCCCGTCCTCCCCCGTGCTCTCCGTCCTCCCTCCCGTTCTGCTCCGTGCTCTCTGTCCTCCCCGATCTGCTCCGTGCTCTCCGTCCTCCCCCGGTCCTGCTCCGTGCTCCTTGTCCTCCTCCATGCCCCCCATCCTCCTCCATCATACTCACCCTCCCCGTGCCATCGCTGAACGTCCCGGCCGGCAATCCTGCGTTCTCCCCGGCTTCCTCAGCTCTCCAGCGCTGAGCGGTGATGTAATACCGCTCATTAAGGCCATGAATATGGAGGCCACGCCCATGGGAGTGGCGTCGCATCCATATTACATGACCTTAATGAGCGGGTATTACGTCACCGCTCAGCGCTGGAGAGCTGCAGGAAGCCGGGGAGAGCTGCAGGAAGCCGGGGAGAACGCGGATTGCAGGGACCTTCAGCGATGGCACGGGGAGGGTGAGTATTGATTGTCCAGCCACCGGCTCCTGCCGCCGCATCCCCTTCCCCGCTGGTTTCTGCCCTATGACTCGTGTATAAGCGAGGGGGCATTTTCAGCACAAAAAAAGGTGCTGAAAATCTCGCTTATACCGAGTATTACGGTAATTAGACAAATTAAAACATTAAAATGTAATTGTGTTATATATTTATTTGTAACATTGTTGCATTTACTATAAATAACTGTGGAATATTTTGCTTATATAGGAGCGGGGGGAAAGAAATCATGCTTTGACTATAATCCAAATATGGGCTCTGTTGACACCTTCATATTTATTTTACTTTGTCTTTTCTAAAATTTTTTTTTTTTTTATAATTTTTTAA
>JARQOD010000002.1:188755105-188850209 GCA_033576555.1 Oophaga sylvatica | reverse complement strand
CCCCTTCGCTCTCCATACTCTGTCTGCACCCATCCTCCATCTCTCCCATACAGAGTCCGCACACATTCCCCCAACCTCTCTCCCCATGTGAACTCAAATTTTTTCCCCACATTCCCCAAATTACAATAAATATTCGGTGTCTTCAGCTCTGAGCTGGGTTTCAACTTGACAGCCAGCTTTGAGAATGGCTGAATCCCACTACGAGGCACGGGGCAAAATTCAGCCACCATGGAGACACCTCGGACCACCTCCTGCTGGCTGCAATGTTCGGCCATGCCTCCCCCTAGATACGTCCCTGGTAAAAGCCATAAAAACTATGGCAGACTTTCTGTTTTTCTTTAACTTTCTACACAAAAGTGATTTCACACTCATCAAAAATTTGTAGGTTTCCAAATTGGTTTCAATATAAAATATGGCTTGCTATGTTAAAAAAGTAAACTTTCAAACTGCTTTGTACGTAGAAAAATCAAAAAGGTATAGCTGACACAAGATGGTAACCAACAAATTAAGTCTGAAAGTAGAAGAAAAAAAAATAGAAATTGGGTATCCCCAGAATTACATGATCCGCCGCATGAAGCTATCATGTCAGTTCATATTGACGTACTTAAATAAGCTAACACTTTATTTTGTGAAGCACAGTGAATAGCATAAAGTTTTAAATGCAAAAAGTCTGTGACAGTATTGCTGTTTTGTTTATATTCCTCCCCAAAAAGAGTTAATAAAAGTTTGTTAATAAGGTATATGTACCTTAAAATGATTTCACTGACAAACACAACTTATCCTGAAAAAAAAAAGCTCTCATATACTGTGTCTGCAAAAATTAAAGATATAGCTACTGGATCTTGATAATAAAAAAGTGAGAAAAACTTAATAACGGTCATAACTGACTGTGACGTTAAGGGGTTAAAACATATTAATATATTACTTAGTTAAAAAGGATATATAAGGTTGAAAATTTGCTGTAATATAATTCTATTGTTGAAATCGTGTCTTCCATGAGCAGTTCCTATAATGAGGCTGGTAAGTCACAGAAAAGTGAACTTTGCCATTGCTTCTTTGCAACCCATCAAAAAATAGGCAGTTATACTAAAACTGTGTCTACTGCATCAAAAGCTGAACATGGCCAACAATAATTAATAGGGTAAATCTTGTTGATGGTCACATAAAGTAACGGAGAAGACTCTGGGCTCTTTGTACGCACAAAAGAATGTACCGTATATACTCGGTATAAGCCGACCCGTGTATAAGCCGACCCCCCTAATTTTGCCACAAAAAACTTGGAAAACTTATTGACTCGCGTATAAGCCGGGTGTATAAATTGCCGTCCTGCTCTGTGCTCCCCCATCCAGCTCTGTGCACCCCCATTCTCCTCTGTGCTCCCCTCCTCCTGCTCCATTATCCTGTCCTGCTTGTGCTTTCCATCCTCCCCCGTCCTGCTCCGTGCTCCCCCATCCAGCTCTGCACTCCCCCATTCTCCTATGTGCCCACCCCCGTCCTGCTCCATGCTCTCGTCCTCCTGCTCTCCGTCCTCCTCCCGTCCTGCTCCGTGCTCTCCATCCTCCCCGTTCTGCTCCGTGCTCTCTGTCCTCCCCCGATCTGCTCCGTCTCTCCGTCCTCCCCCGTCCTGCTCCGTGCTCCTTGTCCTCCTCCATGCCCCCCATCCTCCTCCATCATACTCACCCTCCCCGTGCCATCGCTGAACGTCCCGGCCGGCAATCCTGCGTTCTCCCCGGCTTCCTGCAGCTCTCCAGCGCTGAGCGGTGACGTAATACCGCTCATTAAGGCCATGAATATGGAGGCCACGCCCATGGGAGTGGCGTCGCGTCCATATTACATGACCTTAATGAGCGGGTATTATGTCACCGCTCAGCGCTGGAGAGCTGCAGGAAGCCGGGGAGAGCTGCAGGAAGCCGGGGAGAACGCAGGATTGCAGGGACCTTCAGCGATGGCACGGGGAGGGTGAGTATGATGTCCCAGCCACCGGCTCCTGCCGCCGCATCCCTTCCCCCACTGGTTTCTGCCCTATGACTCGTGTATAAGCCGAGGGGGCATTTTCAGCACAAAAAAAGGTGCTGAAAATCTCGGCTTATACACGAGTATATACAGTAATTAGACACATTAAAACATTAAAATGTAATGGTGTTATATATTTATTTGTAACATTGTTGCATTTACTATAAATAACTGTGGAATATTTTGCTTATATAGGAGCGGGAAACAGAAATCATAGCTATTGACTATAATCCAAACTATAGGGCTCTGTTGACACCTTCAATATTTATTTTACTTTGTCTATTCTAGGAAGTTAAGAAGGAATGTGTTATCACACTCACACTTGGGTAAAGGAAGTAAGGAAGACTTACTATAGCGTGATGCCGCATCTACTCCCAACTGGTCCCTGTACAGACTAGTCAATCCCTAGCTGCACAGCTAAAAACACCACCTAGCACCTGACTCACTAAAAAACCATAGAGGGGTTTCTCATGCTTCTGAGGAACAAGAGTGGAGGCAGCAACACACTGCCAACAAGGGGAGAGGAAGTTGTGTGGGTGGACATAAAGACCCAGGGTGAGAAACTTCATAAAAGGATAAAAAGGGAATAGTATGGAGAACCAAAAAACATATGAAACTAGAACAACCTCCCAAAAGCCTAAAAGTGGTAAAAAGAAAAGGTGCTGGGAAGGTAGACAAACGGACACACAGCAAGTATATAAGAGGTGTAAGTCTAGAAGGGTAAATTGCTTCGCTAAATGGGTGAAACTCCTTAGCACAAATCCAACTTCAAGTATAGCCAGATAGGAAGTGCTGTGAAGGGATAATATATAAATCTTCCACCCAGAACGGGATGAGGGAAACCAAAATGGGAAAATGAAAAGCTCCTGGAAAGGAGCACCCCTCACCTGTGGGAGTACTGTCCTTTAAGCTGCTGTGTGTGCTCTGCACCCCCCGGCTGTGGGAGTAGTGTCTTTAAGCCAGTGTGTGTACTCTGCAGCAGTTTTCTGAGAGTAGTGTGTCTAAAAAAAAATATTGCTCTGCAGCCGTATTTTTCCTATTTGTGGGCCTAAAAAAACAATTTTATTTTACCTCTGTGTCTATTTGGGTAGTGATTCAAAAAATTACTCTACTCTGTAGCTGTCTTTTTGTGAGAAGTGTGTCTAAAACATTTTGTAATATTTACCTTTGGATCTGTACGAGTTGTATCTGTGCCTAAAAAAATAACTTTGCCTGTAAGCCTCTGCAACCCTGTTTATGGGAGTACTATGCCAAAAAGCCTATATGAGTACTGTGCCAAAAGTGTCTGGGAGTATTGTGCCAAAAAGTCTCTTGAAGTACAGTGTCAAAAAGCTTATGTGGGTACTTTGCAGCTATGTCTTTGCGAGTATTGTGCCTGTGTCTGTAACTAAAAAAAGTTATACTCTGCACCCGTGTCTGTGGGAGTATTCTGAATCTCTGTGTGAGTACTTTGAAATAAACCTTGGTGGGGGTACTCTGCAAAACACCCTTTTTTCATTTTTTAATTTGGTTAAAATATTGTGAATGGAAAATAGAACAAACAAACTGAGGTGCAGTCTACCAATGGCTGGGTATGGCTGGAATACTTCTATATTCAGCCAAAGGTATGGACAAGTCCTGTGGGATCCACACCTTGTTAATTTTAATGAATGTGAGCTTCCCCACGTTGGCTGTGGAGAGGCACATGTGCCTTTCTGACCACACCTCCTGCCGTGATAAACACACATTCTGATAGTACACTTTCTGCATGGCAAGTTGCACCTCCAAGGTGTAAAGATCAAGCTCAGGCTATGTGTCCAATTTGGAGACACAGAAGTAAAATGTAAGTGGGACAGACCCATCAATCAATATGTGGAAAATTGTGAACACATACTCTTCTACTATGTTGTTGAAACTGTCATGCTCATAGATTTGATCCCTTGAGCTTTGTTATGTGTCAGAGACATCTTTTCTCTGCGTATTTGGGTTCTGTTTCTTGGCTGTAGTCTGTGTAGGTTAATACAGGTGTTTTCCTTTGTCCACCTATCACCTTTTGGATGCAGTTTTATATTCTCTCCACCAGCAGGTGTTTCCTGTTGTTGATTGATTCAATTAGATGTTCTTACATTGTATTGATGTTTGGAGCGAGTCTTTGAGCTAAGAATTTTCACCTTGTTTTATCCTTGCTACTCTTTGCACCTCTCTTCTGTTTAACTTTATTTAGTAGGCTGTGTTAGGCGCCGGATTCTCCCACTGCGTGGGATAGATCCCAAGAATTACCCGGAACTCTGGTCTCCTATTCAGGTCCGGCCGGTACGTTGGCTGCTCAGCACAGACTTCGGTCCCAGCGTCTTGCTCAGGCTTGTGGTATACCTTTGGTTACTGCTGGTTCTCCAGCCAATGATAACCAGTGTTATACAGGTTCAGCCTTGCGCTCTAGAGGCTAAGTCCAGAAATCCCCTTACTGACCATGTCCGTGATGTCGCGTCTTCCTATCCGTGGTCGAACGTTAGCTGCTCTGTTGATGTCGCAGCTCCGGATTGGCTGGCGGGCGATGTCAGCGTGAGTATTTGGGGTGGAGTTTCAGGTTTAAAAGGCTCTCAGCGGCGCATGCGGGTGTGCTAATATCATTTATGATTGGTGTGTGTGAATGGATACTCTATTATTATTATTATATTTATTATGATACATTTTTATAGCGCCATTTATATTCCATTGCGTTTTACATGTGAAAGGGGGAAATTTAGACAAGTACAATAAACATGAGCGAAACAAGGCACACACAAGTACAGAAGGAGAGAGGACCCTGCCCACGATTGCTCACAGTCTACAGGGGATGGGTGAGGATACACTAGGAGAGGGTAGAGTTGGTCATGCTTGTTTCAGCAGACTGAGGATCACTGCGGGTTGTAGGCTTGTCAGAAGAGGTGGGTCTTCAAGTTCCTTTTGAAGGTGTCCGTGGTAGGCGAAAGCCTGATGTGTTGGGGTTGAGAGTTCCAGAGTATAGAGGAAGCATGGGAGAAGTCTTGTATGCAGTTGTGGAAAGAAGAGATAAGAGGGGAGTAGAGAAGGAGATCTTGAGAGCATCGAAGGTTGCATGCAGGTAAGTACCGGGAGAACATGTCACAGATGTATGAAGGAGACAGGTTGTGAATGGCTTTTTATGACATAGTTAGGGTTTTGAACTGTAGCCTCTGGACAGTAGGAAGCCAGTGAAGGGCTTGGCATAGAGGAGAGGCTGTGGAATAACGGGCAGACAGGTGGATTAATCGGAGCCGCAGCATTTTGCATGTGTGTGTATTTAGCTACCTTCTGAGTTTGAGCCTCTAAAGGTACTGCCACACTAACAATCCCGCTAGCGATCTCGTTAGCATTGCATACTAATGAGATCGCTAGCGGGATTGTTTCTATATCGCTAAATGCTGCCGCATTTAGCGATATAGTTAACGACGCTATCGCCGTTAGCGATCTTTAAACGATTTAGCGGTACAAAAGTACCGCTAAATCGCTAAGAAAGGTGCCACACAGCGATAAGAACTTACCCAGCGGGAGTCCAGCGATGAATAGGGTCCGGAGCGATTCCAGCGACGAGCGAGATCACAGCAGGAAGCTCGTCGCTGGAAGCTGCCGCACTGAACAACATCGCTAACGGGATCGCTAAATAGTGACGTTTTTTAGCGATCCGTTAGCGATATTGTTAGTGTGGCATACCCTTTAGGGTTTTTTGTCCCCGCTTGGCTTAGCATCTGTTTCGGCCATGTGTGCGGTTAGCAGAGGTTAGTTACAGAGCAAGACCAACCTATGAGCTGTGCTCTCCTGTGAAGTCTACAGAGTTCTGTACCTAGCGTCATTTTGAGTTTTTTCTCTTGACTCAGCGTCTGTTTCATTCGAATGTGCTCTTAGCGCTGTTCAGTTTCAGAGTGAGCTCAACCCTTTTGCACTACCTCTCTGGAAGCTAACAGTGCTTAGTGCTTCACGTTCCGCTCACACTGTGTTGTGTTAACACAGTGTGCTTTAGGTACACTTGCTGTTTTGTTCTGTTGTTATTCACTCTAGCAGCAGATTAATTTCTGCACGGTGGACCCCAGGTTGCAATTGCACTTTATTATTTATTTTATTTAGTGCAATCCACAAACCCTAACAGTATACTAGCGCCAGGTTCTGACTAAAAATGGTGACCGAGCAGTGACTCCAGCGCTACATTCAGCAGCTGGAGTGCAGGTTGTCCTTTCTTGAGCGGGTGGCTTCAGCTGTAGTAGGCTGGTGGTATACCTTTTGTTACTGCTGGCTCACCAGCCAAGTCTATGGTAACCAATGTTATACAGGTGCAGCCTTGCGCTCTGGAGGCTAAGTGCAGAAATCACCTTATTGAGCATGTCCGTGATGTGCTTTACTGTAGGTACGCTTGCTGTTTTGTTCCTTGTTGTTCACTCTAGCAGCAGATTCACTTCTGCACGGTGGACCCTGGGTTACGATTGCACTTTATTATTTATTTCATTTAGTGCAATTTGGCAACCCTAACAGTCTATATATTTAAAAGTAATTGCTTTATTCTGTTATTGGTATTTCATTATTTACTTTACTCACTGTAACATCTTTCCTTTATTCAGCATACTTCTCTTGTAGTTAATTCACACCATGCTCTGCCCTCTGGTTCTTTAGGATTAACTTGAAGCAACTTGGTGGATGTTTAGGTAGTTTAGGTCCCAGTTACCATCTAACAGTTGTTTAGTTAGGGCTATCTCTGTAACCGCAGGCAGCACTAGGGATGGCGGTGTCAGGATACCTAGTCTGTACAGGAACCAGCAGGTTCAGCTGTTTCTTTTTAAGTGTTCAACCTATTAATCCCGAGTGAGTTGCTACACAGGCATAACGTATATGCTGCCTCCACCATATCAGATAGTGGTGCAGGATGTTGCAACATGCTGAATAACGTTTTACACATTACTGCCTCGCTAACCATTCCTTCTGCAGTGGTATTGATGCCAAAGTTGCGTTGGTGACTTCCTCCTCCTCCTCTGCATTGTTCTTCCACTGAGCCACCCTTGCCAGGTGAGGACGCCTTCAGTAGTGCGTCTATCAGCATGTGTTTGTATTTCCACATTTTCCAATCTCGCTCTAGTGACTGAAGTAAGGATCGCACGTTGTGCTTGTAGTGGGGATACAGCAGGATGCCACACAGTAATCAGGACTTATAACAATCCTGCCAACTTGGCGGTCGTTGCATAGGTACAACAGCAGGTATTACCTCATGTGTACCAGGCTGCCAAGAGGCAAGGACAAGCTGTCCTTGGCGGTAGGTGTTTCGTTTGGGTCCTCTGTATTATCTTTATCCCCCCAGCCATGCTCCAGTGAAGCCTGTGAGCTGCTTCGAGGGTTACCCTACTGTGAACACAATTGTTCCTCATCCTTCTCCTCCTACTCTTCCTAATCATATTCCAAAACTGTCCACTGGCTGGATATTTGTGTACCTGGCCGCTGTTGGTAGAGGAACCCATCATCCCTAACATGTGTGGATGCCTGGCTTTATACTGGTGTGAATGGTCCCAGTTATTCCTCCTTTTCCTCCTGTGCCACAGCCTTATCCAAAAATGTCTGACACTTTGTTTGTCTACAAAGCATAAAAGTTGTATAGGAACGCTGATGATGCTGTCATGTCATGCGTGGAGGCCCACTCGTTGGTTGTGAAGTGGTCCTGTTCTACAAAGCAACTCACCATTGCATGCTGCAGCTCAAACTCCAGTATTGTCTTCTGCTGCTCGAACAATCTCTCCAGCACATGCTAGGTAGACTTCAATCTTGTGGGTATGTGACATATGAGGTGGTGAGAGGAAGGCAGAAATGAAGCTGCAGTAATATAGGTGAGCATCATCAAGGTGCGAATGCCAAAAGCGAGCACAGATGGCCTGCAGTTTCAGCAGCAGCTCTCTGACATATCTGTGTAATTTTTAAGGACGTTCTAGACCCCCAAATTCAGCATATGCTCACAGCAAGGGATGTGCGTCAAACTGGCTAGGCCCAGGACTGCTCCAAGATTTTGCCCGTTATCACACACCACAAGGCTGGGCTTGAGGTTTTGCACCAACCACACATCTGTCTGTTCTTTGATCCCATCCATAGCTCCACAATTCCCACAAACAGATGAGTTTCAGAACAGCCTACAGTATTTTACCCCTGGCTGTGCTGAAGTTGGTGTTGCAGGTGTAATGCTGAACGGATGAGGAGGCATTGGAGGAAGCGGAGTAGGAGGAGGTGACAACATGAGCAGAGAAACATCCCAAAACATCCAATCCTCTGTGGTGGTAGGATAAGCACCAAAACCCTGTTTGAGTGATATAGCATCCCTGCAATTGCTTACTGGTCCATGTATCTATGGTTGTGTGGACCTTTACAATGATGACATTGCGCAGTGCACCCTGATTTTGTACATGACATGTTCATGCAGGACAGAGATGACCCACCAAGGTAGTGGCGGCTGAGAACCACGTACTGTAGTGATCCCAACGTATTATTAGCCCTTTAGAAATCACTTGGTAGGCCACATGTAGAATATGAAATTCAGTATTTGAAGGATGTACAGCTGAACACTTCAGTTGGATGGTGTAGAGATGCTCGATGACACTGCTTGTGGTGGTGCTGTCACATCCACTCTTTGTGGTGAACCAGATGACCATGTTGCTTGAGAGGGAGAGGAATAGGCAGAGACTGCAGCAGAAGAGGGATCAGGAGGATGCTCAGATTTTTCCTTGTTTTTCAAGTGTGTACTCCACTGCAGCTCGTGCTTTGCATTCAGAATTCAGATGCCTCGTCATGCAGGTTGTGCCCAAGGTTAAGACCATTTAAGCCTTGCTTCTGTCTCTGACAATACAGGATGCAAAGCACTCATGTCTGTCAGGGAGCTCCTTTGAGCTGGCTTTGGTGTGCTCAGTTCATGGGTGCTTCTCCCCTCTGCAAATCTCTTCATTGTCTCCCAATTCCACAATGCATCCAATTGAAGCTACTAAGACTGACCTATAAAGCCATCTTTAATCTCTCTCTGCCATATATCTCACAATTAATCTTCCTCCACTTCTTCCTCCTGTGCCAACACCAGATCCATCATCATCACCTGAAGCGATTTTTCAAGAAAGCATAGAAGTTGAATAATAATGCTGACAATGAAATCATCAACACTGGCAATGTTTGTGGAGTACTTGAAGCAGCGTAACACAGCATATCTGTCCAGAATGGAGGTCTACTCTTTGGTCTTCAAGTGGTGTTGTTCCGCAGAGCGACTCACCCATGTGTGTTGCAACTGAAGCTCCACTACTGCCTGCTGCTACTCGCACAGTCTTTTCAGTATATGCAAAATGAAGTTCCACCTTGCGGTTATGTCACATATGATGTGGGAAGCAGGAAGGCAGAAGTGATGCTGCACTGCAGGCAGGTGAGCAGCAACAGGATGAAAACGCCAAAAGCATGCATAGACAGCCTGAACTTTCTGACAGAATGAAGAGACACGGAGCAGAAGGAGAAGGCAACATGGACAGAGACAGCTGACTTAATGGCTAAGGGCTTGTCTCGGACTTTGTAGCAGCTGACATAATAGCTAGGGGCTGGCCACGGTGCAAAGTAGCAGCCAATATAGTGGCTAAGGGCCAGCCTCGGAGCTTGGTAGCAGATGACATAATAGCAAGGGGCCAGTAGCTATGCGCAGTAGCAGCCTACTTAATGGTTAGGGGCCGCCTCTGCACTTTTGCAATCCTGCTCCTTTTTTTGCTGTGCAGCTTGGGCAGCATGATGACCACCTTTTCCTCTGAACAACCCACATCACTCGGATGGCCTTGTCTCCATGTGCGTTATACAACCTCATCAACCCCCATCAAATTATCACAACTCTCCAGTCTGTCCTTAACTCTGATGTCTTACTAATTCACTTCTGTCCTTGCTACTCCTCCACTTATCCCTTTGCTAATCCCTTCATTGTTTTACAGTTCCACAATTTATTCACATGAAGGTACTAACACTGACCTACAAAGCCGTCCATAATCTGTGTGCCTCATATATCTCTAAAATAATCTCCTGATTTCTCCCTCCTGGTCCTCCAAAGGCCTCCTTCTCTCCTCAACAATCATACATTCCTCATCCAATCACCCTCAAGGCTACTCCCGAGTATCCCCCATCCTGTAGAATTCTGTGGCCCAACACATCTGATTATCCCCTACATTCTGAAACTTCAAGCGAATCTTGATAACCCAAGTCTTCAGAACAGCTTACAGCCTGCAATGACCCTGCAGCCACCTCACCAACACCAGAGCTGCTGCAGCCCCCGAACCTGCTGTCTCCTTCCCCATTATCCTGTAGAATGTAAGGTCATAAGTGTAGGGTCTTCTCTGCTCCGTACCTGTCTGTCACTATTAGTTTGTTTATTGTAATTTATATTTGGGTTTTGTATGTAACCTCTCATCATGTCCAGTACCATGGAATCCATAGTGCTCTAAAAAATATATTAAAACAATCCTCCGCTTTATGTTTCAACCAATCCTCACCCCTGTCCTCTTTGCAGACTACAGACAGTAGAAAACTGTAGCAATTGGCACCTGTGTTTCAACATCATCAGATATGTGCTGCGATGGTCTGCTGACCATTTGTAGTTGATCTCACACATACTCTTACTCCAACCGAACACGTGGTTGGGCATTAGCACACTCAATTTTTTCCAAATGTTGGCAGGGTCCAGGTGGATGGCTCACGGAACCACAGCCAGCAGAGTCATAAAAAAGCAGAAGTGATTGCTGCATGACTTAGGGCTCTGACTGCTTGCCTGATTTACAAGGAGGTGATGTGGAAGATAGATGCCCATGAGCCGCAGGTGCAAAATTTGTGCTTTCAGGAGTGGGCCAAGTGGAAGAAACAGCAAAGGAACTGAAAGCATTCTCAGCCAACTAATCTAAAACCACCTCATCTTGTTCTGGCCTCACTTTTCGTCCAGCGGTACTCATGCCTACAAAATTACTTAGAACGTCGGGTCACCTGTGTGCACCAGAGGAAGGTGTTTTATTTGGGAGCATAGCAGGCAGAGCTATGGAGTCAGTAAGCCAAACCTCGAACACCTCACTTTCCTTTACTCCCAACTCCGACTCTATGACTCCATAGCACTGCCTCCATATTGAGCATGTACATAAAATGCAGCACAGATTCATCTCAACTAAAAACCTACATCCTCAGATCAGTCTGGGGTTTCGCTGGTGGTGCCCAGTCCTTTTGTCTGCCCTTATTCATACACTGATGTCAATCTTGACCCATGGTAAGGTTTCTAATATTAGACAGTGCTAGGACTGTCCTGTCAGAGTTGTCTTGACATGGTGGGATGGCTTTTATGCTATTTTGATCAAAAACAGTATCACTAAAAACTCTGTGTTATTTAAATGCACTTGCTTTTTGTTTACTTAGTTACAGCAGGGTTTTAGCGTACTTTTTCCTTTTTTAGGTTTGTGTGTCCTGTGGCCAATGTGAACATGCTTCTATTTGCTGCATGTGTACCAGCTCAAGTTAAGCTCAATTTTTGTGCTTTTTTCTCTCTGTATCATTGCATTCTTTCCAAGCTGAGGTGTGGCCTCCCTCTCCTGAGCTGGAAATTGTATATAAGGCTTTCCCCAGTCTGGGGTTTCGCTGGTAGGGCCCAGTCCTTTTGTCTTCCCTTATGTACACACTGATGTCAATCTTGACCGATGGTAAGGTTTTTAATATAAAGGTACTGCCACACTTAGCTATCCCGCTAGCGATCTCGTTAGCGTTGCATACTAATGAGATCGCTAGCGGGATTGTTTCTATATCGCTAAATGCTGCCGCATTTAGCGATATAGTTAACGACGCTATCGCGGTTAGCGATCTTCTTAACGACTTTAGCGGTACAAAAGTACCGCTAAATCGCTAAGAAAAGGTGCCACACAGCGATAAGATACTTACCCAGCGGGAGCGCCAGCGATGAAATAGGGTCCGGAGCGATTCCAGCGACGAGCGAGATCACAGCAGGAAGCTCGTCGCTGGAAGCTGCCGCACTGAACAATATCGCTAACGGGATCGCTAAATAGTGACGTTTTTTAGCGATCCCGTTAGCGATATTGTTTAGTGTGGCATACCCTTTAGACAGGGCTAGGACTGTCCCGTCAGAGTTGCCGTGACGTAGTGGGATGGCTTTTTTGCTATTTTTGATCAAAAACAGTATAACTAAAAACTCTTATTAAAATGCACTTGCTTTTTATTTCTTAGTTACAGCAGGGTTTTTGCTTACTTTTTCCTTTTTTTTAGGTTTGTGTGTCCTGTGGCCAATGCGAACTTGCTTCTATTTGCTGCATGTGTACCAACTCAAATTAAGCTCAATTTTTTGTGTTTTTTTATCCTTAGATCAGGAATTGAACAGGCATTTATAGTACATTTCATAACTTTCCCAAATTCTTATAAAACTTTTTTGCAGCACATACTGCATTGAACTACTGTACCCAATCTATAATGTAAAGGTGCTTTGCACAAAATTAGAAATATCATCAAATAGTTAATTTATTTCAGTTCTTACATACAAAAAGTGAAACTCATATATGATATAGAGTCATTACAAACAGAGTGATCTATTTCATTTCATGTTGATGATTACGGCTTACAGCCAATGAAAGCCCAAAAGTCATTATCTCAGTAAATTAGAATACTTTATAACGACAGCTTGGAAAGTTATTTTGAAATCTGAAATGTTGGCCTACTGAAATGTATGTTCAGTAAATACACTGAATACTTGGTTGTGGTTCCTTTTGCAGCAACCACTGCATCAATGCAGCGTAGCATGGAGGCAATCAGCCTGAGACACTGCTGAGGTGTTTTGGAAATCCTGGTTGCTTTGATAGCAGCCTTCAGCTTGTCTGCGTTGTTGGGTCTGGTGTCTCATCTTCCTCTTGACAATAGCGAGTTTCCTGCTAATCAAGCACAGTGATACTGTTGTTTTTAAACCAGGTATTGGTACTTTTGGCAGTGTGGACAGGTGCCAAGTCCTGCTGGAGAATGACATTTCCATCTCCAAATAGCTTGTCGGCAGAGGGAAGTATGAAGTGCTCTAAAATTTCCTTTTTGACGGCTGTGCCTACTATGGTCTTGATAAAACACAGTGGACCTACACCAGCAGATGACATGGCTCCCCAAACCATCACTGATTGTGGAAACTTCATACTAGACCTCAATCAGCTTGGATTGTGTGCCTCTCCACTCTTCCTCCACACTCTGGGACCTTGATTTCCAAATGAAATTCAAAATTTACTTTCATCTGAAAACAACACCTTGGACCACTGAGCAACAGTCCAGTTTCTCTTTGGCCAGGTAAGATGCTTCCGGTGTAGTCTATTGGTCATGAGTGGCTTGACACAAGGAATGCGACACTCCAGCAGCAGTCTACTCCTTGTGAATCTCCCCAAATTTTTGGATGGCCTTTTCTTAACCCCTTCATGACCTTGCCATTTTTTGAAATTCTGACCAGTGTCCCTTTATGAGGTAATAACTCAGGAACGCTTCAACGGATCCTAGCGATTCTGAGAATGTTTTTTCGTGACATATTGGGCTTCATGTTAGTGGTAAATTTAGGTTGATAATTTTTACATTTATTTGTGAAAAAATTGAAATTTGGCGAAAATTTTGAAAATTTCGCAATTTTCAAATTTTGAATTTTTATTCTGTTAAACCAGAGAGTTATGTGGCACAAAATAGTTAATAAATAACATTTCCCACTTGTCTTCTTTGCATCAGCACAATTTTGGAAGCAAAATTTTTTTTTTTAGGAAGTTATAAGGGTTAAAAGTTGACCAGCGATTTCTAATTTTTACAGCAAAATTTACAAAACCATTTTTTTAGGGACCACCTCACATTTGAAGACACTTTGAGTGGTCTATATGGTAGAAAATACCCAAAAGTGACACCATTATAAAAACTGCACCCCTAAAGCTACTCAAAACTACATTCAAGAAGATTATTAACCCTTCAGGTGCTTCACAGGAACTAAAGCAAAGTGGAAGGAAAAAATGGATATTTTAATTTTTCCAACAAAAATTTTATTTTAGCATCAATTTTTTCATTTTTGCATGGGCAACAGGATAAAATGGATCCTAAAATTTGTTGGGCAATTTCTCCTGAGTACACAGATACCTCATATGTGGTCATAAACCACTGTTTGGGCGCACGGAAGGGCTCAGAAGGGAAGGAGCGCCATTTGACTTTTTGAATGGAAAATTAGCTCCAATCATTAGCGGACACTATGACGCGTTTGGAGAGCCCCTGTGTGCCTAAACAATGAAAAAAACCCACATGTGACACCATTTTGGAAGCTAGACCTCTTATGGAACTTATCTAGATGTGTTGTGAGCACTCTGAACCCGCAAGTGCTTCACAGAATTTTATAACACAGAGCAGTGAAAATAAAAAAATATTTTTTTTCCTCAAAAATGATTTTTTAGCCCGCTATTTTTTATTTTCACAAGGGTAACAGGAGAAATTGGACCAAAAAGTTGTTGTGCAATTTGTCATGAGTACACCAATACCCCATATGTGGGGGGAACCACTGTTTTGGCGCATGGGAGAGCTCAGAAGGGAAGGAGCGACATTTTGGAATGCAGACTTGACGGAATGTTCTGCGGGCGTCATGTTGCGTTTGCAGAGCCCCTGATGTGCTTAAACAGTAGAAACCCCCACAAGTGACCCCATTTTGGAAACTAGACCCCCAAGGAGCTTATCTAGATGTGTAGTGAGCACTTTGAACCCCACGTGCTTCACAGAAGTTTATAATGCAGAGCTGTTAAAAACAAAAAATCATTTTTTTCCTCAAAAACTGATTTTTTTAACCCACAATTTTTTATTTTCACAAGGGTAACAGGAGAAATTGGACCCCAAAAGTTGTTGTACAGTTTGTCCTGAGTACACTGGTACCCCATAAGTGGGAGAAAACTACTGTATGGGCACACGTCGGGGCTCGGAAGGGAAGTAGTGATGTTTTGAAATACCGACTTGATGGAATGGTCTGCGGGCGTCATGTTACGTTTGCAGAGCCCATGATGTGCCTAAACAGTAGAAACCCCCCAAGAGACCCCATTTTGGAAACTAGATCCCCAAGGAACTCCTCTAGATGTGTGGTGAGCACTTTGAATCTCCAAGTTCTTCACAGAAGTTTATAACGCAGAGCTGTGAAAATAAAAAATCATTTTTTTTCCACAAAAATAATTTTTTTAGTCCCCAATTTTTTTTCCCAAGAGTAACAGGAGAAATTAGACCCCCAAAGTTGTTGTGCAATTTTTACTGAGTACGCTGATACCCCATATGTGGGGGTAAACCACTGTTTGGGCACACGTCGGGGCTCGGAATAAAGGGAGCACTGTTTCACTTTTAACAGCCAATCAGAGCGATCGTAGCCACGTAGGGGTTAAGCCAACCCCCCTGTGGTGAAGCACAAAGGGTCTTGTGCCTGCGTGTTGGGTGACCTTTCAGTGACCCTGGTCACCCGACCCGCAGGAACGCGATCCTTTCATGACACATACGCTGTGTCACAGGTCATGAAGGGGTTAACAATCCTTCAAGGCTGCGATTATAACGGTTGATTGTGCACCTTTTTCTACCACACTTTTTCCTTCCACTCAACTTACCATTAATATGCCTGGATACAGCACTCTGTGGACAGCCAGCTTCTTTAGCAATGACCTTTTGTGGCTTACCCTCCTTGTGGAGTGTGTCAATGACTGCCTTCTGGACATCTGTCTAGATAGCAGTCTTCCCCATGATTGTGAAGCCTATTGAAACAGAATAAGGCACCTTTTTAAACGCTTATGAAGCCTTTGCAGGTGTTTTTGTTAGTTATTCTAATTTATTGAGATAATGACTTTTGGGTTTTTATTGGCTGTAAGCCATAATCATCAACATTATCAGAAATAAACACTTGAAATAGATCACTCTGTTTGTAATGACTATATGATATATGAGTTTCACTTTTTGTATTGAAGAACTGAAATAAATTAACTTTTTGATGATATTCTAATTTTGTGAGAAGCACCTGTATTTTAGTAGTTGAAGTTGGTCCATCTCATGCTGACTCTGACTATGACTCCACCACTCGACTCCGTCTCCACAGCCCTGGTAGAAGGCACAGATCAACCACATCTTCTCTCTATCTGCATCAGGTACACCACCAGCAGCAGTAACATGGCCATCTCCCCTATTTGATGCTCTCCTCATTGTTTTCAAAAACTATAAAAGCACAAAACCAGTGTTGGCAACCTCCTCCTCCTATGCCTCTTCTATCTACACCTAGATAACAATCCCCCCACAAAAACAGTGCTGAATACCTCCTCCCTTACCTCATCCACATACCCCACCACCTCTACCTCCTCCATTTAGATGTCCGCATCCTGGTTCAAGATTATTATTTTTTCTTATTCTGTGTTATTTTAAATCATTTTCATTTCCACATTTGTATGCATGGAAATTGTCCTGCTCTAACCCCCTTTTAGCTTCCTTTTGAAGACCCTATCCCTGACTATGACCATTTTACAGCCAGTTTAAAGTACCAAAATTCGGGTCCCCATTGATTTCTATTGGGTTTGAGTCCAAGGTCAAGTTTGGACCCAAACCAAAATTTTTACTGCATGTTCTTTGAAACCGATGATACCAAACATCCACTGGTTCACTCACTAATCAAGTAAATTTCATTTACTGTAGATTTTCAACACATATTCTAGAAGTTTGTTTCAAGAATCTGCTGGCCTCTGGTAAAGTAATATTTTAAAATATTGCTATTGATCGTCCCCAAAGTAATTTTCTATTGTGCTCTTGTATTCTTGTATTTAGCTTCTTATGAAACACAGTTATTCTCCTGAATTTTATTTAAACATTTAACACTTTAAAGGAAATTTTGCATTTATACAACAGTACAAGCAAATGAAAAAAATTCTTTTTAATAAACTGTATTTTTTGGATTATAAGACTCACTCTTTTTCTTCCAAATTTGGAAGAAAATGGGGGCGCGTTTTATAAATCAAAGCCAGTGATGGTGGAATGGGGTCATAGGAGGCAGGGTTGCTGCTTCAGGAGGCTCGTGGGGCAGAAGTGGGGCAATGATGTAATTAATGACTGGATCTCAGACGGTGTCAATGCTGGTGAGCGAAAGTCCATTTTCCCAATGATATCCTTGTGGCGTCTTCGGGATGTACTGCTTTAGAACACAGTATAGTTTAAAACAGTATAGTTGGGTCTAAGCTGTTATCTGACTTTTACCCAATTCTGTGAATATGCTATTATTTCAGATTTTTTTCAGGAAAACTAGGGAGAACCAACTGAATCCAAACCCTGACTGAAAGTAGTCACAATCAAAGATAAATGTGTAAATGTAAAGTCTAAAAGGACTATGATACAAAAATCCATATAATGAACAGTTACATGAATGAAATGTTTATATAGATGCATTTTCGCCTCTCAGTCTTTTTCTCTTCATGACTCTACAATGAAGTGCATTTAGTGAAAATGTTAGAAAATGTTAATGTCCAAACAATGTTCCTAGCACTCCACTCTCAAAGATAGGAAATTGCGATCTGACACCTGTCACAGAGGTATGAAGCTCTGCAGAATTTACTATACAACTGCCAGGTGCAGGTGCATTTACCGAGAAGATGTACTGATAGCAAACCTAGGTGAAGAAGTCCTACTCCCTTTCATTGTTGAACAAAAACCTTGTCAGTGTTATTATGAATGATGCCCGGTATGCCACAAATTCCACAATATTAAAAATACGGAACAGAAAATCTGGATAAACAGGCTAAATTCACTTTTCTCTTCACAATGATGGTAATGAACTTAATGCAGGTGCAATAAATTCCTGAACAAAGAGTGTTCTGTCTCCCGTACATTCTGAAGAATGAAAACGAACCCTGTGCACAGTAGATTAAAATGTTGATACTCATTCTTGGCAAAAGCTTGTTTTTATAGTCCTCACAGATGCCGACGGAAAAAGATTCTCTGCATCGGGAGCAACTTTATAAAGCAACTTATTATATTCTTTTTCATTTCTACAAGTTTTGTATCAATCCAATCAGTTCTGGTAAGAGATAGGAAAATCACATTATGTGTTTGTATCTTTTATTTATGTAAGTACAAGGTTTGACAACACGGCCAGATATTACATAGTTATCAATAATAGGAATGTGAGCCTCTGCTAGATAAAGTTAGGGAACGCCCAGGCAGGACGAAAGAAAGCTTGCATTGTACCAGCTTTTTTTCTATCCACACTGAATGGCGCAGGTAAATAAATCCACTCCGAGCTGTAGGAAGAGACATGCTGCTTTTATGAGGTACAGAAAGCAGGTGCTAGAAAATGGAGTGCGGTAAAGAAGATGTACAGTCTCTTTGACATGTTGCTGTTTTGCTTATCAGTAATATAAGAAATATCAGAAATTGACAATATATACTAATTAGATTTTATGCATCATAAATAATTAGATTCATTTTCTTGTAGTAAAGTAGTAGTTGAAGATCAACAATTGACACATTATCCTACAAATTAGGGTGATAAATATTGTATGTGAAAGAATCAATTAAAACAATTACTGATGTGTTTTTTCCAAATATACGTGTAATCTGTACATTTCCTTAATCCTGAAATAGAGCTGGTCTGTTGAGGCTTTTGTTAAAGGTCTTTTCATTGACCTGAAGTTTTATGGAACGATTGTTTGTTGGTAATAACATTGTTATTTTCTTCCAATGCATATCTTAAAGGCCCCGTTACACACTAGGAGATCGCTAGCGAGATCGCTGAAACGTCACGATTTTGTGACGTAGCAGCGACCTAGCCAGCGATCTCGCTTAGTGTGACACTCAGCGACGATAAGCCCCCTGCTGGGTGTCCTGATCATCGCTGAATGTCCTGGACCATTTTTTGATCGCTGGTCTCCCGCTGACCAGTGCGCATCGCTGCGTGTGACAGGCGGGAGACCAGCGATAAGCAAGCTGGAGCTGGTAACCAAGGTAAACATCGGGTTTCCAGGCACCAGGCGGCGCCTGGAAACCCGATGTGTACGTTAGATACCAGCGCGCTGGTGCAGGGCAGCTGGTAACCAAGGTACACAGCGGGTTACTAAGCGCCGAGGGGCGCCTGGAAACCCTTTGTGTACCTTGGTTACCAGCTCCCTGCACAAGCGCGCTGGTATCTAAGGTACACTGCGGGTAACTAAGCAACGTGCGTTGCTTGTTACCCGCGTAGTCGCTGTCCTGATCGCTGCTGAGAGCTGCCTGTTTGGCAGCTCAGTAGCGATCATGTAGCGACACACCAGTGATCCTGACAAGTGCATATCGTTGTCGGAATCGCTGGTGAGTCGCTATGTGTGACGGGACCCTAATTATCCTCAGAAAGTTGAAATGAGAATTCTGACCTTATTATTGGGACATTTAGGATATGTTCACACATTCAGGTTTTTGGGCGCAGTCTTTGAATACAAATCTAAAGCAAAAGTCTCAGTCTTTTCTTTAGCGGAGTTTTCCTTTTGGCTTAGCAAATATCCAATTGTGGAAGCATATCCCCATGACCTGCAGTGACAGAACTTGGAAAGTCACACACGGATGTTGTGTAGAGACTAATTCACTGAATGCTGCACCAGCAGTTATTAAAGGTGAGGCACCTTGCTTTTTATGTTATAGCCCAGATGGGTTTTTTTTATGTTAGGACAGGGCTTGTAGTATTGAAAAAAAAATAGGAGCTGATCCGCAGTACAAGGCAATACCTACTAAGTAGTATAGGGAGAGTAGCTCTGTACAGTATTTACATCCAGCCACTGATTGAGGTGATAAAAACCCCATGGATCTCATACTGATGACCTAGCCTAAAGGTACTGCCACACTAAACGCTCCCGCTAACGATCACAATAACGACGCATACTAATCGATCGTTTTTGTGATCGTTTTAATGTCGCTAGTAGCTGCCACACTTAGCGATCTCGTTAACGATGCATAAGTGGTTAGCGATCTCCTTAACGACTTTGGCGGTCATTGAGATGTAAAAAACAGCGCACATCGTTCACAAAAGGTGCCAGACACAGCGATATAGGCTCACCAGCGGGACGCCAACGATCAAAATACGGTCCAGAACTCTAGTGAACAATCAGCGAGATCACAGCAGGGGCCACGTCGTTGCTACATGCCACACACAACAGCGTCACTAACGAGATCGCTAAATAGTGACGTATTTTAGCGATCTCGTTAGCGACGCTGTTTAGTGTGGCATACCCTTAAGAGCTCACTCACACCTCTGCATATTTTGTGCACTTTGGATCATACTTGGACCAATGTTATTCTAAGGGACCGCCACATTTTTTTGGTCTTAGGAAACAAATGCAGCATGTCTGAGTTTGATCCGTTTACACAAGTCACTGAGTGCGTGGAAATAATCAGACTGCACTCTGATGACATCTCAGCAGAGTCCAATTTCCATGTACTGACACAATGGAGAAGATGGAGACATTTTTCTTCTCCTCACAGTGTGCTCTCATTCCCTGATATGAGAGAATCAGATCACACCATGCTGACATTCTGATCAAACTCTGATCAAAGTCAATTTGCATAATTGTCCCAATTCTCTAGGAAAAGAGAATCCACGGCCGTCTGACCCTAACCTAAGGATCATAACTATAAAAGTACTAGGTAACCCCTTAAATCCAACTTAGGCTGGTTTCTCAGTTGCGTTTGTGTGCACAGCGTTTCATCTGCTTCGATCCGCATGCGTCATGCATACATATCTTTAACATGGTGTACGCAGGGACATGCGCTTGCATGCGCTCATTTGCAGATGCGTACGCATGCGTCGTTTCCGGGGTTGCGGCGGGGTCTGGCGAACGCAACATGTTGCATTTTTGGAGGCGTCAATTATGCGCAGTCATCCACATGTGGATGATTGCAGATGGAATGCGTCAAAACAATGCATTGCAGTCTATGGGAACGCAAGCGTACGCAAGGACCTGCATACGTATATGCGTTCGAAACGCATGCGTTTCTTTATTGTGGCCTAGAAGTGATACACCGCCTGCTAATTGCCAGGTCTATAAAATAAAGTCTGGACACTGCCAGGCCTTACTCTCTGGACTATGGGATGTGAGCATCAGACTGATATGTAATGTAAGCTTTGGAAATGTCTGTCTCTGCTGTCTTGACCCTGTACTAATTATTTTGTTCTATTCCTTGTAGACTGTCTGCTGATCCAGTCGTTCCTCCTGCTCCGGTCCTGGTGCTGCCATCCTCCTGTTGTGGTTGTGCTGCTGCTCCAGTCCTGCTGGTGCCGTCCTGCTGCTCCGGTCCTGGTGCTGCTGTTGGAATACAGGCTGTAAGTATTGGTGTCCATTTTTTTTGTGTGCTCTTGACAAGTTTAATTTTTCTTCTGTTTTCTCTAGTTTTTTTAACTTGTGCTGCCGTCCTCCTGCTCTGGTCCAGGTGCTGCCATCCTCCTGTTGTGGTTATGCTGTTGCTCCAGTCCTGCTTGTGCCATCCTGCTGCTTCGGTCCTGGTGCTGCTGTTGGACTACAGTCTGTAAGTATTGATGTACATTTTTTTTTTTGCTCTTGACGAGTTTAATTTTTCTTCTCTGTTTTCTCTAGTGTTCAACTTGTGCTGCCGTCCTCCTGGTCCGGTCCTAGTGCTGCTGTCCCTGTCGCTGTACTGCCTGACTGCTTTGCTGTTGGACTACTGCTTGCAATGCAAGTTTTTTTTTTATTATTTTTTTTTTTTTTTGCTCTTAACAATTTTAATTTTTCTTCTCTGTTTTTTTCTGCAGTGTTTCCCTTGACTGCTTCCTGCAAAACCATGTCCTCCAGTGAATCTTCCCAGGGTGGACAGGACATTGAATATGTAAGCACATTTGATCTACTGTTTGATAAGTATTGACTGTCAATTCTATACATGTGGTAAATCATGTATTTTCTTTACAGGTACCTGACAGTGGGGAAGAGCAGCAGCAGTCAAGTGACAATGAATCTTCCCAGAGTCGTTGGTGTCAAGCTTCAGGGGTTGAAACACGGGGTGTAAGTATTATTTTCATTGTCAGACTTGTAATTGAATTTGTTTTAAGTTTACTCATTTTTTTTCCATTTTTTTCTATAGGTTCCACAATGTGATCGCAAAACGGACATAGATAATGACACACTCATTCAATCGGTGCAAGAGCGAGCAGCATTGTAGGACCCCCGTGTTCGGAACCATTCAGACTCAGTCTTGATTCGACGACTCTGGGAAGAAGTGACAAGATCGCTGCTGGATGATTGGGACAGTGCAACGCCACATTCCAAAAAGTATTTTTGTAAGTATTGCAATGAACCTGAAAATGTGTGTGCATTGTTTAACAAGTTTTTCTTTTTTTCCCCTTCACAGTGAAGAGAATAAAAGTCAGTTGGCGTTCGATGAAGAATCGCTTCAACAAGGACATTAGAGAGGAGAATCGGGTTAGAAGCGGTGCTGCTCAAAGGCTAAGAAAATACAAGTATCACCGCCAGCTTGAGTTTCTGAGGCCTACGGTTGCTCAGTGAACGTGAGTATCTTTTGTGTTGTCTTTTACAAACTGTCTAAATTTTTTTGCTAATGTTTTTCATTTATTTCCAAAACAGAACCTGGAGCAGCACTGCAGAACCCGGACTATCCTCAGTTGGAGCGGCCATTCATCAACCAGGCAATGAACTGGCACAATCTCAGTCATCCACCAGCGATGGAGCAACCAGGCAGGCTTCACAGACTGGAGATCAGGCAGCTGGCACATCTAGTTTTCCCCTCTCCCAGCCCTCTGCCACTGCTTTATATGGGTCTGCTCGTCAGCGGCAGAGGGCCTGGGAGAGGCAAGTTTTGCCTGAGTTTGAGTACTTGGGGTCGATCTTCCGGGATGGTAACAAGGTGATTGTTGACAGACTGGATAGTGGCTTCACTCTGATGCACAGAAAACCTACCGCCTGATCTCCAGCTGAATGTGATGCAGGCCAGCCAAGTTGCTTACAACCAGGCCTTACAGCAGCTGTCCCGATTTCAGCAGCAGGTACCACCTTACTTCCATACAGGAACAGGTCAACAAGATCCGACACAGCAGCAGTTGCAGAATCCTCCAGCACTTTTCAACACATCCCAAGGACTAGGATACCTGTCAGCTCCACCAGCGCAAGTGACGTATCCACCACCACCACTGGACATTAGGACAGTACCCAGCTTCATCACACAGCCGAGTGCAAGTGCCACCATGCAGCAGAGTGAAGAAATAGCATCAACGTCGACATCTCAGTCAAGTGCAGGACCCCAGGACCAGTGCCAAGGAAAACACCTAGGAACCAGCAAGCCCTCCAGGAAAAAGACTTTCAAGTCATCGAAACCACCACCTCAACCCTCACCTGTCCTACCACCTCAACCTTCACCTGTCCTACCATCTCAACCCTCACCTGTCCCTGATTCTCCATTTCCAAGTGTGTCCCCACCTTATGCTCCTACTGTCCCTTCCAATTTTTCAATCCTATCCAATGTGTCAATGCCTTCCAATTCGTCAATCCCTTCCACTTTGTTATCCCCTCCTACTGTGTCCTCTTCCCCAATGTTTCATCTAATCCCAATGTGTCTGACCCACTCCTCCAAGTATCTGCCACTTCCCCTTTAACCACTTCCCCAACCACTCATAGCCAATCCTACCAGCCCAACAACCCCCAGGTCAAAAATGTCACTCTATTGTCCCAAATGCGCAGTAATAAAAGACACTAGTTCATTTTCAATTTATTAATGTGAAAATAAAAATTGCTTTTAGCTTTGGAAATAAAACATTTTTTTGGTTCACAATCACTGTCTCTGTCTTTTATTTATGTTTTTATTTAAACATGTGTAGTAACGGGTGTTACATTAAGGGGGTTTTGTTAAGGTGTTATTGGTAAGCAAACATTACAGGTACAAACATAACAGGTACTTTTCACTTTAGGTAACGGTACATTTCACTTTAGGTAATCAAACATAACAGGTACAAAAATAACAGGTACATTTTGTTACACCATTTCGTCTTGCTATTCAACACGTCCAAAATCAGAAACAAAATATTCAGCAAATTTATAACTTGGTTGGGCAACTGCGACTGAAGTCCTCAGAGGGTGATCTTGGTAATCTGCAATGTGATAGTAGTAGGTTCTTCAAGGTTGGGTTGCTCTTTAGCCAGGATGTAGTTGTGGAGAACTACACACGCTTTCTCAACCTGCTAAGTAGTGTCAATTTTAAGATTAATGGATGTTCCCAAAATGCACAATTTTGAGACCAGCAATCGAAAGGCGCACTCCACTGTTCTTCGTGCCCTTGTGAGTCTGTAGTTAAAAATCCTTTTTGTGTGGTTTATGTCCCGACTTGAGTATGGTTTCATGAGGTTGGCACACATCTGGAATGCCTCATCCCCAACCAGAACAAACGGCATTGGCGGTCCTTTAGTGCTGGGAAGAGGTTGTGGCTGTGGAAAATTAAAACCATTACCATATAAACGTTGGCCCATGTCAGAGTTTTTAAATGTCTGCGAGTCATTTCCACGTCCATATGAGCCAATGTCCACGGCGACAAATTTACACTCCGTATGGACAATCGCCATTAACACTATAGAAAAATATTTTTTATAATTGTAATACTCTGATCCACTGCCAGCAGGTTTCAAAATTCTAATATGTTTGCCATCCACAGCCCCCAAACAGTGGGAAAAATTACAAATTTCCATTAATTTGGCAGCATTTTCCATCCATAGTTCAGTTGAGGGTAGGGGGGAGGAATTCTCGGTGCAGAACCTCACATAAAGCACGGTATGTTTCACCAACAATCGCAGACAGCGTTGATACTCCAATTCTAAATTAGAAATGTAACAATGATAATACCTCACAAGTAGCAAGGAATCTGCAGAAAAGAAAATGAGAAACAAAAATCAGTACACTGATAGGGTTAGGGTTTAGGGTTAGTGTTTAGGGATAGGGTTAGGGATAGGTTAGGGATAGGGTTAGGGTTACTAGTGACAGGAGTTTCTTTTTCAACATTACATACCTCAGGGTGACCAATAGCCGTTCATCAGCAGAAATTGCTCTATGGAGCTGTGTGTCCTGCCTGCTGATGGATGCTCTGACACGTTGCAACAAGTCATGGAAGCTGTGTTGTGACATTCTGGTGTAGTCGTAAAATTTCCCAGGGTTTTCTGTTGTGAACGTGTTGGAGACAACTTCGGAGCTGAGGCTCCCTCTGGTGGTTGCTGAGGGTATTGAACCAATGTTGAACTGCAAAAGTCCACCACCTGTAATGGATGAATGGTTATCAGGGGGACGGACTGGCCTAATATAAGTGAGCTGACCTCCCATGATCCTCGCCGGTGATCAATTGTTCTTCCTGGTCTAGGTTGGAATTCAGCTTGCTTTTCTGCTGTCTCCTGCTATCATTCAGATAAGTTACTTTCTGTTTTTTTTCTGTGGTTTGATTTTTCTTGTTTTTTGCTGCCTTGCTTTTGAGTTCAGCCGGGTCCCCTTTGGGGGCTTGTGCTGGTCTCTGATCTCTTTTTGTATTTGTTCATTTGCTCTGTTCCTGTGATTTTTTTACTGCAGGGTAGCTGCGTGTTCACACCAGAGATCTGATATAGGTGGTCGAGACCGTGTGGTCTCAGCATTTTTGGAATCAGAAGTGTTGGAGTTTTTCCTAGGGTTTTGCTGGGTTGCAGACAGTATTCTCTCCTGTACTGTCCTATCTAGACAGTTTTGTCCCCAGTGTTTGCTCAATCTATTTTCTGTCTGCGTTCGTGTTTTCATCTTGTCTAACCGTCATTATATGTTTGGGGGTTTCCCATTCCTTTGAGGATCTACACCGGGGCAGTTAGCTTTCCTCTTTCCATCTTCAGGGGTAGCTAATCTCTCCAGCTGTGACAAGGCGTCTAGGGCACCGTAGGAACGTCCCACGGCTGCTTCTAGTCGTGCGGTTAGTTTAGGGGTCTGCAACCTATTAGATCCCAACCTCTCTGGTGTTTGGCTGCCTTTGCGTTTTTTTGTTCCTGCCCTCCTCAGCTACCAAATCATAACAGTTTTCACACAGCTCTGAGTACAAGGAGTGGTAGGCTCCACGGCTCCGTCGGACTTCCACAATGCGGTGTTGCCAATACCGACGATGACATCTTCTCCGTCATTCTCTTATTCTTTGTTCTTGACAAGCCACAGCAAAGGCATTAGCCAATTTCAAAGACAAATCCATGTTAAACATGAAGCTCTCTTTGTTAATAATATCCATCTTGCTGCTTGATACAGCAGGCAAAGACTAGGATTTCATCAGTACAGTGTGTCTATATAAATATACAGTATATAGAAATTACATGAGACATGCCCATAGGGTGTCTGGTGTCAAGCCATTTGTACTGGAAAAGCATTGAGAATATCGAACGCATGTGCATAAACAACGCAAACGCATGGAAAAATGCATACAAACGCATGCACACGCAGTTTTTTTGGCGTCTTGCGTAAGAGGATGCGTTTGCATGCATTTTTCCATGCGTTTGTGCATGCAGATGATACGCTGCGCACACAAATGCAAATGTGAACCTATCCTAAGATATGGGTGGAGTTCAAATTTTTGGAGACCAGAGTTTAGCAAAACCATTAAGTAAACACGAAATTTTGAACTACGGCAATAGTCATAGTTCATTGCATCTTCCATTTCACTGTTCTTTACACAATAACCTGTCAGTGGACAGAGGATTGAAGTCTTAGTGATTAGGGAGAGACTCAATAACTTACATTCATTAATCTAATGTGTGTTACCTATTTGTACCCAATGATGAATGAGATGACGGATACAGGGGCTGTGGGATCAAATATTTGCTAACTTCACGCTAAGTCCATTTAGCAAAGTAACATAGCTTGATGTTTTATTCCAATACGATAACTGGGTGGTAGAGACAAGACGCTGGTGCTGTATAAGGTGCTGTCATATTGCCTTGTGTTTATTTTATTTTAATTTTTCCATAGATGATCAGCGAAATACGTTCAGCTCTGTTCTGAAAACATTTTTCCCGGGCAGTCATTAATCACAAGCTGTCATGTTAATTCACACGCACTACAAACATGTATCATAGACATGAATTCTACAGTGTTTTCATGGTGTCTGTTGAAGAATATCCTTGTTTCTTCTGAACAGTCAACCAGATTAGATAAATAAAAAAAACATATAATAGTATTAACATTTTAGTACTTTTAGATGTTAGAACAGTTTACTTTGTTCTGAGTAAATTTTGTCTCTTGATACAATTTTCATAAAAATCACAGGAGCATCCAATACAGAATATTCTACTCATTGCCATCAGACACAGACAACAAACTCGTTGTCAGACACACCTCTGTTTGACAGATCTTTTATAATGTTATGGATAGTGTTGAGCGATACTGCCCGATATCCCAAAATATCGGATCGGATTGGATCGGCCCGATACTCAAAAAGTATTGCGTATCGCCGATCCGATACCAGAAACACAATGCAAGTCAATGGGACAGAAATATCGGAACTAAAAAAACCTCTTTCTTTGCTTGTAAACACTAGATATACACACATAGAATACATATATATATGTATATATATATATATATATATATACATATATATATACATGTCATTGTGACATATATATAAATATACATATATTTATAGTTCATACACTTCTACATAGTAAAATAGCCTGTAGCAATGCCGGCTTTTGTGTAATTACAGAAGCACCCGACATGAAATGACACATGCTTTACATAGAGTTAACCATGTCTTTTCATGTAGTTTGATATATATGGTTTTCACTAACAATTACATGAGTGTATGTGTGCAAAATTTGACACATGTAGGGGTTAATTAAAGGTGTAAATTTGTTGTAAAAAAACACATTTTTTTGCTACGAATTTACACCTTTAATTATCCCCTACATGTGTCAAATTTTGCACACATACACTCATGTAACTGTTAGTGAAAACCATATATCAAACTACATGAAATGACATGGTTAACTCTATGTAAACCATGTGTCATTTCATGTCGGGTTCTGTATTTTCACAAAAGCCAGCAATTGAATTAGCGACTATTATACTATGTAGAAGTGTATGTACTATAAATATAAATATATATATATGTGTCACAAATTCAATGACATGTATATATATATATATGAGGTGTAAAATTGTTGAAAAAAAATGCGTGGGCTCCCGCCCTATTTTCTCAACCAGACAGACAAAGCCAGCGAGTGGGGGCAGATAATAATAGCCCAGAGAGGGACCATTATTTTTGGCCCACCCCTAGCTACTAACATCTGCCCCCAGACAAGGCAAATCTATAATTAGATTCACCCTTTCTGGCACTTTGCCCGTCTATTCCCATTGCCCTGTAGCGGTGGCGAATGGGTTAATAAGGGGTTAAAGCCACCTTGCTATTGAAAGGTGAGTTTAAGCCAGGTTAATAATTGAGAGCTGTCAATTAGACAACTATCAATTATTAATCCTATTGTATGAAATAAAAATAAAACACACACACTTTAATTAAAAATCATTTTAATGAAATAAAAACACAGTTTTTGACCATATCTTATTTTACTGCCATTCCTTGCGAAGCCCTTGTTCACCTGTAATAAAAATAAAATAATAAAGCAACATTATTCTTACCTATCCGATGTTCAGTCAGGTCCCCGATGTAATCCTTCTGAAAGGGTTAATATTTACTGCAGAGAACGCAGCTAATGCTGACAGTCTCACAGTAAACCCCCGACTGAATCATCTCCTCTCCTGGCTGACAGGAGAGGAAGTGGTTAGCATAATTGATTGCTTTCACTTAAGGTCAGCCAGGGACACCCACAGCATCAGTGACGTCAGAGGGAATCCCGGCTGACCTGAAGTGAACTGATTAACAAAAATAGGGGACCCCCTCAAAAAAAAAATGGCGTGGGGTCCCCCCTATTTTTGTTAACCAGCCTGATAAAGCAGACTACTGAGGCCTGGTTTTTCAGGCTGTTAAGGAGCCAATATCCATGGACCTTGCAAGCCTGATAATACCAGGCCACAGCAGTCTGCTTAGCTTGGCTGGTTAACAAAAATAGGGGATCCCCTCGAAAAAAAAATGGCGTGGGGGTCCCCCTATTTTTGTTAACCAGCCAAGTAAAAAGCAGACTGCTGCGGCCTGGTATTAAAAGACTGTCAAGGCCCATGGATTTTGGCCCTCAACAGCCTAAAAATCCATATTGAGCTTTAATTTATCATCCTCATTGTTCTGGCAATAGTATAATTCTAATATATATATTTACCAGGTATTTTTACAACTGTGGATTTTTTAGTGATATATGAGTCTGGATTACTGTTTTCATGATTCTATTTTGATCTTGTCACTTTAGATATATATGCATTGTTTCTATTTATTATACACACTGATGTCCTTAATTTTTTGCTGACCTCCAATTTTGGTGCTTATTTATTACAATCTGACTCAGTATCAACTCCTATTACCAATAATTTCTATGGTGGCGTCCTCATTGGGACATTCTGTTTATTGATGTTTTTTATGTATTTTTTAAATTTGTGAAATAAAAATTAATTTTAATTGGATCGCTTCTTCTCTGGTGTGAATACATACACCATTGTGGTTTTTCTATTTGGTTTTGAAGTGCCTTAAATAATTCTGGACAATTTTCTTTGATTAATCCAAACAAAATTTGACAGGTGCATAAGTATGGGCACCTCACCTGAAAAGTGACATTAATATTTAGTAGATCCTCCTTTTGCAAAAATAACAACCTCTCGTCCTTCCTGTAGCTTTTAATGAGTTCCTGGATCCTGGATGAAGGTATTTTTGACCATTCCTCTTTACAAAACAATTCCAGTTCAGTTAAGTTTGATGGTCGCCGAGCATGGACAGCCCTCTTCAAATGATCCCACAGATGTTCAATGATATTCAGGTCTGGGGACTGGGATGGCCATTCCAGAACATTGTAATTGTTCCTCTGCATGAATGCCTGAGTAGATTTGGAGCGGTGTTTTGGATCATTGTCTTGCTGAAAGATCCATCCCCTGCGTAACTTCAACTTTGTCACTGATTCTTGAACATTATTGTCAAGAATCTGCTGATACTGAGTAGAATCCATGCGTCTCTCAACTTTAACAAGATTCCCGGTGCCGGCATTGGCCACACAGCCCCAAAGCATGATGGAACCTCCACCAAATTTTACTGTGGGTAGCAAG
Organism: Oophaga sylvatica; assembly: GCA_033576555.1. Taxonomy (NCBI): domain Eukaryota; kingdom Metazoa; phylum Chordata; class Amphibia; order Anura; family Dendrobatidae; genus Oophaga; species Oophaga sylvatica. The sequence goes on along the minus strand of JARQOD010000002.1, from coordinate 188,819,970 downwards.
TGTTTTTCTTGGAATGCTGTGCTTTTTTTGACGCCATGCATAACGCCTTTTTGTATGACCAAACAACTCAATCTTGGTTTCATCAGTGCACAGGACCTTCTTCCAAAAAGAAATTGGCTTCTCCAAATGTGCTTTTGCATACCTCAGCCGACTCTGTTTGTGGCGTGCTTGCAGAAACGGCTTCTTTCGCATCACTCTCCCATACAGCTTCTCCTTGTGCAAAGTGCGTTGTATAGATGACCGATGCACAGTGACACCATCTGCAGCAAGTTGATGCTGCAGCTCTCTGGAGGTGGTCTGAGGATTGTCCTTGACTGATCTCACCATTCTTCTTCTCTGCCTTTCTGATGTTTTTCTTGGCCTGCCACTTCTGGCCTTAACAAGAACTGTCCCTGTGTTCTTCCATTTCCTTACTATGTTCCTCACAGTGGAAACTGACAGGTTAAATCTCTGAGACAGCTTTTTGTATCCTTCCCTGAACAACTATGTTGAATAATCTTTGTTTTCAGGTCATTTGACAGTTGTTTTGAGGAGCCCATGATGCCACTCTTCAGAGGAGATTCAAACAGGAGAACAACTTGCAAGTGGCCACTTTAAGTAGCTTTTCTCATGATTGCATACACCTGGCTATGAAGTTCAAAGCTCAATGAGGTTACAAAACCAAAAAAAGTGCTTTAGTAAGTCAGTAAAAAGTAGGTAGGAGTATTTAAAACAAGAAAATGATAAGGGTTGCCATACTTATGCACCTGTCAAATTTTGTTTGAATGCAGATTGCACATGTCCTGCTAGTACAATAAACCTCATTTCAAGGCAGAAACATTACTGTGTCCAATAGTTATTAGATATATCAAACTGAAATAGCTGTTGCAAAAACACCAATTTTTAAAAAAGTCACGTAATATATGAATTTTGTTATTTATTTATTTATTTTCATTTATTTTTCCTTGTGTACATTGTTTTTATGTCGTTTTTACATTGGTTTTATTCAATTTATCTTTTTTTTTTTCTTTTTTGCAGTTATATTTGCATTTTTAATCATGTGGGTGTTCTGATTAATTGCCTTTTAATTTTCATTTGCTGCTCCACCTTTATGTAGCTTTCCTACTCCATTCTATGTATAACTGCCACCTGAGGAAGACGGAGCTATTCCGTTGAAACGCTTTGTGAATATCAATAAATGAAGACTTTTTAATATCGCTCCTTATGACCGGATTGCTTTATCATCACTTATGTCTGATCCTCTCTTGAGGTACCCGACCGGAGCTGCAGCGGACAACCTTATTCTCATCTGCCTTTATCGCCAGCCAGGCGCTCCTTTGAATCCGTCTATCTGAATTTGGTTGCAAAATCATTGTCTGGGTTAGATGCAGTTAAAAATTTGTAACTAAATCTACAGCCGGTGGATACTCCGCTGACTAGCAGACACTGCTACTAGGCCCAAAATTATTGTCCAGGCAAAATGCAGTTAAAAATTTGTAATTATATCTAAAGCCGGTGGCTACTCCGCTGACTAGCAGACCCTGCTACTAGGCCCCAAATTATTGTCTAAGTTAGATGCAGTTAAAAATTTGTAATTATATCTACAGCCAGTGGCTACTCCGCTGACTAGCAGACACTCAAGCTTTGGAGCAGACCTCTGATTCCCAGGCTATAGTATGAGTAAATAGCTCTAGTCTTCACACTCAACCATCTGTGTTACCCAATCCATAGTGTATGTAGTTTCTTACGGTTAAAAGGGGGGTGGGGAAAGACCCAACCCACCTGTAATTGACAATGCCAACGTCATGTAAAACACAGCAAGGGGACTCCAATAAGAGTCTCCATTTTTTCCAAAAATTTGGGGCACAGACACCACTTAAGTAGCATCAATTGCCCCAGAGTTGCTTAAAATGGTTGGAGAGGTGATTTTACCAAATCCTCAAGCTTTTACTCTCCCCAGGATGACACAGGGGTAGAAAAGTCCTTGCGGATCCATGATTTCTTCATCTTTATGAACATGAGTCTGTCTACATTCTCAGTGGACAGCAGCGTGCGCTTATCTGTCAGACTCAGCACACCACCAGCAGCGCTGAACACACGTTCAGAGAGAACAAAAATTATTATTAATTTGAAAGCTGGTGGAGCTTAGTATAGATGGCCTATTAGAATGAGTACCACACACTGCTACAGGCCCAAAATTATTCTACAGGCAAGATGCAGCTAAAAATTAGTATTATTTGAAAGCTGGTGGAGCTTAGTATAGATGGCCTATTAGAATGAGTATCACACACTGCTACAGGCCCAAAATTATTCTACAGGCAAGATGCAGCTAAATATTTTAATTGAAAGTGGTGGAGCTTAGTATAGATGGCCTATTAGATGAGTACCAAACACTGCTACAGGCCAAATTATCTAAGGCAGTTGCAGCAAAAATTATATATTTGAAGTGTGGAGCTTAGTAAGATGGCCTATTAGAATGAGTACCACACACTGCTACAGGCCCAAAATTATTCTACAGGCAAGATGCAGCTAAAAATTATTATTAATTTGAAAGCTGGTGGAGCTTAGTATAGATGGCCTATTAGAATGAGTACCACACACTGCTACAGGCTCAAAATTATTCTACAGGCAAGATGCAGCTAAAAATAATTATTAATTTGAAAGCTGGTGGAGGTTAGTATAGATGACCTATTAGAATGAGTAACACACACTGCTACAGGCCCAAAATTATTCTACAGGCAAGATGCAGCTAAAAATAATTACTAATTTGAAAGCTGGTGGAGCTTAGTATAGATTGCCTATTAGAATGAGTACCACACACTGCTAAAGGCCCAAAATTATTTTTCGCCCTAGATGCAGCTACAAATTATTAGCAATTTTAAAGCTTAAAACATTTGGTGAGGTGATTTTACCAAATCCTCAAGCTTTTACTCTCCCCAGGATGACACAGGGGTAGAAAAGTCCTTGCGGATCCATGATTTGTTCATCTTTATGAACATGAGTCTGTCTACATTCTCAGTGGACAGCCGTGTGCGCTTATCTGTCAGCACACCACCAGCAGCGCTGAACACACGTTCAGAGAGAACGCTGGCTGCGGGGCATGACAAGATCTCCAAGGCGTGAGTGGCGAGCTCTGGCCATTTATCCAGATTGGAAGCCCAAAAAGAGCAAGGGTCCAGTGACACAGTCATGGCTTTGATGTTCAGTTGGAGATACTCCTGTACCATCGTCTCTAGGCGTTGACTATGTGTCTGACTTCTTGTCTCCTGTGGCCTTGCAAAGGATGGGCTAAAAAACTGGTGAAAGGATTCCGCAAAATTGCTGTGAACACCAGCAGATACTGTGGTTCTGTTACGGTTTGAGTGCTGAACACTCGACAGTCCCACGGTTGGCAAGTTAGAACTGTGAGATTCACTACGTGCACCACTGGTGTTTTGTGGAAAAGCACATGTAAGATTCTGCAACAGTCTCTGCTGATACTCCTGCATGTGTGAATCCCTTTCTATGTCTGGAATTATTTCGGCAAATTTACTTTTGTACCGGGGATCTAACAGTGTGGCTACCCAGTAGTCAGGATTATTTCGAATTCTGACAATTCGAGGGTCATGTTGCAGGTAGTGCAGCAAGAAGGCACTCATGTGTCTTGCGCATTCGGGAGCACCAAGTCCCTGTTGTGTTGGTGGCGAGGTACGACTCATGCTTCCTTCCTCTGCCCTCACCCCCAACCTCGCACAACAGAAATGTGATCAAGGTCTCCCTCATCTGATGATTCTTCCATGCCCATCGCCAGTTCGTCATCCACTTCTTCCTGGGCTCCTGCACCTTCCTCACTAGTTTGGCTGCTACCATGTGCCCTGGTTAATCCCTCTCCCCCACCCTCCCATGCCAGCCGCCTTCGTGCTGCCGACCGTCTGGACCTTGCAGATGTTAGCCCTTCCGCATACAACTCCTCCTCCTCTACTTCCTCCACGTCCTCTTGTTCCACCACCTGACTTCAAATTCTGTTTAACATCTGCTCCAGCATGTAAATCACCGGAATAGTCATGCTGATAATGGCATCGTCAGCACTAAACATCTTTCGTGGCCATTTCAAAACTGTGCAGAAGGGTGCATAGGTCCCTGATCTGAGACTACTCCTCCAGCGTGATTTGCCCCACCTCTGGATCTCGTTGGCCCAGGCTATAATTCAGAACGTATTGCACCAGGGCTTGTCGGTGCTGCCACAGTCGCTGCAACATGTGCAGAGTTGAATTCCACCGTGTTGGCACATCGCATTTTAGCCGGTGAAGTGGCAAGCCCAACGACTTCTGTAGAGATGTAAGTCGCTGAGCTGCGGGATGCGAACGGCGGAGGTGAGCACACAGCGACCGTGCCCTCTGCAGAAGGCCATGTAGTCCGGGATAGTGGGCTAAAAATGCTGGACAACCAGGTTCAACACGTGAGCCATACAAGGCACGTGTGTGACATTGCCCCGGCGAAGGGCCGCACCCAGGTTTGCGGCATTATCGCACACGGCCTTCCCTAGTTGCAGGTCCAGTGGAGACAACCATTCATGAAACTGGTTCTCCAGAGCTGACCACAACTCCTCTTGACTTTCTCATGGCTAGGAGGAAATGGTCTTTTACTTGTCCACATCTGAGTGACCGAGGGCTGGCTGTTGTGCGTAGACGGGGTTGAGTAGGTTGTCCCCAGACTACTGACTGTCTGTGAGGAAGATGGTGGCGCAAAAGTTAGGTTGCCTTGATCCAAAGGTAGTTCTCTCGATGTCGGAGAGCGCTCAACACCAGCTGGTGTTTCCACTTCCAAATGAACTGATGACCTGCCAATCTGACTGGCTGTTGCTGGTAAAGAGGTGCCAGGTCTGAGTCTCAAAACAGGTCTGACTGCTGTCCCCCCAGTCACAGAGGATGAAGAGGCCGAGGTCGCGGATACACAAGATGGGGCAGACGGTGGTTGGGCTGGCCCGCTAGGCCGCATTGTAGCACAGTGAGCTTGCCACTGCAACTTATGCTTCATATCCATTTGACGGTTCATGCATGAAGTACTCAAACTTTGGATTTTTTGGCCTCTAATTAGCTTTTGGTCACAAATGTTACAGATAACACGAGTTGGGTCATCCTTATCGATGTTAAAAAATGCCCAGGCTATGCAAGGCTTAGAACCCATGCGACCTGAAGAGCCACCTTGACTTGTGGTCAGAGGCGTAGTTGTGGTTGAGGATGCAGTTGGTGACGTGCTTCCAGTACTACGTCTCTGTCCAGGAAGGCGCACCCTGACCTCGTCGTCACTCGAATCCTCCTCCACCTCTTCTGCTGACCTCATCGACTGTCTCACTGTGGGTTGACAGTAAGTGGGCTCTACAACCTCGTCATCATCATCCTGTGTGTTCTCACCCCCGTCGTCCTCAGAGCCAACCTCTTCCTGCCCTGACACAAAACTCAAGTTGTCGCTCACATCTGGTATTTGAGTCTCATCATCGTCTTCCTCATTGTCTCCACCAACAGGAGTTACAGTTTGGGAACGAGGGTCTACATTATGCTCAGAACCTTCTTCATCTGGTCCTGGATCAGACTCATAAACATTCTGGGCATCAGTGCAGATCATTTCCTCGTCTGGATTCACAGAAGCTGTGGAGACGACCTCTGATTCCCAGGCTATAGTATGAGTAAACAGCTCTGCAGACTCAACCATCTGTTCTACCCCATACTCAGATGGGCAGTTGGAGACTTGGGAGCTGTGAGGTAGCAAGTGCGATTGGGGTGACACCTCTGAGGACTGGAGTTTTTGTGTTGTTGAAGTTGAGGTGGAGAGGCGACTTAAAGGAGCACTTGATATCTGTTGAAGCACCTTATTTTTTTGTGCCTCATCTGGAATTTGTAGCGATGGGCGTGCCCGTAAGAAAGGGATCGTACCACATTGTCCACTAAAAGAAGTAGACATCTTAGTTTGGCTGGAAGATGGTCTTTCTTCTGCAGATGTTACTGTTGCTTTAACACCTACCCCATGGACAGAACATTTTTTTCCCTTCACAACACGCCTATTCCCCTTTCCACCAGCAGCAGGCCTTTTGCCACTCATTTTGGTGGTTACCTAATTGACAACTGTGGAGTTGTTTCCACAAAAAACGATGGCTGCAAAAAATTCTGAGTATTTGAACGCGGGTGGAGCTTTGTATAGATGGCCTAATACAATGAGTACCACAGACTGCTACTCTGCCCACAATTATTCTACAGGCAAGATGCAGATAGATTTTTTTTGTTTTGTTTTTTAAGGCTGGTGGACCTTTGTAGAGATGGCCTAATACAATGAGTACCACAGACTGCTACTATGCCCAAATTATTGTCCAAGCAACATGCAGATAGATTTTTTTTTTTTTTTTAAGGCTGGTGGAGCTTTGTAGAGATGGCCTAATACAATGAGTACCACAGACTGCTACTATGCCCAAAATTATTGTCCAAGCAACATGCAGATAGAATTATTTTTTTGTTTTTTAAGGCTGTGGACCTTTGTAGAGATGGCCTAATACAATGAGTACCACAGACAGCTACTATGCCCAAATTATTGTCCAAGCAACATGCAGGTAGATTTTTTTTTTGTTTTATAAGGCTGGTGGACCTTTGTAGAGATGGCCTAATACAATGAGTACCACAGACTGCTAGTATGTCCAAATTATTGTCCAAGCAACATCCAGATAGATTTTTTTTTTTTTTTAAGGCTGGTGGACCTTTGTAGAGATGGCCTAATACAATGAGTACCACAGACTGCTACTATGCCCAAATTATTGTCCAAGCAACATGCAGATAGATTTTTTTTGTTTTTTAAGGCTGGTGGAGCTTTGTAGAGATGGCCTAATACAATGAGTACCACAGACTGCTACTATGCCCAAAATTATTGTCCAAGCAACATGCAGATAGAATTATTTTTTTGTTTTTTAAGGCTGTGGACCTTTGTAGAGATGGCCTAATACAATGAGTACCACAGACTGCTACTATGCCCAAAATTATTGTCCAGGCAACATGCAGATAGAATTTTTTTTTTTTTTAAGGCTGGTGGAGCTTTGTATAGATGCCCTAATAGAATGAGTAGCACACACTGCTACTATGCACACAATTATTGAACAGGATAGATGCAGCGAATAATTAGGAGTGATTTGAACGCTGGTGTAGCTGACAAAAAATGATAGCAACTGCTGTAACCTAGCCCTGAAAAGGGCTGCAATTACAAATAGTCACTGTCCCCAAGTTGACCTATCTGTCTATTTAAGAGTGAGCACAGACCTGCCTGCTAAAACTGCTAGGAACTGATGTAACGTAGCCCTCAAAAGGGCTGCAATTATGAACTAGTCCCTACTCCCTAAACCTTCCTCTCTATTTCTCAGCAATTTCGCTTGCAAGTCGCTGTTGCACAATGCACACACAATATAGCGCTAACAGCAGCAGTTCTGTCTAACACTGAGCTTCAGCACGGAGAAAATGGTGGCGAGGGGGGAAATGGCTGGGTCTTATAGGGCAAGGACATGTGACATACACAGCCAATGACACATGCCCTTGCTTGTGTGAAAAAAAGCACCTCGCTCCGTGTGTGCTGCTGATAGGCTGACAGACTGCACCGCCCACTGGAAATGCGGGAAAGAGAAAAAAAAATGGAGATCTTCATTATCTCTGCAGAGATCCATGCTATTCCCCTCCCCCGCCACGCTGGACACTCAAAATGTGTATTAACATTGATTGTCAGCATAACTGTTAAAAAATCCAGTGACGATTTAGGTGCACGAACAGTTATCGAACATAATCCGAACAGCCGGATTTTTTCCAAATCGTTCGGATTCGTCGAATGACTCGAACACCGCTCAAAACAGCTCGACTTTGAAATTGGCGAACAGTTCTAGTCAAACACTGCTCATCTCTAGTCATGGACTAATAATTTCAATTTAATGTATATTTCCATTTGGGATTGAGATCAGTACCATTTTCTGGTCATGTCTGAGTTTATTTGCCTTTCTTGAAGAAAAGCTTTAATACATTTTTCTTTGTGGCAAGATGAATTATCATCTTAAAAACAATGACTTCATTATCCTCAAACCAATTTTCTATCAATGGAATGAGAAAAGTGCACATTTGCATTGACTGTTGAGGTCAGGATGAAGTAATGCCATTTTCCCAAGTCTGTACCTGACAGGCAACCGCATATTATAAATGAGAGGGGAGCGTGATTATTTTCTTCGGGAAGTCATCTTGTGTTTCATACTGACTTCTTTGTCCTGTTATTATTGTTATTATTTTTATTTGTCCTAAAATACAAAGTTCAAGGTGATTCCATAACATTTCCTCTATGTTGCACAATTCTACTTCTTGATCTCAAAACATATGTTATTAATTAAAACAATTTATTTTCATTTGGCAAGGTAATTTTCATGAAGGCAGAATATCCAGCCATTAAGAAAATATTTCTTGGTGTCATATCATGTAATTGTATATTAACTGTGAAAATTTAAAACTAAAAAAGCCAAGGGAACATCCTTTAATTGTGGTAATTCCAGTATTTTTGCCAGGGGTGGTGCATTTTTGTGATCCTTCAGTGTCAACAGTAAACCAGGTCAGTATTTACAGCATAAGGCCTTCTTCACACATCCGTTTTTTTGTGTCTGCAAGGGCCACAAATACAGACACATGCACACCCATTGTCAGGTTTTTCACAGGAACATCTATCCGTGTGAAAAACCTGCAGGTTTTTTTGCACAACACGGGCACAATGCATGCTGCACACATGCACACTGATGACACAAGTTTTACATCCATGCGTCATCAGCATAACACATACCGGCACCTGGGAAGAAGCGGTACAGTTTGCATTTTTGCCAGAAACTGGCGACTGAAGGCAGCTCTCATCATTGTCTCCTGATAGCGCTGAGATCAGCGCAACGAGGAGAAAATGATGGGAGTTGTATTCAGCAGCAGCTGTGTAACTCATGTGTAAAATAAAGAATTAAATAAAAAAATGGCTTGAGCTCCTGTGCAATTTTCATAAACCAACAGATTTAAAGCCTATGGCTGGGGGCTGATGTTAATATTCTGGGACAAGAGCACTATCTCACAAGGTTCCCATGCTTTTAATATAAGTTTACAGCTGTTTGTTAGCCTTTCCTGGTGAATTTATGGGGGACCCCAGAAAAAATATGATGTAGGGCCCCTCTATAAATTAAAACCTAATTCAAAACTAAGAGCCTGGGAATGGGTCATGAATATTGACCCCCCCAGGCTACCAACATCAGCGCTTAGCCGCCCCAGCCAAAAGAGCTCTAAGGAGCCATACCAAAACAACCAGGTATGATTGTAATCGAACCTAGAAAGACGAGGATTGCGTGTATTATGTAGAAGGACACAGATAAAAAACTATAACAGCACAACACATGCAGTAGTATTGATTACTAAGGCAAATTGGGTAATATTTGTGGGGTTGATCTCATCCTTGTATTGTCAGCTGACATCAAGCCCAGGGATGGGAGAGGCGTCAAGCCCCAATGGTGAGGTGTCTATAAGATGCCCTCATTACTGAACCCATAGTAAGTTTGGAAATAAACACACTGCAAGAATAAAATGCTTTTTGAAATAAAAATCAGCACCATGTTTTACACATTTATTTAAAAATAAAAAATAAAGTTGTACTCACCTTACTTACATTAAAGCCCCTGTCCCCTGTAAAAAAAAAATAATAATAAACAAACATAATACTCACCTTACGCCTATTCCATTGAAATCCTTGTCCGCTGTATAAAAACAAAAATAATAAACAATATCCCTCATCTGTTCAAAGTGAAGATAAGCCATACTGTCCCATGCCGTCATCCATCTCTGCGATATCTGGTTTACAACCTGAATGGTGGCATGATGCGACCGTCCTGGCTGAAAACCATGAGACAATGAGGTGCTGCGAGCGCAGCTTCAGTGATGAGCAGTGACATTAAAGAGGTTACAGCAGGTCACTGAAGTTGCTTTCCCAGGCTCACTTCACTGTGAGCAGGAACGATGAACTGCTCACGGTGCTCTTGGTGATCTCATTGAGGTCACCACAGTTCATTGGACCAGTCACAGCTCTCACAGAAGCTCTTTGTGTCCTGATTTTCAGCGTGAATGGTCACATCATGGCACTATTCATGTTTAAAGTCAAATGTTGCCGAGATGGATTACGTCGTGGGACTGCATAGATTATCTTCACGTCTGACAGGTGAGGGATATGGTTAATTATTATTTTAGGTTGTTTTACAGGGGACAAATGCTTCAATGGATTAGGTGTAAAGGTGAGTATAACTGTGTTTTATTGTTTATTGTTGCTGTGTGTTTATTTTAATACTTACTATGTGATTAGTAATGGGGGCTTGATGTCATCTGACAATATAAATGTGACATCAACCCCAACCCCATTACCCCACTTGCAAATGCACCAGGTCAAGTGGGAGAGTGAGGTTAAGTGCCAGATTTGGCGCATCTTATGGTTGTGCCATTTATTGTGAGGCTGAGGGCTGATGTTGGTAGCCTGGGGGGTGCAATATCTATGGCCCCTTCCCAGGCTATTATTATCAACCCACAGCTGTCTGTTTAGCCTTTGCTGGGCTTGAATTAATAGGGGGACCTTGACTCATTTTTTTTTTCTGGAAAAGGTGAATTAAAGGCTAAGAAAACAGCTTTGAGATGTTATTAATAGGAATTGGAAACTTTTGGGATATTTCCCAGTTTCCTAACATCAGCCCCCAGCCATGGGCTTTCCTGCTACTGGTTATGAAAATTGTGCATGAGGCCATGCCATTTTTTTTTTAATTTAATTTTTTACTTTACACAGGAGGGACACATCTGCTGCTGAATACAACTCCCATCATTGTCACTTGGTCGTGCTGATCTCAGGGGGATCAAGTGACAATGATGAGAGCTGCCTTCAGCATCCGGCACCTGGGATCAGCACAAACTGTACTGCTTTTCCCAGGTGCCCGTGCGTGTCACACGGACACATGGACTGCATACAGATGCCACATGGATGTGAAAAAATAGATACATGGACACCGACAGCAAATAAACACTCAGATGTCACATACGTATATATGGATGGCACACGGCTCTCACCAGTACTCGTTTTTCATGCACAGGAATCACGGGTACCTGTGAACAAGGCCTTACATGTATTTAGAGCTGACCATAGACATGGCATTTCTCATGAGAATAATCATGTTGTCTCATAAAGACATAAGAAGGAATCTGTGCTTTTATTTCTACATAAAGATGACAATTATAGCTATTTATGCTGTAGATCAGTAGACATCACAAATGTTGCCAACTGAAAATTTTATATACAGTAGTTGCAATATGCCACCAAAGCTGTTGATAATGATATGCCACCAATTTTTTGTTTATTATATTTTTTTTTTCTATCTTTATGCATGTTTTTTTAAACTATCGACTTTTTTATTTTACTCTGTATGACTATTTATTAGACATGAGCGGATCTTTTGAAATTTGAATTTGCTGTTTTCCTGGAATTTTCCTAAAATTTTGATTTGTGATTAATAAATGTGTGCAAATCTCACTTTTGGTAGGTGAGAGAGAAAAAGAGAGAGAATCCTGATTACCATAAGAGCCACTTTCTGCTCGAAAGAGAGAGAGAGAGGACCCCAACTGACCATAAGAGCTTACACTCTACTATACAGGAGAGAGAGGACCCTGCGGATTTAAAGAACTTACATTTTAAAGGACATAGAGTGCAAGAGGACCTTGATGACCATAAAAACTTACACTATACATGCCAGAGAGAGAGAGAGAGGATCCTACTGAGCACAGAAGCTAATGTAAGGGGTTACAGAGGACAGTTTATACCCTGCACCTGCTTCTATGTTCTTGAATGTCTAATATATACATACATATATTGTTATGTTGTATAATGCCTTGTAGCATAATGCTGCTATGATGTATAATATATATGTTCCCGTACTGTACAGATATAGGGAAAGCGTAGTACTTAGACTAGCCCACTAGAAGGGGCACAATAGGTTAAGATAGACTAATAGGATTATTATTTAGTTAGGAGGGGCCAACTGGGAGTAAATGAGTGAGCTTCCTGAATTTAGTGAGTAGGGACTGGGAGCCCAGACAGGGCAGTTGTGCCCCGCAATGTTAAAGCTGAAAAGCCCAGCTCGTCCAGGGCCTAGGAGCTAACAGTCACCCAGGAGGTGGAGGAATACAGGGCAGTATCAACATGGTGACAGCTAATTACGTGGGATCAACTCCAAATGTCCTGGGAGGAATGGACAGGGGACTCCTGAAGCGAGTTAGGCTGGCCAGACAGAGCATTGCGGTACCGAAGGCAATGGTATGACCCTGCGATATTCCTGAAGGAGTGAGGGACAGCACAGGAAAAGGAAATGCTATGTTTTGTGAAGGAACTTGTGCTCTACCTGTGACTGAACTGGACGAGCTGTGTAAAGAACTGAGTAAAGTTGTTTGTTTGAAAATGGATCTAGACTCTGCCTGTCATTGTGTGCAGATGAAAGGGAAGAAGCCCTGGCAGATCAGAGAGGACCCTGACGGACAGGAGAGCGGAAAAAAAGGTACGCTACAACAGAGACAATGTATTTATGTGGTGGGAGGCCAGGGTATGACAAAGTACCCATTGAGAGCCACGACTACAGCTCTGGCCCCCTGTTACAATTACATTACACATAAGAGAGACCCAGTGAATCTGGAAATGGAAAACGACTCTGCCATACAAACTGCATAGGGAACTGCTGATGTGTGACGGCCCAGGGACTGACCACCATTGTCAAGGTATGATAATCTGTAACATGTAATAGCTGCAGAGCATTATGGGGAGGGCCTCATGGCAACACAAAATTAGATTAGCCTTCTCTCTGCTTCAACAATATGGGAAATGGTGCTGGGCAAGTTTTTTTTTCTTTTGCAAATCACAAATTGAATCTCAAAATGTTCGAATTTGCGTGAAACTGCAAATTTCAGGAAATTCAACTCAAACTCCGTCCTCCGCAGATCAATCCACTTATCTCGACTATTTATGTAATATACTGGTGTAATACATATTGGATTGCCGGTTTATCTCTCATTTTATTATACAGACGTCTTATTTTTTATAAATATTATTATTTTTTTCTACTTTAGGTCACATATTTTATATTTATATTATTTTATATAAAACTATATTTTCAAAATGTAATAGGTGTTAGTAATGCTGGCTCTAGACCATTATATGATGCAAGTCTATGGAACAGTCGATAGCAAATATTTGATATGTTGAAAGGAAGGTAAAATCCTTTGCCATTATGATAGTTAAGGTATATGAATAATTATTATCTAGTATATCCTTTTCAAATGTTATAAGAGGATGCTCTCATTCTGTGATCAGTGTATCTAATACTTCAGGTTTCATTTGTTACATTAGAGTGAAGAACAGAGAAACTATTTTGCTTCCAGCTTGAGCCGTTCTCTTATACCATGTGGATATGATATCATTAGTGTAATAACTTTGTATTTAGTGTAATGGAGTAGTTAGAACATCATTTCCATGGGAACTAAGCTCTAGTTCTTCAGCTAAAGCAAACATAAGAGATTTTGATGTAAGCGCAGATTATGCTTTTGCAAAATTTAAACAAAATTTGACAATAAACAATCTATCCTTAAACATATAATGATCGTAATGTACAATCGTAAACCGTAAATTGATTAAAGCGACTCAGCCAAAATAGGAAGTTCTTGTGGTGAGACATCTCATAAGACTGGACTGGAAAACCTCTCAACTACTTCCTGTGGTCAACAGAATTCCATGGCTTGCTTCACTGTAAGAGATGTGGAATAAAGGATGCTTAGAAAATTTTGCAGAGGATTTGGAAGCCCTGGAAGTGTCGTGTGACTGTAAACTAGATGACTTCAGTTTCTTGCACAAAATAATAGAAAGTTGAAAACATTTCATTTTCTTTTACTGGAAGGAATCCCAAAAATATGTACATGATAGGTCAAGTTTTTTTTTGTTAAACAAGTTTGCGAAACCTTTATTTAGAATTTTGATTAGTTATTGGGTTGTAGCATTCTTTTAACATTACCACTAATAATTTATTTTGTTAAGACAATACATCGTATTATACTATTTGGATATTGCCATCTGCATTAACCACTGTGCACAGAGGAGTAGGAGGGAAAAGTAGCTGAAATATCTCCATCACCTATTGTGTATTCCTGTGTTATGTGCTCTGACCTTTATAATGTGTAACGTTTCTGCCATCTTCACAGTCTTTCTGCTTGGACAGAATCGTTAAGGCTGCAGCTGATCAATGGCTGCTGATTGGCTGTAGTAGTCATGTGACAATATTTTTATCAGGAAACCGGATGGGGACACAGGGTTGAGAGGGGACAAGTAACACCTGTATGGCAGGTAAGTATAGAGTTTATTTTTAATTTGTGCAGCATCCTGGAACCATTAACAATGAATTGTCCAGTATTGGAAAACTCCTTTAAAATATATATTCATATTTTAAGATTGTATATATATTATATTTAATTTCCTATATATAATTGTTTTGGGGCAGCTATCTTGCTTAAGCTGCTGCTCTAGACTTTAAAAAGCAGATCTTTGTGCCCTAGGCCCCTTTCACACGTCCTGGTGATTCCTGTAGATCCATGTCTGTGTGCGATCCGTATGTACGTATGTGACATCTGTGTGTCCGTTTGCTGTCTGTGTCAGTGTGTCCATGTTTCACATCCATGTGCAGTCCATGTGACATGTACTGGTGCCTGGGAAAAGCAGTACAGTTCACGTTGATCCCAGGCATTGGCTGCAGAAAGGCGGCTCTCATATTATCGCTTGGTCCTGGTCATCATTGTCATCTGGTTGCGCTGATCTCAGGGAGACCAAGCGACAATGATGAGAGCTGCCTTCAGCAGCCGACACCTGGGAACAGCGAGAACTGTTCCGCTTATTTCTAGGCGCCGTTATGTGTCATGCTGATGACACATGGATGTGTCCATGCTGCTGATAAAAATCTGACACGTGCTCACCACCATTGAATGCAATGGGTGTGCATGTGTCCGTATTTACAGTCCTTTAAAATGGACCGCATAAGGACACAAAAAGGACGTGTGAAGGGGCGATTAGAGGTATGTGGGCAGAAGAAAATTTGGCAGAAATTGACTCGTTGACTTGTGTTCTGTGCTCCCTGCATTCAGCCCTGTGCAGTGAAAGTTAGGAGGGAGAAGGAGCAGAAATATCTCCATCACCTATTGTGTATTCCTGTGCTATGAGCCCTTGCCTTTATAGTAGATGTGGTAAGTTACATTCACTGCCATCTGCACAAGCTGAAAAGTTACCCCTAGAAAACAATAATTTTTTAGTTTGTTGGCCATTTAAAAAAAAATCAGATTTCTTTTAATTTTGCAAGATTACAAGTAAAAGAAAAAACACCATGCGATAAAAATAAATAAATAAGTCATTTTTTTCTTGATAGGTTCCCTATTACCTATTTTCCTATTTGCTTCAGATTACTTTTTTGCTGAAAGTTAAATATTCTCCCAGCACAGTTCTCTTCCAGAGTGCAGTAAGTTTGTCTTTATGAGTTCCCTGTGTTTTTGAGCATTCATTTTCTCTCTTCTTTTCAGAAGTCTTTCAAGGCTTATTGCAGAGATATTGTCTAACAGAATATTGCATTCTACAGCACGCCTTACTGTGGAAATAGTATTTTAGATGATGTGGAGTGTTTTCCTAACTTCAAATATTAGAAAAAAATGGAAATATTAATATCCAGAAAGCTCAATGTTTTCTTACTGGAACATAGAACTTTTTTTCCACAGTCTGCTTTGTGCCTTTTGGCACACTAATAGAGATGTCACAAGTTTTTCGGAACAGTGGCTCTTTATAACAACAAGATATGAGTTGTATAGAAAGTTTTTCCCATCTGAGCCACAGAGTTTTGTAACTCCTTTTTCATAAACTTTTTGGTATATTTCTACACTGTTTTCCAGTTACAGCTTTTGTGGACACCCTGCTCGAGGAAGTTGGTCTACATACATTTAATTTGTTATTACTAGAAATTAAACTGATCAATTCACTTACTGAAAGAAAGTAGGAAGGAAGGAAGGATGAGTGTTTGTGGAAATGTTTTTCTGGAAGTGAATGTTTGAGTTCCGTGCATCGACTCACAGGACTAGAGTCTACCGGCTAGGTCAGAAGTTTCTGGACTGGAGGCTTGCAAATCTTAATGGCCAGACTTTTGATTAGCCAGACTGGTACATGTCATTTGTGCGTCATGTCTCAATGATGACATTGCTCCAGCCAGGCTAATCAAAACCCACTCTGAGGATCTCGAAAGGTAAGAGATTTGTGACCCTCTTGTGAATCTACTACCCAAACAGGAGTCCCATTTCAGGGAAAATATTTGGGGGCCACAACTTTCCCTGACTAAATTAACTGTTCAAGGAAGCTCCAGATAAAACAACTTCTCGAAAACATATTGAAATCTTAAATAGTCATCAGCCAGGTAAATGGAGTATGACACTCAGTAAGACACTGCTATGAATGAGCCTTGATTTACTACTGCTGACATGTTGACATGCCAACCTATTCGAAGCTATACATGTTGACTCTTGGTTTATTTTTGTGCTTTTGCATTGTATTTATTGAAATTTTCCAAGAAAATATATTTAAACACAACTAAAGAACAGAGAGGGAAGGCACACATAGTTCCTGCTCAAGGACTCCAAAAATGAGTCAAGTAGAGAAAATGTGTTCACAACAGACTGAGTGATCTAACCAGCTCAGTAAAAGTATGGAAACAATCATTGGTGAAGAGCGATTTTGGCATGTACATCTCAATATGGCGTTAGACATCTTCTTTAGATTAATGCCTGTCTGAAGTGTTGCGTCTACCCAATTAATACTTGACTTGTTTTAGCAAGTAGAGGAGTAGTATGTCCATATAATCTGTAAGATTCAATACCAAAAAAATGAATTGAGCATGAAATAAATCTTGTTTTTTTGTTAATTATCCATTAAAAGCATTACAAACAATTTGATTTTGTGCACATTATAGTAATAATAATCTTTATATTTATATAGCGCTAACATATTCCGCAGCACTTTACAGTTTGCACACATTATCATTGCTATCCCCAATCTAAATTCCCTATCAGTAT
The DNA here is from genome assembly GCA_033576555.1 of Oophaga sylvatica. Taxonomy (NCBI): domain Eukaryota; kingdom Metazoa; phylum Chordata; class Amphibia; order Anura; family Dendrobatidae; genus Oophaga; species Oophaga sylvatica. The sequence goes on along the minus strand of JARQOD010000002.1, from coordinate 188,802,814 downwards.
GTCTTTTGGAGTGTGGGAGGAGACCGGAGTACCCAGAGGAAACCCACGCAAGCATGGGGAGAACATACACACTCCTTGCAGATGTTGTCCTTGGTGGAATTTATACCCAGGACTCCAGCACTGCCATGCTAACCACTGAGCCACTGTGCTGCCCATTCTGCTTGATAGAAAAATAAGTCTCAAGAAAAGTGTCTCTTGGGACGTGAGATTCTATGGGACAGAACGTGAACAAATTGAAATGTTTTATAATGCTATTTTTTTTTTGAAAGAAAAGTAGAGGGAGGAGGTTATAGGAAGGATAAGATCACATAGACTAAAGCCAATATTGGGGTTGATGAGATGATGATATCAAAAAGCTGATTAATATACACATATAGAATATATTGGAGTATAGTGATTAAGTGACCATATTGGATGTCCACATGCTATGGCTTGTTCCAGGTATCAGATGGTAGGGATAATACATTAAAGTAGTCCTAATTTAATGTGGATGGGGAGAGGTTGGATGATGGTTGCTATGTTTTATAAAATCTTCTGGATTGTTATAGTAGGAGGCAGCCACTAAGGGTGAGTTTCCACGATCAGGATTCCTTCAGGAAATGCTGCGTGTTTGGCGCTGTGCGTTGGCGCAGCGCCAAATACGCAGCGTCCAGATGTTACAGCATAGTGGAGGGGATTTAAAAAAATCCCGTCTCCACTATGCGTAACAACACGCAGGCGGAAGACCTGCGTTTCCGGACATGCGGCGCGTCTTTTCAGACCGCAGCATGTCCTAGCGTATTGTGGCGACGCTGCCTCGCCGCAACGGAATTTAACACAGGGCTATGTAGCCCTGCGTTCTTTCCGGATGTGTTCCGGAGGTGTCCGGAACACATCCGGAAAGAACGCGCGTCAGAAAGGGGGCGGGGCTTTGGGCGGTGCGGAATTTCCGCTCCGTCCAAAGCGCTGTGGTTCCGGACCGTGAAACCACAGCCTAAGACATTTATTAATTAAAAAAAAAGATATAGCTAAATAAAGCTCAATATGGAAGATAAGATAGTCTTACAGATGAGGTATGTGAGGCATAATTCACTTGTAGATAACGAAAGCCGTGTCCAACAGGGAATAAGGGCATGCATGAATGATGAAAGGAGGGACGTTCCTAAGTAAGGGAGTATCTCACTTTATTTTATTTTTCCCTAATACAATATCAATGTACTAGGCTCCAGTCTTGAAACATTAAATCAATCTGTCAGCTATACCAAGCCCAAAGAGCAGATAGATAGATAGATAGATAGATAGATAGATAGATAGATAGATAGATAGATATGATAGATAGATAGATAGATAGATCTAAATATAAATATTTAGCTTTTATGGAGTTTTTTTCAATGATTTTTTTAATCAGTTTTAACATACTTTCAATAAAATATTAAAGAATTTAGTTATCTGTCATTTCCATTTCTGTAGTTATTACAAAGTGAGTGTCGGATAACCACAGGAAATTTAACTTCTAAGAGTATATGACTGCATTAATTTTGCAGAGCCTAGTGACATGAAAATCATTTTGTTTCAATAAACTATAGCTCTACAATTATACACAGAGATAGGAAATTATTATATTGGCTAATTTGTTTAATTTTTATACGTATAAGAAATATATTGTGTTTAACTGTCATAATGTCTTAAAAGAAGGGACAATAATGCTCTGCTCTGGCATTGTAAATAACTTTGAAATGTACATCAAATTCTATCATAATTCTATCATAATAATTTGATGAATTGACTAAGATGGTGTTACATAAGTACAAAGAGGGCTAATTGAGCTAAATAACCATTAAACTAATAGTTAATTAAGTTGGGCATGCTTATCATCTATAAAAAAAATAGAGGAACTTCAAATTTGCAAATTAAGTCTATAAATTACCATTTAGATCAGTGTGCTTTTTTAGATAACTTTATTAGTCAGAAACTCTTTTTAAAGTTCAAATAATATTATGAAGCATTTGTCATCTACTTTATGAATTAAAACTTGACTGTTATGATCTGTGGTTAAACATCAGCAAGAAAAATTGTTTTACACTGTTAAACACTATTATTTTAATCTATCCCATTCCATATTTTGTGCTGAGTAGCTTATATATATATATATATATATATATATATATATATATATATATATATATATATATATATATATACAGTGGTATGGAAAGTATTCAGACCCCTTTATATTTTTCACTCTTTGCTTCATTGCAGCCATTTGGTAAATGCAAAAAAGTTCTTTTTTTTCTTAATAACCCCTTAACGACCAAGCCATTTTGTAGGTTAAAGACCAGGCCAATTTTTACAATTCTGACCACTGCCTCGTTATGAGGTTATAACTCTGGAACGCTTCAACGGATCTTGGCGATTCTGAGATTGTTTTCTCGTGACATATTGTACTTCATGATAGTGGTAAAATTTCTTCAATATAACTTGCGTTTATTTATGAAAAAAATGGAAATATGGCAAAAATTTTGAAAATTTTGCAATTTTCAAAATTTAATTTTTATGCCATTAAATCAGAGAGATATGTCACAAAAATTAGTTAATAAATAACATTTCCCACATGTCTACTTTACATCAGCACAATTTTGGAACCAAAATTTTTTTTTGTTAGGAAGTTATAAGTGTTAAAAGTTGACCAGCAATTTCTCATTTTTCCAACAAAATTTACAAAACCATTTTTTTTAGGGGCCACCTCACATTTGAAGTGAATTTGAGGGGTCAATATGACAGAAAATACCCAAAAGTGACACCATTCTAAAAACTGCACCCCTCAACGTGTTCAAAGCCACATTCAAGAAGTTTATTAACCCTTTAGGTACTTCACAAGAATTGAAGCAATGTGGAAGGAAAACATGAACATTTAACTTTTTTCCCAAAATTTTTCTTTCGACACAATTTTTTAAAATTTTGTCAAGGGTATCAGGAGAAAATGAACCACAATATTTGTTGTACAATTTCTCCAGAGTACACCGATACCCCATGTGTGGGGGTAAACCACTATTTTGGCGCATGGCAGAGCTCGGAAGGGAGCAGCGCCATTTGACTTTTTTGGCTGGAATTGAGATTGGACGCCATGTCGCATTTGGAGAGTCCCTGTGTGCCTAAACAGTATAAACCCCCACAAGTGACCCCATTTTGGAAACTGGACCCCCCAAGGAACTTATCTAAATGTGTTGTGAGAGCTTTTAACCCCCAAGGGCTTCACAGAAGGTTATAACGTAGAGCCGTAAAATTAAAAAATCATATTTTTTCCACAAAAATGATCTTTTCATCCCAATTTTTATTTTCCAAAGGATAAAAGGACCCCTAAAGTTATTGTGCAATTAGTCCTGAGTACGCCGATACCCCATATGTGGGGGTAAACCACTATTTGGGCGCATGGCAGAGCTCGGAAGGGAAGCAGCGCCATTTGACTTTTTTGGCTGGAATTGAGATTGGACGCCATGTCGCATTTGGAGAGTTCCTGTGTGCCTAAACAGTGGAAACCCCCCATAAGTGACCCCATTTTGGAAACTAGACCCCCCAAGGAACTTATCTAAATGTGTTGTGAGAGCTTTTAACCCGCAAGGGCTTCACAGAAGGTTATAACGTAGAGCCGTAAAATTAAAAAATCATATTTTTTCCACAAAAATGATCTTTTCATCCCAATTTTTATTTTCCAAAGGATAAAAGGACCCCAAAAGTTATTGTGCAATTAGTCCTGAGTACACTGATACCCCATATGTGGGGGTAAACCACTATTTGGGCGCATGGCAGAGCTCGGAAGGGAAGCAGCGCCATTTGACTTTTTTGGCTGAAATTGAGATTGGACGCCATGTCGTATTTGGAGAGCCCCTGTGTGCCTAAACAGTGGAAACCCCCCACAAGTGACCCCATTTTGGAAACTAGACCCCCCAAGGAACTTATCTAGATGTGTGGTGAGAGCTTTGAACCCCCAAGGGTTTCACAGAAGGTTATAACGTAGAGCAGTAAAATTAAAAAATCATATCTTTTCCACAAAAATGATCTTTCCACCCCCAATTGTTATTTTCCAAAGGGTAACAGGACCCCAAAAGTTATTGTGCAATTTGTCCTGAGTACGCTGATACCCCATATGTGGGGGTAAACCACTATTTTGACGCATGGCAGAGCTCGAAAGGGAAGGAGCGCCTTTTTCAAATGCAGACTTTGATGGAATGGTCTGCGGGTGTCATGTCACGTTTGGAGAGCCCTTGATGTGCCTAAACAGTAGAAACCCCCCACAAGTGACTCCATTTTGGAAACTAGACCCCCCAAGGAACTTATCTAGATGTGTGGTGAGCACTTTGAACCCCCAAGTGCTTCACAGAAGTTTATAACGTAGAGCCGTGAAAATAAAAAAATCATATTTTTTTCCACAAAAATAATCTTTTTGCCCCCAAATTTTTATTTTTATAAGGGTAACAGGAGAAATAGGACCCAAAAGCTATTATGCAATTTGTCCTGAGTACGCTGATATCCCATATGTGGGGGGGAACCACTATTTTGACGCATGGCAGAAATCGGAATGGAAGGAGCACCGTTTTTAAATGCAGACTTTGATGGAATGGTCTGCGGGTGTCATGTCGCGCTTGGAGAGCCCCTGATGTGCCTAAACAGTAGAAACCCCCCACAAATGACCCCATTTTGCAAACTTGACCCCCCAAGGAACTTATCTAGATGTGTGGTCAGCACTTTGAACCCCCAAGGGCTTCACAGAAGTTTATAACGTAGAGCCATGAAAATAAAAAAATATATTTTTTTTCCACAAAAATGACTTTTTGCCCCAAATTTTTATTTTTCTAAGGGTAACAGGAGAAATAGGACCCCAAAAGCTATTGTGCATTTTGTCCTGAGTACGCTGATACCCCATATGTGGGGGAAACCACTGTGATCGCCTTACTGCGATCTTTGGGAGGCACAATGAACAAATCAACAAAAGGTGAAGAATTGTTTTCTTTTTTGCGCCGTTCCTCGTGCGGTATTAGTGATTAGGCGACTTTATTCCTCGGATCGGTGCGATTACAGTGATGCCAGATTTACATCCTTTTTTCATGTTTAGCTTCTGTCACACACTAAAAGATGCTTTTTTTTTTAATAATTTTTTGTAAGAAATTTTTGCATCGCCGTATTTTGAGAGCTATAATTTTTCCATATTTCGGCTGACAGAGTTATCTGTGGGCTTATTTTTTGCGGGACGAGCTGACGTTTTTATTGGTACCATATTCGGGCACATAACGTTTTTTGATCGCTTCCTATTCCAATTTTTGTGGAAGCAGAATGAACAAAAACCAGCAATTCAGGAATTGTTTTTTTTTTTTTTTTTCCTCCGTTCCGTGTGTGGTAAAATTGATAAAGCAGCTTTATTCTTCGGGTCACTACAATTACAGCGATACCTCATTTATATGTATTTTTTATGTTTTGGCGTTTTTTACACAATAAAAACTTTTATAGAAAAAATAATTATTTTTGCATCAGTTTATTCCGCGAGCTATAACTTTTTATTTTTTCACTGATGATGCTGTATAGCAGCTTGTTTTTTGCGGGACAAGATTATGTTTTCAGTGGTACCATGATTATTTATATCTGACTTTTTGATCGCGTGTTATTGCACTTTTTCCAAGCGGCATGATGATACCGCTTGGAAAAAATATAATTTACTACTTTTTTGTGTTTTTTTTACGGCTTTCACTGAAGGGGTTAACTAGGGTTACGCTTTTATAGATGGGATTTTTACGGACGTGGCGATACCAAACATGTGTATTTTTTTTGTTTTTTATTTTTTTTATTACATAAAAATGTGTATTTTTTAGGGGATTTTTTTTAAATTATTTTTTAATATTTTTTTACAATTTTTTTTAAAAAAAGATTTTTTTTAACTTGTCCCTTTATGGTACTTTCACTTTTTTTACTTTTTATTGCAGTTACAATGCATTGCAATGCTCCAGCATTGCAATTCATTGTACCTATGGGGAAAGCTGCTGTGAGCATGATCACAGCAGCTTTCCGTAGCTAGATGACCGGAGGTTGTCATGACAACCCGGGTCATCAAGGCAGAGATCGGGCCCTGCAAATACATTTCAGGGCGCCGATCTTAGGCAGAGGGAGCTCCCGACCCTCTGCCTCCCCCCCGAGCGCTGCGATCGCGCTCGATCGCAGCAGTCAGGGGGTTAACAGCCAGGGGCGGTGGGGGCTCCGCTCCTGGCTGTCAGTGCAGGAAGCCTGGCCACTGCAGCGCTGGCTCCTGCACTGATCGCGCTGGAGAAGCTGAAATTTCAGCTTCTCCTGCGCGATCGCTGCTGTGTTTGGTCAGTCAGATTGACTGACCAAGCACAGCGCTGTAGGTGCGGGGACCGACAGCAAAGGTCACCGCACCGCTTGCCGTGCCTGTCAGCTGTCTATGACAGCTGTCGGCACTGATCTACCACTGCGTGTTTACACGCAGTGGTAGATCAAAGGCATGACGTGCACAGTCCGTCCTGGTGCCAGAACTGACACCCGGCCATGATGGACTGTGCACGTCATTGGACATTAAGGGGTTAATATACACTCTGCACCCCATCTTGACTGAAAAAAAAACAGAAATGTAAAAATATATATATTGTATGTAGCTAGTTAGCTAGGCAGTTGTATATCTGTCAGATAGTGTAGCTAGCTAGTGTCCAGCATTTTTTTTTGCCCACAGACAAAGCCAGCAGGTCACATGTCCTGCAACTGTGTTGTGCACTGCTTCTATTGTGCTCCATGCACAAGTATAGCATTCTAAATAATATTTTTTCACTAGCTAAATGTGAAAAAGACTGCTGTATCCCACCTTATCATTTAGTGCTGTGGTTATATCAAACTGTCTGCAGAGCTAAGACACATTAAAAAAAATATAGAATTTTTCAGTTGCAACAAGTTAGATAGCCCACTGTATCACACTTTGTCATGTTGTTGGGTTGAAATTAAGCTGTAGAGGCCTGATCCAGAGGCCACCCAAAAATTCTTGTGTTCCTAACTCCATACAGTAGGGGACCTGACTTTAACATAGTGTGTAGCATCTAGTGTGTTATAGAGGCCTGATCCAGAGGCCACAAAAATTATTATTATTATTAATATTATTATTATACATTTATATAGCGCCATTTATTCCATGGCGCTTTACATATGAAAAGGGAAAAATATAGACAGGTACAATAAACATGTGCTAGACAAGGGACACACAAGTACAGAAGGAGAGAGGGCCCTGCCCACGAGGGCTTACAGTCTACAGGGATGGATGAGGATACACTAGGAGAGGGTAGAGCTGGTCGTGCAATGGTTCAGTAGACTGAGGATCATTGCAGGTTGTAGGCTTGTCGGAACAGGTGGGTCTTCAGTTTTTCTTGAAGGTCTCCATTGTTGGTGAAAGTCTGATGTTTTGCAGCAGGGAGTTCCAGAGTATGGGGGAAGCCCGGGAGAAGTCTTGTGGGAAGAAGAGATGAGGGGGGAGTCGAGAAGAAGATCTTGAGAGGATCGAAGGTTGCGTGTAGGTAGGTAGCGGGAGACCATGTCACAGATGTATGGAGGAGAAAGGTTGTGGATGGCTTTGTATGTCATGGTTAGGGTTTTGAACTGGAGCCTCTGAGCAATAGGAAGCCAGTGAAGGGCCTGGCATAGGGGGGAGGCTGGGGAATAGCAGGGAGACAGGTGGATTAGTCGGACAGCAGAGTGTAGGATGGACTGGAGTGGTGCCAGAGTGCTAGAGGGGAGGCCAGACAGTAGGAGGTTGCAGTAGTCGAGGAGGGAGATGATAAGGGCATGCACTAGTGTTTTTGTGGTTTCATGGTTGAGGAATGAGCGGATCCGGGAAATATTTTTGATTTTGAGGCGGCAGGAGGTGGCGAGGGCTTGGATATGTGGTTTGAAAGAGAGGGCAGAGTCGATGATCACCCCAAGGCACCGAGCATGCGGGACTGGGGAGAGCGAGCAGCCATTGACATTGATGGATAGGTCTGGTGGAGGGGTAGAATGAGGTGGGGGAAAGATGATGAATTCTGTTTTGTACATGTTCAGTTTGAGAAAGCGAGCAGAAAAGAAGGCTGAGATAGCAGACAGACACTGTGGGATTTTTGTCAGTAGGGAGGTGAGGTCAGGTCCAGATAGGTAGATCTGTGTGTCATCGGCGTAGAGGTGATACTGCAAGCCGTGGGATTCTATGAGCTGTCCCAGGCCGAAGGTGTAGATGGAGAAGAGTAGGGGTCCTAGGACTGAGCCTTGAGGAACACCAACAGACAGGGGGCGAGGTGAGGAGGTGGTGTGTGAGAGGGAGACACTAAATGTTCGGTCTGTTAGGCATGATGAGATCCAGGATAAGGCCAAGTCTGTGATGCCAAGAGATGAGAGAATCTGTAGCAGAAGGGAATGGTCCACGGTGTCGAATGCAGAAGACAGGTCCAGGAGAAAGAGGACAGAGTAGTGTCGCTTGCTCTTGGTGGTTAGCAGGTCGTTAGTGACTTTAGTTAGGGCAGTTTCAGTTGAGTGATGTGGTCGGGAGCCAGATTGTAACCGGTCAAAGAGGGAACAGGAGGAGAGGTGGGAGGACAGTTCAAGATATACATGCTGTTCCAGTATATTTGAGGCGTAGGGGAGAAGAGATATCAGGCAATAGTTAGACACAGAGGATGGGTCGAGGGAGGGTTTTTTGAGGATGGGTGTGATTGAAGCATGTTTGAAGGATGAAGGAAAGACACCATTTGTAAGTGAAAGGTTGAAGAGGTGTGCGAGAGTAGGGATGAAGACTGTGGAAAAGTTAGGGATGAGGTGGGACGGGAGTGGGTCAAGTGGTGAGGTGTGATCTTGACAGGAGAGTGGAGAGCTGATCTTCTGTCATGGTGGTGAAGCTGGTTTTGGAAGAACAGGGCTGAGTGGCTAAGAGGGGCATTGGGGGCTGCGGGCCAAAGCCTTCTCTGATAGTATCAATCTTTTGCTTAAAGAAGGAGGCAAAGTCTTCAGCAGAAATGAGAGGAGAGGGAGGAGGTGCTGTGGGATGGAGTAGAGAATTGAAAATGTTGAAGAGCTGTTTAGGGTTGTGAGACGGGAGGATATGAGAGATGCGAAGTTTGTTTTGCGGCAGAGAGCGTGGACTTGAAGCTGGCAAGGGACTGCTTGTATGCGTTGAAGTGCTCGGTAGAATGTGTTCTCTTCCATCTCCGCTCGGTAGCCCTGGAAGCCCGTCTCAGTTCTTTGGTCAGGCCGGTCAGCCAGGGCTGCCTGTTGATTGTACGAGTTTTGCTCTGCGTGAGGGGGGCGGCTGAATCAAGTGTGGCTTTTATTGTGGTGTTATAAAATGTGGCAGCAGCATCTGTGTCATGAAGTGAGGCTATGTTTGTGAGAGGGAGGAAAGATTGTAAATTGAGGTGTTTGAGATTTCTGCGAGGGTGGGTGAGTTTGTGGAGTGGGTGATGCGTACTAACAGAGAGAGGGAAGAGAATGTCAGTAGGTTGTGGTCAGACAGGGGGAGTGGGGAGTTAGTGAGATTAGTAAGGGAACAGAGACGGGTGAAGAGAAGGTCCAGCGTGTGACCATCTTTGTGAATGGCCGCAGAGGACCATTGAGTGAGGCCGAGGGAAGCCGTGAGCGATAGAAGTTTAGAGGCAGCCGGGGTGGACGTGTCAATGGGGATGTTGAAATCGCCCATGATGATGGTGGGGATGTCAGCAGAGAGGAAATGGAGTAGCCAGGTGGTGAAGTGGTCGAGAAAGATGGAGATGGCTAGTTCCGGGAGGCGGTAGATGACAGCCAGTTGGAGGTTGGAGGGAATAGCAGCGGAGGGTGGAAGTTGAATAGGGGTAAAGGAGCAGGTATCAGACAGGAGTAAGCCAACTTCTCCACCACGTTTGTTGCTAGGGCGAGGGGTGTGAGAAAGATGGAATCTGCTGTAGGAAAGCGCAGCTGGAGAGGCTGTGTCAGGGGGAGTGAGCCAGGTTTCAGCGATGGTTGTCATGGTTGCAAAAACGTGTGGAGGATCGTGGCAGGGTGTTAGAAATGAGTGTGGGGATGTGTTGAGGAGGGCCAGGATTTGGGGATACATTGCCAGCGATGAGGAGTAGCAGACAGAGCGTTAGAAGGTGAGAGCAGGATAGGACATGATGAGGCCGTGTGTGTCTTGGTAAAAAGGATTGTATGTGGAGGAACAGTTCTGAGGGAAAGGTGAGATGGCTGGGGAGAATGGAGGGGGAAATGACTAATTCCTTACTAGGTGGGGGGATTACAGGGGATAGGAAGAAAAAAAGGAGGATGGGGTGAAAATGAAAAGAAACTGAAACATAGTGGTTTTGTTACCTTGCTGCCAAATTCCAGTCAAATTCTAGTCTAATTCACAGTAGTGTAATTAGAAATCTGTAATTTGAAATATGGGATTTCAAATATGTGGAGCAGACACGGGTCTGGAGCAGACCCATTGCACTGAATATATCTGCAGCTAAGGGCAATCAGGTGTGATTGGAAAGTGGGCTGAGACTGCCCAGGCCAGATGTACAGAGTTAAGGAAAGGTCATAAAAGGGGGGAGGGGTTACACAGACCACTCAGATGTGTGGTAAAGATAAGAAGAATGGAGTACAATTATGTATACAGGAAGATGGGTGAGCAAATCATACCATAAAACAAAGCAATACACATGGTGCATTCAGGAACACTGAAAAGCTGGGGAAAGTTTTCATACCATAAAACAAAGCAATACACATGGTGCATTCAGGAACACTGAAAAGCTGGGGAAAGTTTTCATACCATAAACAAAGCAATACACAGGGTGCATTCAGGAACACTGAAAAGCTGGGGAAAGTTTTCATACCATAAAACAAAGCAATACACATGGTGCATTCAGGAACACTGAAAAGCTGGGGAAAGTTTTCATACCATAAAACAAAGCAATACACATGGTGCATTCAGGAACACTGAAAAGCTGGGGAAAGATTTCATACCATAAAACAAAACAATACACATGGTGCATTCAGGAACACTGAAAATCTGGGGAAAGTTTTCATACCATAAAACAAAGCAATACACATGGTGCATTCAGGAACACTGAAAAGCTGGGGAAAGTTTTCAGACCTGTGGGAACAGAAGAACATCTCGGTCACAAGGTGATGATGACAATGCTGTAGGATTGATGTGTGGCCAAATGCATTCTAGAATTCTAGTCTAATTCACAGTAGTGTAATTAGAAATCTGTAATTTGAAATATGGGATTTGAAATATGTGGAGCAGACACGGGTCTGGAGCAGACCCATTGCACTGAATATATCTGCAGCTAAGGGCAATCAGGTGTGATTGGAAAAATTCTTCTGTTCCTAGAGTCATACAGTAGGGGACCTGCCTTTAAAATAGTTTGCAGCATCTAGTGTGTTATAGAGGTCTGATCCAGAGGCCACCGAAAAATTCTTGTGTTCCTAGTGTCATACAGTAGGGGACCTGACTATAAAATAGTTTGTAGCATCTACTGTGCTATAGAGGCCTGATCCAGAGGCCACAAAATCCTACTATTCCTAGTGTCATACAGTAGGGGACCTGACTTTCAAATAGTTTGCAGCATCTAGTGTGTTATAGAGGCTTGATCCAGAGGCCACCAAAAAATTCTTGTGTTCCTAACGTTACAGTAGGAGACATCTGACTTTCAAATTTTTGCATATCTTCTTTGTCTTACAGATCTCATCCACACTCAAACAATTCTTTCTTCTATGACTAACACGACACAGCACACCATATTTCACCTTGGAATTTACTGTCGCTGAAATTCAGTTGTTTGCAGAGGTGTTGTAGAGTTTAAAATCTAATTTTTTTATGCTAAAACTGAGCTCCTGTCATACTATCTGAGCAATATAACTGGGAAAAAAGGGAGGTCGTGGTGGAAAGGGAATTAGGCTTGGTGTTCAAGGTGTACGTGGGGCAGGTGGTAATGTTTGTGAAAACACTAGTGAACCAAAGTCACATCCTATGCAAAGACAACTGACAACATATGTTAGTGGACGGGCTACTCCACTACCTTTCTTTGGTAGACAAACAGTGGTACGCCTTGTTGATGAGGTCCAGAAAGATCATGTGCTTGAGTGGATGGCAAGAGCAGCTTCAAATGGCCCTCTCCTACTCTTCCTCCACCTCAACATCACACCCAGTACAGTCCATATAGGTGGCATCCATATTCCCTTGTTCCCCCCCACACGCGCCAATGCTCCAACCATACAACTGACTGTACGGAATCACAGATGGGTGAATCTGTAGAGCTGTTCACACATTCTATGGTTATCTGAGGTGTACTCTAAACCTTCACCGAGTCAATAGGAGGAAATCTGCACCGATGCCCAAAATTTCTTTAGCTTGGTTCCAGGGTAGGACAAAGTAGGGCCCGAACAGCAGCCTGACCCTTGTCATCATAAGTTAACCCCTTGGGGGGACATGATCCTGCTGAGACTCATATTTGAGGCTCACGAGGACTGTACTGTGCTGTCAGGGCAGAAAGAGGATGAGGGTGAATCCTAGGGCGAAGATTGTGATAACACAGAGGATGATGATGATGAGGTGTTAAATCTCAGTTGGCGTAAACATAGAGGCACACAGCTGAGTAGGTCATCTGAGGAGGAAGACGAGGAGGTTATGTTGCTCTATAAGTCGCAGACACGTAGTGATGCCGCCATGATAAGCAATGCATCCTCAGCCACAACTGTGGCTGTGACTAGCAGCGTCCGTGGGTCTGCAGCTCGCAGGGGTGGCAAGGGGTACCTAGCCTGGGCCTTTTTTGACATTGCAAAGGATGAGCCAACTCACGTAATCTGCCAACTTCGAGTCGAGGTAAAAAGTGCAATAATTTGACTACTACATGTATGAACCTTCACATGCTCAATCAACATGCTTTACTGTGGGAATCCCACTGCGCAAAAATGAAGACCAGTGGACCTCATCAACCATCAGCCGCCCCATCAATTGCATCTGCTGCTTTTTCCTCCTCCTCTGTTACCGTGCCAACTATTGAGACACAGGTTTTCGACCACAGAATCTCAGGTTCTTTACCTGCTCCAGTCACTCTGACTGAGAGCCCGTTGTCATCTGTAATGGAAGCGGACATGACTGCTGCTTTGACCGATCTCTTAGAACAAGCACACCATAACTTTCTTAATCCACCATAACATCTCCCCCTGCACCTCTCTCACAGTCTAGCAGTTTATCCGGTTCACCGTACTACGTCCTATCTCAGCACTGCAGCCAGCCCATGGTTCCGCAGTTGTGGTCACGTAAAATATTGTTTCCTCCTACACATGACAAAGCTCAGAGGTTGAACTCCACCATCTCCAATCTGTTGGCCACGGAAATGCTGCCTTTCTGCCTGGTAGATACAGAAAGTTTCCGAAAGCTTATGGCCATCGCAGTCCCCCAGTACCAATTGCCCAGTCACCATTACTTTTCTAAGACAGCTGTGCCTTCGCTACACCAGCATGTCGCAGACATCACCTGTTCCTTGACTAAATCGCTGACTGTCAAGGTGCACTTCATCACAGACACTTGGAGGAGTAAGCATGGCCAAGGGCGTTACATCTCGCTGACTGGCCAGTGGGTGACTCTGGTGGCTGTGGGGGCAGGCGCTGCTCCACAAGTCTTGGAATCCCCAAGGCTTGCAGGACAAACCTCTACATTTAACACTTTCTACACTGCTTCTGCCTCCTCTATCTCTTCTAGGGCCTCTACCTGCGCCCTCAACCTCTGCCTTAATGAGACACGTGTTCCAACAATGGAGAGCAAATCCCCACCACCTCCGTACTGCGCAGCCAAGGCTCACCACAATCAGGCAGTATTAAAATTGATATGCCTTGGAGATCGCAGTCATACAGCTGAAGAATTGTGAACAGCTTTCCAGGCTGAGTTTGATCAATGGCTGTCTCAGCTGAACCTGCATCCAGGGAAGGCCATGTCCGATAACAGTGTGAACCTGGTGGCGGCCCTATGGCAAGGCAAGCTCACACACATGCCTTGTATGGATCACTTTCTCATCTTGGTGGTACAGCATTTTCTCTGCCACTATCCTGGCCTGGGTGAGCTGCTCCAGAGAGCACATAAGCTGTATGTTCATTTCCACCATTCGCACCCCTCAGGTAATCAACTTGCATCGATATAGAGGTCTTAGTCCATGCCAGTTAACAAGTTGATATTTGATGTGCCGACACAGTGGAATTCCACTCTGCACATGTTGCAGTGACTGGGCAGCAGCAAAGAGCCCTGATGCAGTATGTCATGTTGTATAGCCTGGGCCAATGCAGTACGGATGTGGCGCATATCATGTTTACAGAGTGGGCACAGATTAAGGACCACTGCACCCTTCTGCATAGTTTCCAAATGGCTACTAAGATGGTTAGCGCAGACAATGCCGTCATCAGCATCACTATTCCGGTCATCTATGTGCTGGACCAGACTTGAAATAGCCTGCGGGAAGAGGTCGTGGTCGCAGAAGAAGAGGAGGAAACAGAAGAGGATGCGGAAGGGATAACATTGTCTCTAAGTTCCAGACTAATGTCACACAGGCAGGTGCCAAGGGAGGGTGGATTACTGCGATCGAGGGGGGCTGGTGATAACAGAAAAACTGTTATCGAAGGTGCAAGATCCGAGGAACAAATAGAAGAGGAAGAAGTGATGGGCAACTGTCAGATGAAGGATAAAATCCTACCCTCTCTGTTGTTTGTGATTAACGGGAGGGGACAGAGGAAACGAGCCTCATTGTTACCCAGCCACCAACACAGCATGGGATTGGACCTCATGGTAGAGCCTGACATATGAGTACCTTCTTGCTGTACTATCTGCAACATGATCCCTGTAGAGTTATAATTAGAAATACTGCTGAATAATGGGTTGCCACTCTGTTAGATACACGTTATAAAACCAAATTTTGTTAGATGCGTCCTTCACTGGAAAGGAACCTGGGAATGCTTGAGTATCTAAACCATATGCAACCATAAGAGAGCATTTCCCAAGACAGCAGTGAAGCACACAGTTTGCATCGCAGCTGTAGACTTCCAACCTCCAGTACATCAATTCGTCAATACCAAAACATTAGCAGCAGCGATGTAAGTGGAAGAAGCAATTTCTCACTTTTTTTTAGACCAGCTCGTGCACCAGCACAACAGAGTCGAAGTTCTACATGTGGTGAACGAATGGAGAGGATGGTGCAGGAGTTTCTAGAACTAAATCTAAAAGCACCAGCTGTCCCCTGAAAGTGTAGACCACCTAACTTTCATCAAGATGAACAAGTCATGGATCTCCAAGGACTTTTGCACCCCAATCACAGACGGTACAGACTAGGTGATATTACATTTTTTAGTGTGATTCATTAATGTCACGTAACTGAACTCTGTGAATTCTTTAGTGTGGCTTCTGTGCCTGCTGCGGCTACTGCTGCTGATGATGATGTTAACACAAATTTGTGGAAATGTGAACAGTCATGGTTGGTCTTCATCTGCTGGGTTAGCTGTAGTGGAAGACATGTCGGTCCCAATTATACTCTTTCTATTCTTCTGACAGTTATTCCACTTCAGTGGTGTCAGGCCCTCATTTTTTAAAATGTGAAAACTCCAGGTTGGGTGTCCATCTGCTGGATTGGGCATAGTGGAAGACCTGTCGGTCCCTATTATACTATTTCTACTGTGGTGAAATTAATGCCTCTTTTGTGGTGTCTGCCAGTAATTTTTGGAAATGTGAACACTCCTGGTTGGGTGTCCATCTGCTGTATTGGGTTTAGTGGAAGAACTGTCAGTCCCTATTATACTATTTCTACTATGGTGAAATTGATGCCACTTTTGTGGTGTCTGCCAGTAATTTTTGGAAATGTGAACACTCCTGGTTGGGTGTCCATCTGCTGGATTGTGTGTAGATAAAGACCTGTTAGTCCCTGTTATACTAAAAATTATGGTAAAATTTTGAATGGGCAACACAAGGATAGTTAGGTTAATGCATTAAGGCAGTAGGCCAGTCTGAAGAAATGCATTTTTAGGGTACGCTTAAAACTGTGGGTATTGGGATTAATCAAATTAACCTGGGAGGAGATGTAGGGTGGTGCTGAGCAATGGAGTGCTTTGTGGGTGAGGGTCATAAGTTTAAACTGGATTCTGTAGTGAATGGGTAACCAGTGTAATGACTGGCACAAAGTAGAGGCATCAGTGTAACGATTGGTGAGGAATATGATCCTGGCTGCAGCATTCATGACAGACTGGAGAGGGGAGAGTTTGGTAAGAGGAAGAGGTGTCGGTCCCCGCTATATTAATTCTACTTTATTGCAATTGATGACACTTTGTTAGTGTCTGACACTAATTTTTGTAAATGTGTAGACTCCTGGTTGGGTCTCTTTCATGTGTGTTGCCTCCACTTAATTGGACTCAACTACCCATATTGCTATCCTTAAATTTTTCTGAGACTGGTACTCTACAAAACTGATATTTGTGCCATCTAAGTGTGGCTCAGCATGAAAGCAGGTAGAGGTGTTGCATGTGGTATCAGGACTCCAACAAAGGGGCCCTACACCAATCCCTCACCCACCTCATCTTACTGTGACGTTCAATTGAAAGCTGTAAATACTGTCCCAGACCCCAATGCCTCATGCCTGGCTGATTACTGCAGTGCCATGCTAAAATTTTTACTGTGGGCGAATTGAGGCCACTTTCCTGGTAACTATCCCTCATTTGATGTGTTTTGGCAACTTTTGGGGCCATTATACAGTAAGGTGTTTTGCAAGCGTTTGTTTTTGCCTCCCATTGACATGAATGGCGTTTGGTTATGTTCTGCGAATATTCGACGAATTAATCAGAGAATATTGCAAATTCAAACCGAACATTGAAATATTCATTCATTTCTACTGCTAATCTTCCTTCCTAGCCTTTGCTGATCGACTTGCCATCTGGAATTTGTTGACCGGCCGCTGTGCTGGTATCTTTGCTCTGTGTTGCTATGCACATCTGCTGCAATTTACTGAATGCCAACAGTTTCTTTGAATTTTTCAAACAATCTTTGTATAGGAATAAGATCCAAATTATAGTTAATACTTACCATTAAAATTATATATGAATTTGCCCAGCATTTAAAATTCATGCAATTTCTATTCTTACTTCCATCTGCTAATGGAAATGTGACCATATCTCTATAGATCATTTGGTAGTTTCAGCAAATATCCCTATAAATAATTTTAGACATATTTTATTTAACAGTATGTCACAAGTGACAATGGAGAGATCCCACCAGTTTGTAAGGGAGATGTAGCTCCGCTGCCTCCAAAAATGAGGACAATTACGTTGGTGAGGACTGATGAGTGATGGATGACACCACAACTGTTTCCACTACTTGGCCAGTTATTGGGGAACTCACAGTGAGCGTATGCTATAAACATCTCCGATTCCAACACACACATCAAATATATATGCCATATATACTCATGTATAAGCCGAGATTTTCAGCACATTTTTTGTGCTCAAAACGCCCCTCTCGGCTTATACACGAGTCATTGACATTGGGGGGACGGGGGAGCAGAAGTCATCATACTCACCCTCCAGGCGTCATCGTCATCGCTGCATATCAGTCCCTGCATCTCAGTTGAGGTGCCGGCATCTTCTTCTTGTCTTCCTTACAGTGCTGAGCGTTCATGTGGTACCGCTCATTAAAGTAATGAATATGCACGCGTCCCCACTACCATAGGTGTGGAACGCATATTCATTACTTTCATGTGCGGTACCATGTGCCGCTCAGCCTTGGAAGGAAGACAGGAAGAGAGATGCCGCCGCCCGCCCTGGACAGAATGCAGGGACTAAGATGTAGCAGCGCTAGGAGGGTGAGTAAGACTGGGGGATGGTGAGCCATGTGATATTCACCTGTCCCCGTTGCATTGTCGCATGCCGCTGTGTCTTCCGAGTCCTCAGGCTGTGACGTTCCCGTCAGAGGGCGCAATGACGTGTTTAGTGTGCGCCCTCTGCCGCGGCGGTGGAATGGGGACAGGTGAATATCGCAAGTGCCGGGGGCCTGAGCCGGCAGAGACACCTGCTCAGGGCCCTGGCACCTGGCCCCCAGCGACGAGAGGTGAATATGTCTTTTTTTTATTCGCAGCAGCAGCATTATATGGGGCATATTTTATTATGCAGAATCTTATGGGGCCATCAACCTTTATGGGGCATTATGTGGGGCATATTTTAATATGGAGCATCTTATTGGGCCATTAACCTTTATGGAGCATTACATTGGGCATATTTTAATGTGGAGCATCTTATGGGGCCATTAACCTTTATGGAGCATTATATGAAGAATATTTTAATGTGGAGCATCTTATGGGGCCATTAACCTTTATGGAACATTATATGGGGCATATTTTATTATTGAGTATCTTATGGGGCCATCATTAACCTTTATGGAGCATTATATGGGCATATTTTTAATGTGGAGCATCTTATGGGGCCATCATCAACCTTTATGGAACATTATATAGGGCATATTTTTCTATGGAGCATCTTATGGGGCTATCATTAACCTTTATGGAGCATTATATGGGGCATATTTTTGTATGGAGCATCTTATGGGGCCCATCATGCACTGTATGGAGCATTATTTGGGGCATATATTGTATGGAGCATTATATGTAGCGTATTTTGTATGGAGCATCTTATGGGGCCATCATTAACTTTTGTGCAGCATTATATGGGGCGTATTTTATATGGAGCATCTTATGGGGCCAGTCATGAACTGTATGGCACATTATATGGGGCTCCTGATTCAATATGGATATTCAAAAACATTTAGCCTACTGATGTCTCAATTAATTTTACTTTTATTGGTGTCTATTTTTATTTTTGAAATTTACCAGTAGCTGCTGCATTTCCCACCCTAGGTTTATACTCGAGTCAATAAGTTTTTCCAGTTTTTTGTGTCAAAATTAGGGGCCTCGGCTTATACTTGATTATGTGCATATACATATATATATTCCGAGATACGATCACTGCCAGCTTCACAATAACAAAAGAAACTACTAGCTGCCATCACCAATTGTTTATTCAGGTTGATTGGACACCCATTAAAGATAGCTTTTGGCTTCAAGGGTGCGGTTTACAGAGCAAGAGGAACAGAGCTATTATATTTTATACATTTAATCTGAAAAATATACAAAAATCTTACAAAATGGGAACAAAACAATACAGTATATAAAATTATATATAATAAAAAAGAACTACGAAAGAGAAGTACTAAACCTGATGTTGCAGGAATAGCTCTTTATCTTTATAAAGGGAAGCACTCCGATTAGGAAAATGGAAAACGCTCACAGAGAACTGTGTTTTCCAGTAATGAACAATGACAGAAACCCAAACTCTGATTTTTATTAGATCAAGGTTATGCCCACCCTTGGTGAGCTTATATGGTGGATGGTTGTTGGATGTGCTAGGTCTTTTAGCATATTATGAGATTACCAACTTTCTGGATAGCTTCACTCCTGGAGGTCCCAGAAGGGAGATATCACTGTCATGTTTCCATTTACGATTTTACCGTTCTATAGGGAGGATACATGGCATGGATAGCATCATCCATGGGAATGATATTAAGTTGAGGGGTTAGAATGGCCTTATGGTGATGTGAATGAATGTGTTATGTTCATCCCTTTGCCACAGCGCTGAAAATATATCTCCCATAAATATCTGATTGATGCAAACCCCAACATTGATCACTGACCACTGGCTCACAAAAGTCTGAAATCAGTGCTTTGAAAAGAGGAAGTGTTTGCCTCAGAAGTGTACTTCTCCACCTTTGAATATACAAATCCTAGCCTTGTGTGTGTTTTCAGAGCAGATATCCTGTTGTAATTACCTGGTCACCGCATGAGGTCCTACTCCACTGTAGGTTGTAGTGTCAGCTCTCTCTCACTTCCCAAGTTATAATTAGCTTCTCACTTCCCAAGTTATAATTAATCCCATATGTTCAATGCGAGATTGATAAGTCCTGTCTCTGGAGATGTCTTTATGGATTGTAATTTTTCTCTACTACACAGTATATATGTAAACTTGGATGTTCACAGTTTTTTTTTCTTTTTGTAGCTGAATTTTATATCCCATAACTTATTTGCAGTATATTCAAGTGTGTAATGTTTCATTTCCAATGGGATAGCAAGAGACAAGGGAGAATTATGTGTGCTGCCAACATTCAATATGTAATTATTGTGATAAAATTGGATGGTTTTATGCTTAAATATGCCTGTGCATTCATTGTCAACTAGAGGCAACATTTAATGAATAAACCTGAAAAGGAGATTAAATGAGACTCACAGGGACGCTCCATCCATTTTTTGAGTATATCTTTGAGGAACTTTCTTGCCCTTAATTATGCATCTTCACTACAGTATTAATACTGCTCCTGAGATTCTTGATCCAGCAAAGTCACTAAACGTAATATGTGTGAAAATCTTTGAATAAAGATTGAGACTTTATCCAAAGATGCTATTACTCTTGGAATTGGCTGAATCAAAATCTTTTAGTGTTACATTATATACATAATTTGAGATAGAAGTGCGCTGAAGAGCAGCATGAAAAGCTGCATTAAACCTATTTTTTTCTTTTAAACAAGCGAGTTTTGATATTTCTCAGGCACGCTGCCCTGAAAAAGTCAAATATACCATTTATGAAAAGAACCTTTCATTTGCAATCTTGAACATTTTTTTTCTTCAGTTTCACGTCAAGATCTATTTTGGCAGCGGGTATTGTGTCTCATGCTCCCTCCATAAACAAGTGAGTCATGATGAGCTGGAAGTTCTTCATATTCATTAAGTGTGAATACTGTAATGAGGTATCCAAGGTGTTAGTCAGACTTTATGGAGAGGAAATCCCTCTTGCGAAGTTATGACAGACCATGGAATTCCAAGATGGAATGTTTTACAGGAAGACCATATGTTCTGGGAACCTGAGGATGCCGCAGCCTCAAAATGATGGCACATTAAAAAGAGTAATGAACAGCAGGAGGTTTTGTTCGTGCAATGTGCTCTTCCTTCTGTTGGATGATGTGTGTATAAATCTGACAGGCAGACCTTGAATTATGCCGTCGGAATGGACCACTTATGATGACAGATGTCACGTAAAATTCCTGAGAGATTCTCAGCCTCCAGTTATGTGACAAGACCATTTACGGTGGATGTATGTGGTCCATTATTTATATAGATGTCCTTTCCTAAGCATAAAAATTGCTAATGTAAAAAAACATCAACCACTAGAACCATTATCACTTTAATATTATGTGCTATTGAAAACTACTTTGATTAACAGCTCAGGACAATAATGTCTGTGCAAGGAGTTATCATCCTCAGTCACAGTGAAGAAGCAAGTTACATAAAATTCTAGACAATTTACCGCCTCTGTTGTGCTTCACAAGAATAAAGTTTCTAATCAAATCCACTATTGTAGGGAGGTTTTTTTAAGAGTCAGTAGTAAGATGCATCTTAAATTATCCACCTGAATATTAAAGCTATGTGAACACAGGTCGTATCTGTGAAAATAATCAGCAGAAAAACTGTTGAACATTTTGTTGCGGAAATGTAGCTAGCTACACACATTTATCCATCCATTGCAAGGGGTGAAATCCGCAGCATGAAGTGACATTCTGCAGACTGCGAATCCCAACGCCACTTAATTCCCACCGCAACATTTGGAATATCGTAAGATCTCATCCACAACACGGTACTTGTTATCAGGGCCGGCTCCAGGTTTTTATGGGCCCCGGGTGAAAGAGCCTCAGTGGGCCCCTTTAACACAGACCACGATTCATGATGCACAGATACGGCAGAGAAATATAGGTACAGTACAATGCCAAATACTTCACTTCTTCCATTACATGAGTGATATCTATTGTAAATTGTACAATAGCTTAAAAACCGCCAAATCCTCACAGTGCACAGTACAGACTGGACAGTACAGTCCTCCATACAATATTATGGGCACCACATAGTCTCCCCCTCATCACCCATATAATACCCCATGCAGGATGTCACCCCCCATCCCCCATATAATGCTCCATACAGAATACTGGACCCAAAATAATGCTCCATACAGAATACTGGACCCAATATAATGCTCCATACAGGATACTGGTCCCCATATAATGCTCCATACAGGATACTGGTCCCCATATAATGCTCCATACAAAATATGGAGCTCTCCTCTGCGCTGTGCTGCGTTCTGCACTGTTACGGCTCAGGAAAGGGCACTGTGTAAAGACTCCTCATTATCATCATGATTGCCTCTCCATCATCATCATTGTCTCCCCATCATCATCATCGCCTCCCCCCCTCATAATCATTTTCCTCCCCATCATCATCATGGCCTCCCCATTATCATCAATGCCTGACCATCATCATCATCGCTTCCCATCATCATCAATGCCTGCCCATTATCATCAATGCCTGCCCATCATCATCATCACCTCCCCATCATCATCAATGCCTGCCATTATCATCATCGCCTCCCCATCATCATCAATGCCTGCCATCATCATCATCGCTTCCCATCATCATCAATGCCTGCCCATTATCATCAATGCCTGCCCATCATCATCATCGCCTCCCCATCATCATCAATGCCTGCCCATTATTATCCAAAAGGCAAAAAACCTGACTGGCACTTCCAGACTAATGTGAACTAGGTGCAAACCAAAGGGAGCTACCCTCATGTAAAACATCCAAAAAAAGGCTGCACTCAAGCATACTAAAGCATGACAACATAGAATACATGAAATTTTGAATAGCAATATGGCTTTGGAATATAAGGAAAAATTTGAGACGCTTAGTATAAACATTTGGCCAAACATTTTAAAGCCCAACAACCATCGTCAAGGTGGTCTCAATTCTGGTGAGTCCCTGACCTAATGTGAACATACCTCTATTAGGCTGATATCTGGTTTGTCTTTTGAATGTTAGCTTACTGACCGAGCACTCCGCCCCCACCAGGTGGTGATTTTAATTACACCAGCTCCCTACTTTACCCATAAATGCAGGCATTACTGACAGAGGTGCATATTCACCCAGAAATTCAGATATCAGCCTAATAGAGGTATGTTCACATTAGGTTAGGGACTCAACAGAATTGAGACCACCTTGACGATGGTTGTTGGGCTTTAAAATGTTTGGCCAAATGTTTATACTAAGCGTCTCAAATTTTTCCTTATATTCCAAAGCCATATTGCTATTCAAAATTTCATGTATTCTATGTTGTCATGCTTTAGTATGCTTGAGTGCAGCCTTTTTTTGGATGTTTTACATGAGGGTAGCTCCCTTTGGTTTGCACCTAGTTCACATTAGTCTGGAAGTGCCAGTCAGGTTTTTTGTCTTTTGAATGTTAGCTTGCTGACCGAGCACTACGCCCCCACCAGGTGGTGATTTTAATTATACCAGCTCCCTACTTTACCCATAAATGCAGGCATTACTGACAGAGGTGCATATTCACCCAGAAATTCAGATATCAGCCTAATAGAGGTATGTTCACATTAGGTTAGGGACTCAACAGAATTGAGACCACCTTGACGATGGTTGTTGGGCTTTAAAATGTTTGGCCAAATGTTTATACTAAGCGTCTCAAATTTTTCCTTATATTCCAAAGCCATATTGCTATTCAAAATTTCATGTATTCTATGTTGTCATGCTTTAGTATGCTTGAGTGCAGCCTTTTTTTGGATGTTTTACATGAGGTAGCTCCCTTTGGTTTGCACCTAGTTCACATTAGTCTGGAAGTGCAGTCAGGTTTTTGTCTTTTGAATGTTAGCTTGCTGACCGAGCACTCCGCCCCACCAGGTGGTGATTTTAATTACACCAGCTCCCTACTTTACCATAAATGCAGGCATTACTGACAGAGGTGCATATTCACCAGAAATTCAGATATCAGCCTAATAGAGGTATGTTCACATTAGGTTAGGGACTCAACAGAATTGAGACCACCTTGACGATGGTTGTTGGGCTTTAAAATGTTTGGCCAAATGTTTATACTAAGCGTCTCAAATTTTTCCTTATATTCCAAAGCCATATTGCTATTCAAAATTTCATGTATTCTATGTTGTCATGCTTTAGTATGCTTGAGTGCAGCCTTTTTTGGATGCCCATTATTATCATCGCCTCCCCATCATCATCAATGCCTGCCCATTATCATCAATGCCTGCCCATCATCACAGACAGCACTGCAGCACACAAGCACTCTCTCACATACATACATACACACACACAAAGCACCGCACTACATACACACACTGATACACACAGACACACACAGACACATATACATCACATCTCACCTGTCCGGCGTCCGCGCGCTCTCTGCCACAGCCGGCTGCTGAATGATGACGTCATTCAGCGGTGCTGCTGTGAGAGGAAGCGCAGGCGCCCCTGGAGCCCGGAGCTGCGGCAGCGGAGGCACGGGGAGAGGTATGTATTGTGCCAGCTGCTGCCGGGGCCCTGAGCAAGCGGGGGGGCCCAGTGGCGGCGCTGCCACTGCTCTCCTCCGCTAACGGGTGCCGGGGTGCCGGACGGCGAGTGGGCCCCCCGCCTGCTCAGGGCCCAGGCACTTGCCCGGGTTGGCCAGGTGCTAACGCCGGCCCTGCCTGTTATACACAGAAAAGGTGCTGCATTTTTGTGATGTGTACACATACTCTAAAGAGTCACTGTTGCCATATTTGATAGCGTTCTTCTAAATAGGTTTGTTTTGTAGGCAAGTACAGTACATGGATTTCTTTTCCAGTTGAAACAATTACAAAACAATACTGCTAAATCTGTTGCTGTTATAAAAACACTATTGAAAAATTAGTTACTGTTTTATAACTCTAATAGATTAAAAATAATATGGATCTTAAATAAACAGTTAAAACAAAGTGACAAGATTTGCTTAACATGAAATGTATCATTTGTTTTGTGCAAATCATATGTATTTCAGAAGTAGAGCATACGTACAGCTGCCGCTCACTGTATACTGAGCAATGACTGTAGCTGCTTTGTCCAGATATTTCCGGTACCAGAAAAATCAGTACTGGAGATATCTGTGTCCGTGTGTATACGTGGTACATCTGTGTGGCACATGTGTGGCAACCGTGTGCCGCATGTGTGCTGCATCAGGACCACACAGACAGCTGCCGGGGAAGAAACGCTGCAGTAAGCGCTGTTCCCCTGCATGTGGTGCTGAAGTCGACTGTCATTATTCTCCCTACTCTGCCTTCAACAGTGCGAGCAGGAGAATGTATGAAAAACAAACTGACGTGGGATCCCCCTTAGTTTTTGAACCAACCCGGCAAAACTATACAGGTGGGGGCTTCTATTCTCATGCTGGAAAGGGGCCATGAATATGGGCCCCCCCTGCCTAAAAACAGCAACCCACAGCTGCCCAGTTAGATGCACCTATTCTGTAGCTTTGTCGGTTTCTTCCCACTTGCCCTGTAGAGGTGGCAAGTGGAGTTAATAAGGGGTTAATGTCACCTTTCTATTGTAAGGTGACATTAAGCCCGGCTTAGTATTGAAGAGGTGTCTATAAGACACCTCTTCATTACTAATCCTATAGTAAGTAAAGGGTTAAATAAATACACACACAGTAAGAATAAAGTCTTTTAATGAAAGGATACTCTACTGTTATGTTTCGGTAGCTGAGGAGTGCAGGTAAAAAAGGCAATACACCAGAGCAGTTGGAATCTATGAGATTGCAGTACCCTGACTAACCACCACAACTAGAGGCAGCCGTGGAGCGTTCCTACGTTGGTCCTAGACGCCTCGTCACAGCCTGAGAAACTAACTACACCTAAAGATAGAAAGAGGAAAGCTATCTGCCCCGGAGCAGATCCCCAAAGAACATAGAAAGCCCCCAAACATGTAATGGCGGTTAGACAAGAAGAAATACTGACACAGACAGAAAATAGTATGAGCAAACGTTGGGGGCCAAACTACCTAAATAGAAAAGGATAGGAAGGGCACTTACTGCAATCCCAAAAAACCCTGAAAAGCACCAACTCTACTAATTTCAAAAACACCTGAGATCACACGACCTCTACCACCTAAATTAGTTCTCTGGTGTAACAAAATCAAAACAGCAGCCACTGAAAAAACTGGAAAAAGCAAATGTACAAACATCAGTGGCTGAACTAAACTGAGAGGGCAAAAGCCCCCGGAGGGACCCTGAAGGTCCCCACAGAAGTGCAGGACAAAATGCAAAAATCAAGCACAAAAACAAAAAGAAGAAAATGTCTTATCTGTTAGCAGGAGATGCAGACACGACACAGCAGGCTACAAAGGAAACAGGAATCAAGGATTGAGACCAGAACAATTGATCACCGGCAACCCTGATGGGAAGGCAACTCCCTTATATAAGACCAGTCAGTAACACCTGATTCCCAATCCTCACAATCTTCACTGGACAGTCCAGTACCGCTTGTAACCACCAGAGGGAGCCTCTGCTCAGAACTCATTTCAAGTCCATTCACAACAGTACCCCCCCCTTGAGGAGGGGTCACCGAACCCTCACTTGAGCAACCAGGTCGGTCAGGATGAGTTCTATGATACGCACGGATGAGTCTCCTAGCATGGATGTCCGAAGCAAACACCCAAGAATGTCTTCCTGACCATAACCTCTCCACTTAACCAAATACTGGAGTTTCCGTCTAGAAAAACGAGAATTCAATATTTTCTCAACCACAAACTCCATATTGCCGTCAACCAGAACAGGGTCAGGAGGCAAAGCAGTAGGAACCACTGGCTCAACAAACCTCTTCAACAAGGACTTATGGAACACGTTATGGATCTTAATTGTCCCTGGAAGAAGCAAACGAAAAGAAACAGGATTAAGAATCTCCATGATCTTATAAGGTCCAATGAACCTAGGCTTAAATTTAGGAGATGCCACTCTCATAGGAATATTTTTTGAGGACAACCAGACCAAGTCCCCCACTCCAAACCGAGGACCATCAGTCCTATGCCGGTTAGCAAACCGCTGGGCCCTCTCCTGAGAGAGGGACAACCTCTCTACCAGCTGGTCCCAAATCTGCTGCATACGCTCCACAACAGAGTCAACACCCGGAAAGACAGAAGCCTCCGTCTGTCCCGAAGAAAATCTAGGGTGAAACCCAGAATTACAGAAAAATGGAGACATCAAAGTGCAGAGCTAGCCCTATTATTAAGAGCAAACTCAGCCAAAGGCAAAAAAGAGACCCAGTCATCCTGATCAGCAGACACAAAGCATCTTAGATAAGTCTCCAATGTCTGGTTTGTTCTCTCAGTTTGACCATTGGTCTGAGGATGAAACGCCGAGGAGAAAGACAATTGAACACCAAGTTTAGAACAAAAGGTCCTCCAAAATCTGGAAACAAACTGGACTCCTCTGTCAGACACAATGTTCTCAGGAATGCCGTGTAAACGAACCACGTGCTGAAGGAACAAAGGCACCAATTCAGAGGAGGAAGGCAACTTAGGTAATGGCACAAGATGTATCATCTTGGAAAACCTATCACAAATCACCCAGATGACGGTCATTCTCTGAGAAACAGGGAGTTCGGAAATGAAATCCATAGAGATATGGGTCCATGGTCTCTTGGGCACAGGCAATGGCATCAACAAACCACTAGAGCGAGAGCAAGGCTTGGAGCAAGAGCAAGTCCCGCAGGACTGCACAAATTCCCTGGCATCACGAGACAAGGTAGGCCACCAAAAGGACCGACTAACCAAGTCTCTGGTACCAAAAATTCCGGGATGACCGGCCAACGTGGAACAATGAATCTCAGACATCACACTCTTTTTCCACTGGTCCGGGACAAACAATTTCCCAACAGGGCAGCGCTCGGGCCTATCCTCCTGACACCCCTCCAGAGCCAGTCTCAAATTGGGCGAGATGGCGGAAAGAACTACACCTTCTTTCAAAATAACAGAAGGATCAGATAACTCAGGAGAGTCCGCAAGGAAACTCCTCGAGAGGGCATCCGCCTTAACATTAGTGCCAGGAAGAAAGGAAACCACAAAATTAAAACGTGTGAAAAACAAGGCCCACCTGGCCTGTCTAGGATTAAGTCGCTTGGCAGATTCCAGATAAACCAGATTCTTATGGTCCGTAAGGACCACCACCTGATGTTTGGCTCCCTCCAGCCAATGTCTCCACTCTTCAAAAGCCCACTTCATGGCCAATAACTCCCGATTACCCACGTCATAATTACGTTCAGTAGGAGAAAATTTTCGAGAGAAAAAGGCACAAGGGTTACTTTTAGAGGTCTCTGGATCTCTTTGGGACAAAACGGCACCTGCCCCAATTTCAGAGGCATCAACCTCCACCTGAAATGGCAGAGAAACATCAGGCTGCCGTAGAACAGGAGCAGAAGTGAATCTCTGCTTAAGTTCCTGAAATGCAGAGACTGCCTCAGGAGGCCAATTCACCACATCAGAACCCTTTTTTGTCAATCAGTTAATGGTTTAACAATAACCGAGAA
This sequence comes from Oophaga sylvatica, assembly GCA_033576555.1. NCBI lineage: Eukaryota > Metazoa > Chordata > Amphibia > Anura > Dendrobatidae > Oophaga > Oophaga sylvatica. The sequence goes on along the minus strand of JARQOD010000002.1, from coordinate 188,774,346 downwards.
ATTACCAATAAATTTACGATAAAAATTGGCAAAACCCAAAAATCTTTGAAGAGCCTTTAACCCCTTCCCGACCTTTGACACAGCGTATGCGTCATGAAAGTCGGTGCCATTCCGACCTATGACGCATACCCTGCGTCATGAAAGGATCTCGTCCCTGCGGGCCGGGAGACCGGGGTCACTCAAAGGTCAACCGACCCGCAGTTACAGGACCCTTTGTGCTTCACCACAGGGGGGTTTTCTTAACCCCCCCGTGGCCACGATAGCTCTGATTGGCTGTTAAAAGTGAAACAGCCAATCAGAGCAATGTGTAATATTTCACCAATTTAATTGGTGAAATATTACAATCCAGCCATGGCCGATGCTGCAATAGCATCGGCCATGGCTGGACACCGAGCACTGACCCCCCCACACGTACTCACGGCGGCGATCGGCCACCGCCACCGAAAGATGGCAGCGGTCGGTCACCGCCGCCACTAACAGCTCCCCTCGTCCTGGCCTCCGCTGCCCCCACCTTCCTATCCCCCCCCCTAACCTTCCGACCCCCCTACTCACCTCTCCCGATCCACCGATGTCCCTGGATCGGTCCCGGCGTCCGCCCGGGCTTCTTCATGGGCGCCGCCATCTTGGAAAATGGCGGGCGCATGCGCAGTGCGCCCGCCGTCCGGCGCATGCGCAGTGCGCCCCCCCAGTGTTCAAAAATTTATTTTGATCACTGTGGTAAACTGTCACAGTGATCAAAATAAAAAAAAGTAAATGAACCCCCCCTTTATCATAGGTAGGGACAAATAAAAAAATAAAGAATTTTTTTTTTTCCTAGCGGATATTGCTGCTGATCTGCGGCTGATTTTGCTGCGGATCCGCGGCGGATATTGCTGCTGATCCGCGGCGGATTTTGCTGCTGATCCGCGGGGGATTTTGCTGCTGATCCGCGGCGGATTTTGCTGCTGATCCGCGGCGGATTTTGCTGCTGATCCGCGGCGGATTTTGCTGCTGGATCCGCGGCGGATTTTGCTGTGATCCGCGGCGGATTTTGCTGCGGATCCGCGGGGATTTGCTGCGGATCCGCGGCTGATTTTGCTGCGATCCGCGGCGGATATTGCTGCTGAACCGCGGCGGATATTGCTGCGGATCCGCGGCGGATTATGCTGCTGATCCGCGGGGATATTGCTGCTGATCCGCGGAGGATATTGCTGCTGATCCGCGGCGGATTTTGCTGCGGATCCGCGGCGGATTATGCTGCTGATCCGCGGCGGATTTTGCTGCTGATCCGCGGTGGATTTTGCTGCTGATCCGCGGCGCATTTTGCTGCTGATCCGCGGCGGATTTTGCTGCGGATCCGCGGCGGATTTTGCTGCGGATCCGCGGCTGATTTTGCTGCGGATCCGCGGCTGATTTTGCTGCGGATCTGCGGCGGATATTGCTGCTGAACCGCGGCGGATTTTGCTGCGGATCCGCGGCGGATTTTGCTGCGGATCCGCGGCTGATTTTGCTGCGGATCCGCGGCGGATATTGCTGCTGATCCGCGGCTGATTTTGCTGCGGATCCGCGGCGGATGTTGCTGCTGATCCGCGGCGGATTTTGCTGCTGATCCGCGGGGGATTTTGCTGCTGATCCGCGGCGGATATTGCTGCGATCGCGGAGGATATTGCTGCTGATCCGCGGCGGATTTTGCTGCTGATCCGCGGCGGATTTTGCTGCTGATCGCGCGATTTTGCTGCGGATCCGCGGCGGATATTGCTGGTGATCCGCGGCGGATGTTGCTGCTGATCCGCGGCGGATGTTGCTGCTGATCCGCGGCGGATTTTGCTGCTGAACCGCGGCTGATTCTGCTGCGGATCCGCGGCGGATATTGCTGCTGGTCCACGGGCGGATATTGCTGCTGATCCGCGGCGGATATTGCTGCTGATCCGCGGCTGATTTTGCTGCGGATCCGCGGCGGATATTGCTGGGGATCCTCGCGACGTGCCGTCATTCAGTGAAGGAGCCTCGGACACGGGCTGCAGCGTCTGGGCTCCGTCACCGCTAGCACATATGAATCATCTGCTGATTTATCTGCGCTAGCGGGTATAGCATAACGCGATCGCGTTATGCTATACCGTTACCAGCCGGTCAACACTACGTGTTGAACGGGCTGGTAAAACGCAATATGAACCCAGCCTTAGGGTTAGGGTTAGCATTAGGGTTAAGGTTAGAATTAGGGTTAGGGCTGGAATTTGGGTTAGGGTTGGAATTAGGGTTAGGCTTGTGGTTAGGTTTATGGTTAGAGTTGGGATTAGGGTTAGGGGTGTGTTGGGGTTAGGGTTATGGTTAGGGTTTGTATTAGGGTTAGGTGTGTTAGGTTAGGGTTGGGTTAGGGTTGGGGTTAGGGTTGGAGTTAGAATTGAGGGATTTCCACTATTTAGGCACATCAGGGGGTCTCCATACGCGACATGGCGCCACCATTGATTCCTGCAAATTTTGCGTTCAAAAAGTCAAACAGTGCTCCCTTTATTCCAAGCCCCAACGTATGCCCAACAGTGGTTTATCCCACATATGGGGTATCAGCGTACTCGGGAAAAATTGCACAACAACTTTGGGGGTTCTAATTTCTCCTGTTAACATTGGGAAAAAAAATTGGGGACTAAAAAATTATTTTTGTGGAAAAAAAATGATTTTATATTTTCACGGTCTGCGTTATAAACTTCTGTGAAGGACTTGGAGATTCAAAGTGCTTATCACACATCTATAGGAGTTCCTTAGGGGATCTAGTTTCCAAAATGGGGTCACTTGTGGGGAGTTTCTACTGTTTAGGCACATCAGGGACTCTGCAAACGTAACATGACGCCCGAAGACCATTCCATCAAGTGGGCATTTCAAAACGTCACTACTTCCCATCCGAGCCCCGACGTGTGCCCATACAGTAGTTTTCTCCCACATATGGGGTATCAGCGTACTCAGGACAAATTGGACAACAACTTTTGGTGTCTAATTTCTCATGTTACCCTTGGGAAAATAAAAAAATTGGGGACTAAAAGATCCTGATTGTGGAAAAAATATGATTTTTTTATTTTCATGCCCGGGCGTTATAAACTTCTGTGTAGCCCTTGGGGGTTCAAAGTGCTCACCACACATCTAGATAACTTCTTTGCGGGGTCTAGTTTCCAAAATAGGGTCACTTGGGGGGGTTTCTACTGTTTAGGCACATCATGGGCTCTGCAAACGTAACAAGATGCCCGCAGACCATTCCATCAAGTCGGCATTTCAAAGCGTCACTACATCCCTTCCGAGCCCTGACGTGTGCCCAAACAGTGGTTCCCCCCACATATGGGGTACTAGCGTACTCAGGAAAAACTGGACAACAACTTTTGGGGTCCAATTTCTCCTGTAACCATTGTGAAAATAAAAAATAGTGGGCTAAAAAATCATTTTTTGAGAAAAAAAATGATTTTTTATTTTCACGGCTCTGCGTTATAAACTTCTGTGAAGCACCTGGGGGTTCAAAGTGCTCACTATGCATCTAGATAAGTTCCTTAGGGTGTCTAGTTTCCAAAATGGGGTCACTTGTGGGGAACTCCAATGTTTAGGCACACAGGAACTGTCCAAATGCGACATGGCAACCGCTAAATATTCAAGCATATTTTCCATTCAAAAAGTCAAATGGCGCTCCTTCCCTTCTGAGCCCTGCCGTGCGCCCAAACAGTGGTTTATGACCACATATGAGATATCTGTGTACTCAGGAGAAATTGCCCAACAAATTTTAGGATCCAATTTATCCTGTTGCCCTTGTGAAAATGAAAAAAACTGAGGCTAAAAGAAAATTTTTGTGAAAAAAAGTACTTTCTTTTTTTTAAGGATCAATTTGTGAAGCACCTGGGGGTTCAAAGTGCTCACTATGATCTAGATAAGTTCCTTAGGGTGTCTAGTTTCCAAAATGGGGTCACTTGTGGGGAACTCCAATGTTTAGGCACACAGGAACTGTCCAAATGCGACATGGCAACCGCTAAATATTCAAGCATATTTTCCATTCAAAAAGTCAAATGGCGCTCCTTCCCTTCTGAGCCCTGCCGTGCGCCCAAACAGTGGTTTATGACCACATATGAGATATCTGTGTACTCAGGAGAAATTGCCCAACAAATTTTAGGATCCAATTTATCCTGTTGCCCTTGTGAAAATGAAAAAAACTGAGGCTAAAAGAAAATTTTTGTGAAAAAAAAGTACTTTCTTTTTTTTAAGGATCAATTTGTGAAGCACCTGGGGGTTCAAAGTGCTCACTATGGATCTAGATAAGTTCCTTAGGGGGTCTAGTTTCCAAAATGGGGTCACTTGTGGGGAGCTCCAATGTTTAGGCACACAGGGACTCTCCAAATGCGACATGGCAACCGCTAAATATTCCAGCATATTTTCCATTCAAAAAGTCAAATGGCGCTCCTTCCTTTCTGAGCCCTGCCGTGCACCCAAACAGTGGTTTATGACCACATATGAGGTATCTGTGTACTCAGGAGAAATTGCCCACCACATTTTAGGATCCAATTTATACTGTTGCCCATGTGAAAATGAAAAAAACTGAGGCTAAAAGAAATTTTTTGTGAAAAAAAAGTACTTTCTTTTTTTTAAGGATCAATTTGTGAAGCACCTGGGGGTTCAAAGTGCTCACTATGCATCTAGATAAGTTCCTTAGGGGGTCTAGTTTCCAAAATGGGGTCACTTGTGGGGGAGCTCCAATGTTTAGGCACACAGGGACTCTCCAAATGCGACATGGCAACCGCTAAATATTCCAGCATATTTTCCATTCAAAAAGTCAAATGGCGCTCCTTCCCTTCTGAGCCCTGCCGTGTGCCCATACAGTGGTTTATGACCACATATGAGGTATCTGTGTACTCAGGAGAAATTGCCCAACAAATTTTAGGTTCCAATTTATACTGTTGCCCATGTGAAAATGAAAAAAACTAATGCTAAAAGAAATTTTTTGTGAAAAAAAAAGTACTTTCTTTTTTTAAGGATCAATTTGTGAAGCACCTGGGGGTTCAAAGTGCTCACTATGCATCTAGATAAGTTCCTTAGGGGGTCTAGTTTCCAAAATGGGGTCACTTGTGGGGGAGCTCCAATGTTTAGGCACACAGGGACTCTCCAAATGCGACATGGCAACCGCTAAATATTCCAGCATATTTTCCATTCAAAAAGTCAAATGGCGCTCCTTCCCTTCTGAGCCCTGCCGTGCGCCCATACAGTGGTTTATGACCACATATGAGGTATCTGTGTACTCAGGAGAAATTGCCCAACAAATTTTAGGATCCAATTTATACTGTTGCCCATGTTAAAATGAAAAAAACTGAGGCTAAAAGAAATTTTTTGTGAAAAAAAAGTACTTTCTTTTTTTTAAGGATCAATTTGTGAAGCACCTGGGGTTCAAAGTGCTCACTATGCATCTAGATAAGTTCCTTAGGGGTCTAGTTTCCAAAATGGGGTCACTTGTGGGGGAGCTCCAATGTTTAGGCACACAGGGACTCTCCAAATGCGACATGGCAACCGCTAAATATTCCAGCATATTTTCCATTCAAAAAGTCAAATGGCGCTCCTTCCCTTCTGAGCTCTGCCGTGCGCCCAAACAATGGTTTATGACCACATATGAGGTATCTGTGTACTCAGGAGAAATTGCCCAACAAATTTTAGGATCCAATTTATACTGTTGCCCATGTGAAAATGAAAAAACTGAGGCTAAAAGAAAATTTTTGTGAAAAAAAAGTACTTTCTTTTTTTACAGATCAATTTGTGAAGCATCTGGGGTTCAAAGTGATCACTAAGCATCTAGATAAGTTCCTTACGGTGTCTAGTTTCCAAAATGGGGTAACTTGTGGGGGAGCTCCAATGTTTAGGCACACAGGGACTCTCCAAATGCAACATGGCAACCGCTAAATATTCCAGCATATTTTCCATTCAAAAAGTCAAATGGTGCTCCTTCCCTTCTGAGCCTTGCCGTGCGCCCATACAGTGGTTTATGACCACATATGAGGTATCTGTGTACTCAGGAGAAATTGCTCAACAAATTTTAGGATCCATTTTATCCTGTTGCCCATGTAAAAATGAAAAAAATGATGCTAAAAGAAAATTTTTGTTGGAAAAATTAAAATGTCCATTTTTCCTTCCACGTTGCTTTAGTTCCTGTGAAGCACCTGAAGGGTTAATAATCTTCTTGAATGTAGTTTTGAGTAGCTTGAGGGGTGCAGTTTTTATAAAGGTGTCACTTTTGGGTATTTTCTGCCATATAGACCCCTCAAAGTGACTTCAAATGTGAGGTGGTCCCTAAAAAAAAATGGTTTTGTAAATTTTGCTGTAAAAATGAGAAATCGCTGGTCAACTTTTAACCCTTATAACTTCCTAACAAAAAAAAATTTTGTTCCCAAAATTGTGCTGATGTAAAGTAGACATGTGGGAAATGTTATTTATTAAGTATTTTGTGTCACATAACTCTATGGTTTAACAGAATAAAAATTCAAAATTTGAAAACTGCGAAATTTTCAAAATTTTCGCCAAATTTCCATTTTTTTCACAAATAAACGCAAAAATTATCAACCTAAATTTACCACTAACATGAAGCCCAATATGTCACGAAAAAAAATCTCAGAATCACTAGGATCCGTTGAAGCGTTCCTGAGTTATTACCTCATAAAGGGACACTGGTCAGAATTGCAAAAAATGGCAAGGTCTTTAAGGTCAAAATAGGCTGGGTCTTGAAGGGGTTAATGAAGTAGGTTGGACCCAATCACAGATGGCCTGAACCTTGACCGGGTCCATTTCAATAACAGATGGGGACAAAATGAATCCCAAAAATGAGATCCTCTGTACGCCAAAAAGACACTTTGATCCCTTCACATACAGAGCATTCTCTCTCAAAATATGGAATACAGTTCGAACATGTTTCACATGAGAGTCCCAGTCATTGGAAAAAAATCAAGATATCATCCAAATAAACAATCAGAAATTTATCCACAAAATCCCTGAAAATGTCATTCATGAAGGACTGGAAGACAGAAGGAGCATTAGTGAGCCCAAAGGGCATCACAAGGTACTCAAAATGCCCATCAGGGGTATTAAATGCCGTCTTCCATTCATCCCCGTGCTTAATGCGAATAAGGTTATATGCCCCCTCTGAGGTCAAGCTTGGTAAACCAAGTAGCGTTTTTCACCCTGGAAAACAGGTCAGAAATCAAGGGTAACGGATATTGATATTTCACAGTAATATTGTTCAAAAGACGATAATCAATACACGGCCTTAATGAACCATCCTTTTTGGCCACAAAGAAAAAACCGGCACCTAAGGGTGAAGAGGATGGTCTGATATGACCCTTCTCCAATGACTCCTTGATATAAGACCGCATAGCGTCATGTTCAGGTACAGACAAGTTAAAAAGGCGACCTTTAGGGAATTTACTACCAGGCACTAATTCAATAGCGCAGTCATAGCTCCTATGGGGAGGCAAGGATGCAGATTTACTTTCGCTAAACACATCAGAAAAATCAATCAAAAAGTCAGGAACATCCTGAGCCTGGGGGGAGGCAGAAAAAACAGGAGTGTTGGTATTAACACATTGGCAGCCCCAACTGGTTACAGACACAGATTTCAAATCCAAAACAGGATTATGAGACTGTAACCAAGGGAAACCCAGCACGATAATGTCATGCAGATTATACAGAACCAAAAATTTGCAGCTCTCCTGATGATCAGGTTCAACCCTCATTATCACCTGAGTAGAGAACTGAGGTTTATTCTCAGCCAAAGGGGTAGAATCGATCCCCAGTAGGGGAATAGACTTCTGTAGGGGTATCAAGGGAAACCCACAACGTTTAGCAAAATCAAAATCCATCAGGTTAATAGCTGCTCCCGAATCAACGAAAGCCTGAGCAGAAAATGAGGACAGAGAGCATATCAGAGTAACAGTTAATAAAAACTTAGTCTGAACACTACCCAAGACAACTGAGCGTGCAAAACGTCTTCCCCGCTTAGGGCAGACTGAAATAGCATGAGAGGCATCACCACAGTAGAAACATAACCCATTGCGCTTTCGAAACTCATGACGCTGTGCCCCAGAAACCACTCTATAACACTGCATGGATTCAGAAGCAGGTTCACAAGGCAACACTATTCCATACATACTTCTCCGCTCACGCAAACGTCTGTCAATTTGAATCGCTAATGACATAGAATCATTGAGACCAGAGGGGACAGGGAATCCCACCATAACATCCTTTACATTATCTGACAGACCCTTCCGAAAAGGGCTGCCAAAGCGTCGTCATTCCATTTGGTCAGGACTGCCCACCTACGGAATCTCTGACAGTATAACTCAGCGTCATCAAGCCCCTGATTTAATGCCAACAAGGCTTTTTCAGCTTGATCAGTGACATTAGGCTCATCGTACAATAACCCAAAGCCTGAAAAAATGCATCAACATCACTCAAAACAGGATCCCCAGGTGTCAGGGAAAAAGCCCAATCCTGAGGATCGCCGCGCAGGAGAGAGATGACAATTTGAACCTGCTGCGCTGCGTTCCCTGAGGACTTAGATTTTAAGGCAAAAAACAATTTACAATTATTTTTGAAATTCAGAAACTTGGCTCGATCCCCCAAAAACAAATCTGGCATGGGAATCCTAGGTTCCACAACAGGCAACCTAGCAAGATAGGTAGCAATACTCCGAACCTCAGTGGCAAGCTGATCCACACGGCCAGACAACTGTGCTAACTCCATTGAGAGAAAAAATCCTCCCCAGCACCCAGAGATACAGAGGGAAAAAAAAAAAAAATGCAACAAACAGAAAAATATCTCTGACAACTCTGACAACCTTTTTTCTTTCACAATATTTTTCCCTTCTGTGAGTACCATACAATTTTCAATTTTTTGGGCCGGTGATACTGTTTTGTTTCGGTAGCTGAGGAGTGCAGTTAAAAAAGGCAATACACCAGAGCAGTTGGAATCTATGAGATTGCAGTACCCTGACTAACCACCACAACTAGAGGCAGCCGTGGAGCGTTCCTACGTTGGTCCTAGACGCCTCGTCACAGCCTGAGAAACTAACTACACCTAAAGATAGAAAGAGGAAAGCTATCTGCCCCGGAGCAGATCCCCAAAGAACATAGAAAGCCCCCAAACATGTAATGGCGGTTAGACAAGAAGAAATACTGACACAGACAGAAAATAGTATGAGCAAACGTTGGGGGCCAAACTACCTAAATAGAAAAGGATAGGAAGGGCACTTACTGCAATCCCAAAAAACCCTGAAAAGCACCAACTCTACTAATTTCAAAAACACCTGAGATCACACGACCCTCTAACCTAAATTAGTTCTCTGGTGTAACAAAATCAAAACAGCAGCCACTGAAAAAACTGGAAAAAGCAAATGTACAAACATCAGTGGCTGAACTAAACTGAGAGGGCAAAAGCCCCCGGAGGGGACCCTGAAGGCCCCCACAGAAGTGCAGAACAAAATGCAAAAATCAAGCACAAAAACAAAAAGAAGAAAATGTCTTATCTGTTAGCAGGAGATGCAGACACGACACAGCAGGCTACAAAGGAAACAGGAATCAAGGATTGAGACCAGAACAATTGATCACCGGCAACCCTGATGGGAAGGCGACTCCCTTATATAAGACCAGTCAGTAACACCTGATTCCCAATCCTCACAATCTTCACTGGACAGTCCAGTACCGCTTGTAACCACCAGAGGGAGCCTCTGCTCAGAACTCATTTCAAGTCCATTCACAACACTCTACACAGTTTTAAAATCTTTATTATACTCCTAATCCCATAACAGAGCCATTGTTCTCTTGGAAAAAAAACAAAATAAAAAATCAACAATATACCCATACTTGTCCGCTGTACAGTCAAGTCCCACAGCGCAATCCATCTCAGGGGTTAATCAGTTTACAGCCAGAGTGCTGCTAATGCAGCCGCTCCGACTGTAAACTACTGGGGAATGAATGGAAGCAGTGCGCACAGGCTCAGTGAGTAGCGGTGACGTCACTGAGTCTGTGCTCGCTGACAGCTGAACTCCTGTGACCTCAGCACTGTCATTTTCATATGGTGCTGAGGTCACAGGAGTTCAGCTGTCAGCGAACACAGACTCAGTGACATCACTGCTTGTCACTGAGCCTGTGCGTGCTGCTTCCATTCATTTCCCAGTAGTTTACAGTCGGAGCGGCTGCATTAGCAGTGCTCTGGCTGTAAACTGATTAACCCCTGAGATGGATTGTGCCATGGGACTTGACTGTACGGCAGACAGGTATGGGTATATTGTTGCTTTTTTATTTATTTATTTTATCCAGGAGAACAATGGCTTCGTTATGGGATTAAGAGTATAATAAAGATTTGAAAATTATGTAGTGTATTCTTTCATTAAAAGACATTATTCTTACTGTGTGTTTATTTAACCCTTTACTTACTATAGGATTAGTAATGAAGAGGTGTCTTATTGACACCTCTTCATTACTAAGCCGGGCTTAATGTCACCTTACAATAGAAAGGTGACATTAACCCCTTATTAACCCCACTTGCCACCTCTACAGGGCAAGTGGGAAGAACCTGACAAAGCTCCAGAATAGGTGCATCTAATAGATGAGCCTTTTCTGGGCAGCTGCGGGCTGCTGGTTTTAGGCTAGGGGGGCCCATATTCATGGCCCCTTTCCAGTCTGAGAATAGCAGCCTGTACCTGTATAGTTTTGCCGGGTTGGTTCAAAAATTAAGGGGAACCCCACTTTGGTTTGTTTTTCATGCATTCTCCCTGCTCACTGTTGCCGGCAGAGCAGGGAGAATAATGACAGCCGACTTCAGCACCACATGCAGGGGAACAGAACTTGCAGTAGTGCTTCTTCCTCGGTGGCTGTCCAGTGTGAACTGTTCTCCGTGTGTCGTGTACAGCACGTTTTGCGGACCGTGCGCTCCCACAAACACTGACATGTCTCTGTGTTTTGCACATGGACACACGGTCAGTGAAAACACGCTGACATGTGCACAGAACCATTTATTTTAATGTGTTTATATGTGTCAATGTCTCAGGTACGTGAGAAAACTGTCACTATACGTACCGTACCGGAGCCACTGACGTGTGAAACCGGCCTGAAAGCTGGCTGCTCACAGGAGGAATAAAAGTTCACCTTCTTTAGGTAGTACCTGAGCTTTCAGTAAAATGAATGGACAGCTTTTGTAACACTACTCAAAAGGAGTGAGATTAAATAATCACAAATAAATAAACATATCTTAAAAATATATAATTTTATTAGTACATGAAAATCAATTAAAATGAAATCATTAAAAACGTGTGGGGGAAACACAAAATAAAATCATGAAAAATGCAAGAGAAGTGGGTATTTTATAAATAATGATGTTGTGTTCCCTAAAATAATATATATATATATATATATATATATATATATAGTCATAGCCAAGATGTTCCAGAAAATTATGTATTTCTCCTGGGAAAATTTTTGCAGTTACAAATGTTTTGTTATACTCATGTTTATTCCCTTTGTGTGTATTGGAGCAACACAAAAAAATGAATAAAAAAGGTAAATTGAAGATAGTTTCACATAAAACCCTCAAAATGGGCAGGGAAATATTGTTGGCACCTTCAACTTAATATTTTGTTAAACATACTTTCGAATAAATAACTGCAATCAATCGCTTGTATAACCATCAACAAGCTTTTTACACCTCTCAACTGGAATTTTGGACCACTCTTTTTTTGCAAACTGCTCCAGATCTCTCATATTTGAAGGGTGCCTTCTCCCAACAGCTATTTTTTAGATCTCTCCACGTGTTCAATGAGATTTCGATTCAAACTCACTGCTGGCAACTTCAGAACTCCCTAGAACCATGTTTCCATCAGTTTCTGGGTGTTTTTTGAAGAATATTTGGAGTCATTTTCTTGCTAAAATGACCCATGACCTAGGAAGCAGACCACAGTTTATGGCACTGAGCAAAATATTGCATCTTAAAATCCTTTGATAATCTTCAGATTTCATGATGCCTTGCACACAAAGCACCCAGTGCCAGAGGCAGCAAAACCCCAAAACATCTTTGAACCTCCACCAATTTTGACTGCATGTACTGTATTCTTTTCTTTGTAGGCATCATTCCATTTTTGGTAAACAGTAGAATTATGTGCTTTAGCTAAAAGCACTATCTTGGTCTCATCTGTTTCCCAGGAGGATTTTGGCTTACTCACAGTTTGGTAAACTGAAAATTGCTTTTTTAGTTCTTTGTGTCAGCAGTGTGGTCCTCCTAGATCTTCTACCATAATGTTTCATTTACCGTATATACTCGTGTATAAGCCGACACGTGTATAAGCCGACCCCCCTAATTTTGCCACAAAAAACTGGGAAAACTTATTGACTCGTGTATAAGCCGGGTGTATAAAATGCCCTCCTGCTCTGTGCTGCCCCCGTCCTGCTCCTTGCTCCCCCATCCAGCTGTGCTCCCCCATTCTCCTCTGTACTCCCCCCATCCTGCTCTGTGCTCCTCTGTGCCCTCCATCCTCTCCCCCCGTCCTGCTCCGTGCTCCTCTGTGCCCTCCATCCTCCCCCATCCTGCTCCGTGCTCATTATCCTCCTCCATGTTTCCCCGTCCTCTGTTCTCCCCCCTGTCCTCCTCCATGCTTCCCCCATCCATCATTCTCCCCCCCGTCCTGCTCCATGCTTCCCCCGTCCTCCGTTCTCCCCCGTCCTCCTCCATGCTTCCCCCGTCCTCCGTTCTCCCCCCGTCCTGCTCCATGCTTCCCCCGTCCTCCGTTCTCCCCCGTCCTCCTCCATGCTTCCCCCGTCCTCCGTTCTCCCCCCGTCCTGCTCCATGCTTCCCCCGTCCTCCGTTCTCCCCCGTCCTCCTCCATGCTTCCCCGTCCTCCGTCTCTCCCCGTCCTGCTCCATGCCTCCCCCGTCCTCCGTTCTCCCCCCGTCCTCCTCCATGCTTCCCCCATCCTCCATTCTCCCCCCCAGTCCTGCTCCGTGCTCCTTGTCCTCTCCTCCATCATACTCACCCCTCCCCTGCCATCGCTGAACGTCCCTGCAATCCTGCGTTCTCCCTGGCTTCCTGCAGCTCTCCAGCGCTGAGCGGTGACGTAATACCGCTCATTAAGGCCATGAATATGGACGCCACGCCTATGGGAGTGGCGTCGCGTCCATATTACATGACCTCAATGAGCGGGTATTACATCACCACTCAGTGCTGGAGAGCTGCAGGAAGCCGGGGAGAATGCAGGATTGCAGGGACGTTCAGCGATGGCACGGGGAGGGGTGAGTATGATGTCCCAGCCACCGGCTCCTGCCGCGGCATCCCCTCCCCCGCTGGTTTCTGCCCTATGACTCGTGTATAAGCCGAGGGGGCATTTTCAGCACGAAAAAAGGTGCTGAAAATCTCGGCTTATACACGAGTATATACGGTAACTCTATTGGTGACAGATAGTTCACGTTGACACTGATGCACCCTGAGCCTGCAGGACAGCTTGAATGTCTTTAGAGCTTGATTGAAGCTGCTTACCCACCATCTGGACTATCCTGCAATGAAACCTGCTGTCCACTGTCCAGGGAGATTAGATGTGAGCCAGGAAAATGGCTCTATATAGACTGAGGAAAAAACAACATTAATGATCATATTTTAAAATATTTATTGTCTCAATTAATTTTCCATGTCACTGAATAAAATTAAATCCTATAATTTTATAACAATGGTTACTGATCAGAGTTTGAACCGAGTTTCAATTTACTGTGATCTGATTCTCTTGCATGAGAGATTCGTATAACAGGTGCGGAAAAGATGGAAAACTTAATTTCTACATCTTCTCCTGTGAAGGACTAAATTAAGAAAGATCAAAACTGAATGTTCCATTTTGTGTTTGTAACTCCATCTTGTGGTTTATGAGATAAATTCTGTTACTTAACAAGGCTATAGTTCCTGGCCGTTATAAAGAAGTAGAGTAAAGGTCATGGGCTGTAATAAAACCAGACTGCTCCAGTTTGGACAAGATATAAGATACTATTGTTCGCTTCTATGGTCACGTGGATATGACCATATATGTAGTTTCAAGTCTTCCTGTATTTTCATTGGTTAAATGTTGTAGGTGTGGTTTTATACTATTGGTTGAAGTACAAGCTCACTAAATACTATAAAAGATGATGATATAATACATGGGATAGGAATCTTGCTCGATTCTCCCAGACGGAAACACGTGTCTGTTTGGTTATTTATGTTGCTAGCAACGTTCTGTGAATTAATTTGGAAATCACTAGGTCAACCGTGAAGGGTCACTTAGATCCTACCTCAACAGATGGCGCCCAACGTGGGGCCCCATATAGGGACGCCTCTGCCCCCCCGGAGGACAACAAGACAAAGGACCCTCGGACTGGACACAGACATGTGGAAAATTGGGACTGATCACCCCCCACAACCACGGTAAGTTGGCAGTTATACTGTTCAGACTGACCGTTTGGTGTGGTTTTCCTGTGTTTGTTGCTGGAAAGAGGATCTGAGGTTTGTCCCCGATGGTGGGGTGATTCTCGGGTGGAATCATATAGAGGTGTAGTTCCATTGGGGGCCCAGTGTTCGAACCGTACCTCATAAGGGACGGACCCCCCAGATTGACCAGTGATTGTAACTCTCTTTTTAGTCAAAATATCCTGAAATCCTGATCACTGTTAGAATCGGACACGATGAAGTGATCGAAGATGGGAAGGATGCGTAACTCAGGAATTTATTTATATAAATAACCAGAGGTGTCCGGAGGGATAGCCTAAGACGCCCTCCTCCTTTCACTGAGCATCGTGTTGTGGGGCCATCCCTGTGGGGGATAGATAGGCCCGGTGCGGCAGACTTTACGGCCGCTCTAGGACTGGGCACAATTTAAGTAAGGATATTTTATTAAAGAAGAGTTTGGATTTGTGTGATGTATTGGATACTGTCAGTCTTATGGTTCAGAGACGAAAGAAAAAAAAAAAAATCTGTGAGAAATGTAGAGAAATTCCTGAGGGCGGGAGGATGAAGCCTACGCTATGGAAGGAAGGTGTTAGAAAGAATAAAGGCAGGTTGATATGAAGGTAGAAAACAGAAAGTGAATTCTGATTGTTTGTGTTATGGTTATAATGAAAAAAAGGAAAGCTGTCTATTACTATAACAGAGATTGAGTGTTTTGTGGAAGGAACTGAGAAAGTGACTGAAAGTACCAGAAAGATAAATAATTAAAAATGATGATTTGGAATAAGGGGTTTCTCTGCTAGATAATAAGATCTTTTCCCAGGAAATTAAGCCGAGTGGATTTGTGATGTATGCGGGGTTACTAATCCTCAGTGGAGAGAGTCCTGTTATAGTTGTGGACCCGGAGTTGTAGTCCCAACTTTTCCCTTGGTAGACGCTGACGGCACATATTATTAACCACCGCCAGCACCAGTCCCTGCTATCCAGCCCCTCCTACTTTATTCACCCGGTCAGTCTTATGTGTTGTGAATGGGTTTGAGATGAGTTCTGAGCAGAGGCTCCCTCTGGTGGTTACAAGCGGTGCTAGTCTGTCCAGTGAAGATTGTGAGGACTGGGAATCAGGTGTTACTGATTGGTCTTATATAAGGGAGTCACCTTCCCATCAGGGTTGCCGGTGATCAATTGTTCTGGTCTGGATCCTTTATTCCTGTTTCCCTTGTAGCCTGCTGTGTCGTGTCTGCATCTCCTGCTAACAGATAAGACATTTTCTTCTTTTGTGTTTGTGCTATATTTTTGCATTTTGTCCTGCACTTCTGTGGGGGCCTTCAGGGTCCCCTCCGGGGGCTTTTGCCCTCTCAGTTTTGTTCAGCCACTGATGTTTGTACTTTTGCTTTTTCCAGTTTTTTCAGTGGCTGCTGTTTTGATTTTGTTACACCAGAGAACTAATTTAGGTGGAAGAGGTCGTGTGATCTCAGGTGTTTTTGAAATTAGTAGAGTTGGTGCCTTTCAGGGCTTTCTGGGATTGCAGTAAGTACCCTTCCTATCCTTTTCTATTTAGTTAGTTTGGGCCCCAGCGTTTGCTCATACTATTTTCTTTCTGTGTCAGTATTTCATCTTGTCTAACCGCCATTACATGTTTGGGGGCTTTCTATTATCTTTGGGGTTCTGCTCCGGGGCAGATAGCTTTCCTATTTCTATCTTTAGGTGTAGTTAGTTTCTCAGGCTGTGACGAGGCGTCTAGGACCAACGTAGGAACGCACCACGGCTGCCTCTAGTTGTGGTGGTTAGTCAGGGTACTGCAATCTCATAGATTCCAACTGCTCTGGTGTATTGCCTTTTTTACCTGCACTCCTCAGCTACCGAAACATAACAGTATCACCGGCCTAAAAATTGAAAATTGTATGGTACTCACAGAAGGGAAAAAATATTGTGAAAGAAAAAAGGTTGTCAGAGTTGTCAGAGATATTTTTCTGTTTGTTGCATTTTTTTATTTTTTTTTTCCCTCTGTATCTCTGGGTGCTGGGGAGGATCTTTTCTCTCAATGGAGTTTGCACAGTTGTCTGGCCGTGTGGATCAGCTTGCCACTGAGGTTCGGAGTATTGCTATCTATCTTGCTGGGTTGCCTGTTGTGGAACCTAGGATTCCCATGCCAGATTTGTTTTTAGGGGATCGAGCTAAGTTTCAGAATTTCAAAAATAATTGTAAATTGTTTTTTGCCTTAAAACCTAAGTCCTCAGGGAACGCAGCGCAGCAGGTTCAAATTATCATCTGTCTCCTGCGTGGCGATCCTCATGATTGGGCTTTTTCCCTGACACCTGGGGATCCTGTTTTGAGTGATGTTGATGCATTTTTTCAGGCTTTGGGGTTATTGTACGATGAGCCTAATGTCACTGATCAAGCTGAAAAAGCCTTGTTGGCATTAAATCAGGGGCTTGATGACGCTGAGTTATACTGTCAGAGATTCTGTAGGTGGGCAGTCCTGACCAAATGGAATGACGACGCTTTGGCAGCCCTTTTCCGGAAGGGTCTGTCTGATAATGTAAAGGATGTTATGGTGGGATTCCCTGTCCCCTCTGGTCTCAATGATTCTATGTCATTAGCGATTCAAATTGACAGACATTTGCGTGAGCGGAGAAGTATGCGTGGAATAATGTTGCCTTGTGAACCAGCTTCTGAACCCATGCAGTGTGATAGAGTGGTGTCTGGGGCACAGCGTCATGAGTTTCGAAAGCGCAATGGGTTATGTTTCTACTGTGGTGATGCCTCTCATGCTATTTCAGTCTGCCCTAAGCGGGGAAGACGTTTTGCACGCTCAGTTGTCTTGGGTAGTGTTCAGACTAAGTTTTTATTAACTGTCACTCTGATATGCTCTCTGTCCTCATTTTCTGCTCAGGCTTTCGTTGATTCTGGAGCAGCTATTAACCTGATGGATTATGATTTTTGCTAAACGTTGTGGATTTCCCTTGATACCCCTACAGCAGTCTATTCCCCTACTGGGGATCGATTCTACCCCTTTGGCTGAGAATAAACCCCAGTTTTCTACTCAGGTGATAATGAGGGTTGAACCTGATCACCAGGAGTGCTGCAAATTTTTGGTTCTGTATAATCTGCATGACATTATTGTGCTGGGTTTTCCTTGGTTACAGTCTCATAATCCTGTTTTGGATTGGAAATCTGTGTCTGTAACCAGTTGGGGCTGCCAATGTGTTAATACCAACACTCCTGTTTTTTCTGCCTCCCCCCAGGCTCAGGATGTTCCTGACTTTTTGATTGATTTTTCTGATGTGTTTAGCGAAAGTAAATCTGCATCCTTGCCTCCCCATAGGAGCTATGACTGCGCTATTGAATTAGTGCCGGGTAGTAAATTCCCTAAAGGTCGCCTTTTTAACTTGTCTGTACCTGAACATGACGCTATGCGGTCTTATATCAAGGAATCATTGGAGAAGGGTCATATCAGACCATCCTCTTCACCCTTAGGTGCCGGTTTTTTCTTTGTGGCCAAAAAGGATGGTTCATTAAGGCCGTGTATTGATTATCGTCTCTTGAACAATATTACTGTAAAATATCAATACCCGTTACCCTTGATTTCTGACCTGTTTTCCAGGGTGAAAAACGCTACTTGGTTTACCAAGCTTGACCTCAGGGGGGCGTATAACCTTATTCGCATTAAGCACGGGGATGAATGGAAGACGGCATTCAATACCCCTGAAGGACATTTTGAGTACCTGGTGATGCCCTTTGGGCTCACTAATGCTCCTTCCGTCTTCCAGTCCTTCATGAATGACATTTTCAGGGATTTTGTGGACAAATTTCTGATTGTTTATTTGGATGATATCTTGATTTTTTCTAATGACTGGGACTCTCATGTGAAACATGTTCGTACTGTATTCCAGATTTTGAGAGAGAATGCTCTGTATGTGAAGGGATCAAAGTGTCTTTTTGGCGTACAGAGGATCTCATTTCTGGGATTCATTTTGTCCCCATCTGTTATTGAAATGGACCCGGTCAAGGTTCAGGCCATCTGTGATTGGGTCCAACCTACTTCATTAAAGGCTCTTCAGAGATTTTTGGGTTTTGCCAATTTTTATCATAAATTTATTGGTAATTTCTCGGTTATTGTTAAACCATTAACTGATTTGACCAGAAAGGGTTCTGATGTGGTGAATTGGCCTCCTGAGGCAGTCTCTGCATTTCAGGAACTTAAGCAGAGATTCACTTCTGCTCCTGTTCTACGGCAGCCTGATGTTTCTCTGCCATTTCAGGTGGAGGTTGATGCCTCTGAAATTGGGGCAGGTGCCGTTTTGTCCCAAAAAGATCCAGAGACCTCTAAAAGTAACCCTTGTGCCTTTTTCTCTCGAAAATTTTCTCCTACTGAACGTAATTATGACGTGGGTAATCGGGAGTTATTGGCCATGAAGTGGGCTTTTGAAGAGTGGAGACATTGGCTGGAGGGAGCCAAATATCAGGTGGTGGTCCTTACGGACCGTAAGAATCTGGTCTATCTGGAATCTGCCAAGCGACTCAATCCTAGACAGGCCAGGTGGGCCTTGTTTTTCACACGTTTTAATTTTGTGGTTTCCTTTCTTCCTGGCACTAAGAATGTTAAGGCGGATGCCCTCTCGAGGAGTTTCCTTGCGGACTCTCCTGAGTTATCTGATCCTTCTGTTATTTTGAAAGAGGGTGTAGTTCTTTCCGCCATCTCGCCCAATTTGAGACTTGCTCTGGAGGGGTGTCAGGAGGATAGGCCCGAGCGCTGCCCTGTTGGAAAATTGTTTGTCCCGGACCAGTGGAAAAAGAGTGTGATGTCT
>JARQOD010000002.1:188707541-188755005 GCA_033576555.1 Oophaga sylvatica | reverse complement strand
TACAATCCATTTACATCCATTCTTTCATCCATTAAACAGATCCATAAGTTTTCCCAGGTAACTATGATGTATAACAGATATTTAAGACTGGAACATATTGTTTGGTGTAGTGGCTGCTGGCATTTATAGATGAGCAAATATTTCAATGTTCAGTTCAGATTACGTTCGCTGAATTTGCAATATTCGCCGATTAATTTGCCGAATATAACCGAACGCCATTCACGGAAATGGGAGGCTAAAACAAACGCATGCACAGCACCTTATAACTGCCACAAATGCTGCCAAAACACATCAAATGAGGGACAGACACAGGAAAGTGGCCTCAATTAACCCACAGTACAGATTTTACCATGGCACTGCAGCAATCAGCCAGGCATGAGGTACTGGGGTCTGAGACAGCATTTACAGCTTTCAATTGAACGTCACAGTAAGATGAGGTGGGTGAGGGATTGGTGTAGGGCCCCTTTGTTGGGAGTCTTGATACCACATGCAACACCTCTACCTGCTTTCATGCTGAGCCACACTTAGATGGCACAAATATCAGTTTTGTAGAGTACCATTCTCATAAAAATTTAAGGATAGTAATATGGGTAGTTGAGTCCAATTAAGTGGAGGCAACACTCATGAAAGAGACCCAACCAGGAGTCTACACATTTACAAAAATTAGTGTCAGACACTAACAAAGTGTCATCAATTGCAATAAAGTAGAATTAGTATAGCGGGGACCGACACCTCTTCCACTACAGCCAACCCAGCAGATGGAGATTGTAACGGGCAAGGAAGTGGAACCAATGTTCTGTATCCCTCTGAAAGCCTGGAAAGGGCGTAACTATGTGGCTTAGTAAATCCCTACTCGGACAAGTGGCAGCAGGCGAAAACTGCAACCCAGGAAGGTTACAAAGAGGAGGAAAGGTGCTACTCAATGGCTGACCTACAGAATGTGGCAGCTGACCCCCTACAGAAGGTAAGCTGCAACGGCCCAAAGGAGGGATGAAAAATGCAGGCAGGCACTGTAAGGACTCTGGAACCACGGGTGCAGATGGGACCGGCTGAAGAATAGAAAAGCTCTGGCAGGTGCGAGCTGGATCGGATGACGGACAGAAGAACAAGATAGGTAAAAGCAGACGGGCAATGACAGGTAAGAGCAGATGGGTACAGGATAGACAAGCATACAGGCAGACCTGGGGGACCTGACAACTAGCAAGCATGCAAGGCAAACTAACAATGTAGCTCAGGCACCTCCATATTGGAGGAGAAGCCTTAAATAGAAGGTGTCGCCCAGCTATAGGATGGGAATACCTTAGGTTGATGCTGGCTACCTCTTTAAGAAGGAGGGAGCATTCGAGTGTGCCCTCTAAGCATAGTTCCCGGTCCTACAACTAAACCTTGGTGGACACCGACACATAGGGGTGAGATGAGGAGGTGGTGTGTGAGTGAGAGACACTGAAAGTCCTGTCTGTTAGGTACGAGGAGATCCAACAAAGGGCCAAGTCTGCAATGTCAACAGATCAGAAAGTCTGTAGTAAGAGGGAATGGTCCACTGTGTCAAAGACAGATGCCAGATCCAGGAAAAGGAGGAGGACAAACTCGCCTCACTTTCATTTGGCGGTTAGTAGGTCGTTGGTGACTTTAATCAGGGCATATATACATACAAAAAAAGGCTGCACGCAAGCATACTAAAGCATGACAACATGGAATACATGAAATTTAGAATAGCAATATGGCTTTGGAATATAAGGAAAAATTTGAGACGCTTAGTATAAACATTTGGCCAAACATTTTAAAGCCCACCAACCATCGTCAAGGTGGTCTCAATTCTGGTGAGTCCCTGACCTAATGTGAACATACCTCTATTAGGCTGATATCTGAATTTCTGGGTGAATATGAACCTCTGTCAGTAATGCCTGCATTTATGGGTAAAGTAGGGACCTGGTGTAATTAAAATCACCACCTGGTGGGGGCGGAATGCTCGGTCAGCAAGCTAACATTCAATAGACAAAAAAACCTGACTGGCACATCCAGACTAATGTGAACTAGGTGCAAACCAAGGGAAGCTACCCCCATGTAAAACATACAAAAAAAGGCTGCACGCAAGCATACTAAAGCATGACAACATGGAATACATGAAATTTAGAATAGCAATATGGCTTTGGAATATAAGGAAAAATTTGAGACGCTTAGTATAAACATTTGGCCAAACATTTTAAAGCCCACCAACCATCGTCAAGGTGGTCTCAATTCTGGTGAGTCCCTGACCTAATGTGAACATACCTCTATTAGGCTGATATCTGAATTTCTGGGTGAATATGCACCTCTGTCAGTAATGCCTGCATTTATGGGTAAAGTAGGGACCTGGTGTAATTAAAATCACCACCTGGTGGGGCGGAGTGCTCGGTCAGCAAGCTAACATTCAATAGACAAAAAAACCTGACTGGCACATCCAGACTAATGTGAACTAGGTGCAAACCAAGGGAAGCTACCCCCATGTAAAACATACAAAAAAAGGCTGCACGCAAGCATACTAAAGCATGACAACATGGAATACATGAAATTTAGAATAGCAATATGGCTTTGGAATATAAGGAAAAATTTGAGACGCTTAGTATAAACATTTGGCCAAACATTTTAAAGCCCACCAACCATCGTCAAGGTGGTCTCAATTCTGGTGAGTCCCTGACCTAATGTGAACATACCTCTATTAGGCTGATATCTGAATTTCTGGGTGAATATGCACCTCTGTCAGTAATGCCTGCATTTATGGGTAAAGTAGGGACCTGGTGTAATTAAAATCACCACCTGGTGGGGGCGGAATGCTCGGTCAGCAAGCTAACATTCAATAGACAAAAAAACCTGACTGGCACATCCAGACTAATGTGAACTAGGTGCAAACCAAGGAAGCTACCCCCATGTAAAACATACAAAAAAAGGCTGCACGCAAGCATACTAAAGCATGACAACATGGAATACATGAAATTTAGAATAGCAATATGGCTTTGGAATATAAGGAAAAATTTGAGACGCTTAGTATAAACATTTGGCCAAACATTTTAAAGCCCACCAACCATCGTCAAGGTGGTCTCAATTCTGGTGAGTCCCTGACCTAATGTGAACATACCTCTATTAGGCTGATATCTGAATTTCTGGGTGAATATGCACCTCTGTCAGTAATGCCTGCATTTATGGGTAAAGTAGGGACCTGGTGTAATTAAAATCACCACCTGGTGGGGGCGGAGTGCTCGGTCAGCAAGCTAACATTCAATAGACAAAAAAACCTGACTGGCACATCCAGACTAATGTGAACTAGGTGCAAACCAAGGGAAGCTACCCCCATGTAAAACATACAAAAAAAGGCTGCGCGCAAGCATACTAAAGCATGACAACATGGAATACATGAAATTTAGAATAGCAATATGGCTTTGGAATGCGTTGCAGCCTTTTTTGTATTTTACATGGGTAGCTTCCTTGTTTGCACCTAGTCACATAGTCCTGGATGTCCAGTCAGGTTTTTTTGTCTATAATGTTAGCTTGCTGACCGAGCACTCCGACCCCACCAGTGGTGATTTTAATTACACCAGGTCCCTACTTTACCATAAATGCAGGCATTACTGACAGAGGGCATATTCACCAGAAATTCAATATCACCTATAGAGGTATGTTCACATTAGGTCAGGACTCACCAGAATTGAGACCACCTTGACGATGGTTGGTGGACTTTAAAAGTTTGGCCAAATGTTATAACTAAGCGTCTCAAATTTCTTATATTCCAAAGCCATTGCAATTCTAAATATCATGTATTCCATGTTGTCATGCTTTAGCATGCGTTGCGTGCAGCCTTTTTTTGTATGTTTTACATGGGGTAGATTCCCTTGGTTTGCACCTAGTTCACATTAGTCTGGATGTGCCAGTCAGGTTTTTTTGTCTATTGAATGTTAGCTTGCTGACCGAGCACTCCCCCCACCAGGTGGTGATTTTAATTACACCAGGTCCCTACTTTACCCATAAATGCAGGCATTACTGACAGAGGTGCATATTCACCCAGAAATTCAGATATCAGCCTAATAGAGGTATGTTCACATTAGGTCAGGGACTCACCAGAATTGAGACCACCTTGACGATGGTTGGTGGGCTTTAAAATGTTTGGCCAAATGTTTATACTAAGCGTCTCAAATTTTTCCTTATATTACAAAGCCATATTGCTATTCTAAATTTCTTGTATTCCATGTTGTCATGCTTTAGTATGCTTGCGTGCAGCCTTTTTTTGTATGTTTTACATGGGGGTAGCTTCCCTTGGTTTGCACCTAGTTCACATTAGTCTGGATGTGCCAGTCAGGTTTTTTTGTCTATTGAATGTTAGCTTGCTGACCGAGCACTCCGCCCCCACCAGGTGGTGATTTTAATTACACCAGGTCCCTACTTTACCCATAAATTTAATCAGGGCAGTTTCAGTGGAATGGTGCAGTCTGAAGTCAGATTGTATGCGGTCAAAGAGGGAGCAAGAGATGAGGTGAGAGGACAGTTCAAAATGGACATGTTGTTCCAGTAGTTTGGTGGCATAGGGGAGAAATGATTTGGGGCAACAGGTAGACTCAGAGGATGGGTCAAGGGTTGGGCTTTTGAGGATGGGTGTGATCGAGGTATGTTTCAATCAGGATGGAAGACATCAGTGAGTGACGGGTTGAAGAGGAAGGTTATGCTTGTGATGAAGACGGTGGTAAAGTTTGGAATAAGGTGGGACGTTACTGTGTCAAGTTCACAGGTGTTGAGGCAAAGAATTCAGTTGAAATGAGAGGAGAGTGAGGGAACTGTGGACGCAGGAAAGAATTGAATGTACTGAATAGCTGTTTAGGGTTGTGAGACAGGTTTGATATGAGGGAAGAGAAGTTGGTTTGTTTTGCTACAGTCAGAATTTGCACAGCATTTTCTTTATCGCTTCATTGGGGGACACAGGTAACCATGGTGTATGCTGCTGTTGCTAGGAGGCTGACTCTAGGCAAAAAAGGAAAAAAGTAGCTCCTCCCCCTGCAGTATACACCCACTGACAGGCACAAAGTACCTCAGTTTGTGCTTAGTGTCTGTAGGAGGCGGACCTGGATCTCCCCAGATCCGCAGATAATCACTTTTTCCTTTTCAGGTTTTGTTGTGTTTTATTAATCTTTTTCCCTTTGTTTTTCAGATACAGCGTTAGGGAAACAGGGTGTAATTTCTCACCCTGTCCTCCCATCATGAGGCTGAGCGAGCAATGTGGTGTCACCCACATCGCAACTCTCAGGCCCGCAGGCAGGACCCTATCCCCTGTCACCCTCACAGGTGCTTCAGGGTTGTTACCGGTGGCTGGTCCTTGCCATTTCCCTCCTCACCCCTCTCCTCAGAGAGGGCTGAGAGGAAGATGGCGGTGACCTTCCCCCTTTCCCTGAAGGGGTCGATGCCGTCTTCTACACTGCCCAGGATTCAGTGTGGGAAGAAGGATGCGTCTCCAGCGACCCTCATCACCCAAGGGCCCCTGATCGATCCTCACTGTCGTCCGCTGGTGGAACAGGACATCTCAGGTAGAACGCTGATGCGACCCATGCCTGGCCATTTCCCAGACGCTGGTGTGTACCGTGCACCTCAGCGCCGCAGTATCATTTCTCCCATACACGGTGAGAAGTGACTTTTCACTACGTACCTGCGATCCCAGCAAGACACTAATACGTCTCAGAAGGAGCCACAGCGCGGCCGGGACTTTTTGAATCTCGCGCTCTTATGAGCGCCGCCTGTGAGTCCCCCGCTCTCTGGGACCTCCATATCTTCACTCCGTATTCTTGTGCGCTGTGTCCTCACCAGCTCACCTACCCTGCACCACAGTGTTACTTTGTGTGTGTGTGGTTGTCTCTTTGCCAACCACGTCGCTGCCCGGCATTTTTACTTTCATTTTCCTTTCCTCTGCGTTTTTTTCCTGGTCACTCCCCCTCTCTGCGTGCACTCTCTTGGCGCCTTTTCCTTAGCAAATCAGGTACCGCTTTTTACCTGAGGGCACACCTCTCCTCTGCACTGACTCATCACAGCGCCTGAGCTTCACGGCCCCGTCCGTCCCCCCCTGCAGTGTACGTCCTGTAAACGTCAGCAGTCAGACTCCCACATCATGAGGGTCTCTGCGTGCCTCCATCTTGCAAAGAGCACAGCATCTCTGACACGTGTTGCCCTGGACGGACTCTCAGCAGGGGGACACAGCTAACTTCGCCTGCTGCATCGCTGACCGGGTAGGCTCTGCCAGTATTCTCTGTATTCACGTGCTCTATTTAGTGCTCCTCCGCAGTATTTTCTCTGTTGCTCCTTATTGCTATAGCGCATCAGGCTCTAACTATGTCCAACCCTGCAGGGGCCTCTTACCCTAAGCCCACTGTGACCTACTACGTCTGTGCACGTTGCAAGAAAAAGTGGACATCAGGCCAGTCATCGCCCTTCTGCCAGTCCTGCAGCCCTTCCACCATGTCTGCCCCGCAGGACCACTCCGACTCCCGGGATGATGACACTCCCCCTCTCCCCGAGTGGGCCGTTGCCATGTCTCAGTCGGCCACTGTCATGTCTCAGTTGGTCGCAGACCTGACTAAGGTATCACAGTCCCTGGTCCAGGTCATTGAACGCCTTCCACAGCTCTCCTCAGCTACCAGTGCTCCGAACATCTCACATGGCGATTCGCACGCACCTGACCTCGACCTTCAAAGGGACAGTATGTGTTATGTTTCGGTAGCTGAGGAGAAATAGCAAAAAATAGCCAAAGTAGCAATACACCAGAGAGACTGGAAACTACTGGGTTGCAGAACCCTAAACTAACCGCAACACTAGAAGTAGCCGTGGAGCTTACCTACGGTGATCCTAGATGCCTCGTCACAGCCGGAGAGATAGCTACACCTAAAGACAGAAAGATGAAAGCTAACTGCCCCGTAGCAGAACCCCCAAAGAAACAGGAAGCCCCCAAACATGTAATGGCGGTTAGACAAGAAGAAATACAAACACAGACAGAAAATAGCATAAGCAAATGCTGGGGCCCAATACTGTCTGGATAGAAAAGTATAGGAAAGAATTCTGTCTGCTACCCAAAAAACCCTGACAAAAATACCAACACTTCTGATTAACAAAAAACCTGAGATCACACAATCTCTACCACCTAAATCAGATCTCTGGTGTAACACTAAGCAATTCAGCAAATAAAAAGTGACACAGGAACAGAGCAAAAGTGCAAACACAAACTGAGCACAAATGCAGCGCCAGGCCCCAAAAGGGGACCAGGATGAAGTCCACTGCAAGGCAGCAAACCAGCATGGAAAATCCAACAAAAGGAAAAAAAAAGCAATTCACTTATCTGAATGAAAGCAGGAACATTGTGGGTGTTTCCTGCGACCTGATTGGCTAGACGCAATGTGCACACATAAAGTTAGGAAAAAAAAGAAAAATTACTGATGTGCTGTGCTTACAAGAACGTCACTCTTCTGTGCTCTGCAAACCCCCTCCCCTCATCAAACACATGCCAAACGCTCATGATACACCACCATTATCATTGCTAATGTGCCGAAAATATTTTTGTGGCAATGCAAATAATTCCCGCACTTTTATCGATTGTTACCGATTTTTACCGATTTTATAAAATTTTGCTTGTGTTTCTGATCATGGATCTGAACATGCCATAATCGTGCTGAATTTGTTTTCCGAACAAATTCACTCATCACAACTGGCGTTCAGCTGATGCCACCAGGGCAGTGCCTTCAGGGAGGAAGAGGGTATACCGGCTCATCATACAGATCTAAACCCCTTAACAGTGCGCTTTACTAATGTTATGAAAAATAGTTTACTATTAGCAGAGTACTCTAAATTCTTTTAATTAGGGGTCATTAAGGTCATCTAAAAAGATGGACTGTCCAGTTGTACGACGACATTGTTCTTCACGAGAACAGCAAAAATGTGTAATGTAATCATTATCGTAAGTCATCTCAAATATATGTATTAAAGGGGTTGTCAACTACTCAGAAAAGTGCTTATTAATCTTTACATTTCACCCCTGTACAATAACAACAGCCTGTATTCACTTATTGTGCCATTGCTGTTCCAGCGATGTTCGGTGCCTGGTCTCCCAGAGCTCATGTGATGTTGTTAGGTCATGTGAGCCCTGCAGCCAATCAGCAGCCTCATCACTCTCACATTCTTCTGACAAGACAGGTATCTGGAGGAAGCTACAGAGCAGTATAAAACCCTCCAAAAAGAAATTCATTGCTGGTTTTTGCTCATTCTGTCTCCCAAAAATCGGAATAGAAAGCGATCAAAAATGTCATGTGCCCGAAAATTGTACCAATAAAAACCTCAGCTTGTCCCGAAAAAACAAGACCTCACGTGACTCTGTGGGCCAAAATATGGAAAAATTATAGCTCTCAAAATGTGGCGATGCAAAAACTATTTTTTTGCAATAAAAATTGTCTTTTAGCGTGCGACAGTTGCCAAACATAAAAACCCGCTATAAGGCCTCTTTCACACGTCCTGATACTTCTGGTACCGCATATGTCAGTGTCCATGTTTATAATACGTGTGGCACATGTGTGGCATGCGTGAGCCTCATCAGTATCACACAGACGGGCTCCAGGGAAGAAGCGTTGCAGTAAGCTCTGTTCCCAGGCATTAGGTGCTGAACACAGCTCTCATCATTCTCCCCTGCTCTGCCGGCGATTGGCACGAGCAGGGGAGAATGATGACAGTTACATTTAAGTGATAAAAGAGACAGCAGGCGGCAGCTGATGGGACTATTACTCCCATCAGCCTACCCCTGCTGCTGCTATAACAGTGACAGCAGGAGTGGATGATGAGGGTATTCATCAGCCGTCGCCTGCGCTGTAAATAAATAAATAAAAGAAAATGGTGTGGTTTCCCATGTATTTTCTATAACCAGCCAGGTAATCACAGCTGGGGGCTGCAATCCTCAGCTGTCAGCTTCAGCAGGGTTGGTTATCTGGAATAGAGGGGTCCCCACGCTGTTTTTTTAATTATTTAAATAAAAAAATGGTGTGGGGTCCCCCCTATTTTTGACAACCAGCCTTGCTAAAGCTCACAGCTGGGGGCTGGTGTTCTCAGGCTGGTAAGGGGCCATTGATATAGCCCCCCCAGCATAAAAATAGCAGCCCGCAGCTGCCCAAGAAAGGCGCATTTATTAGATGCGCCAATTCTGGCTATTTGCCTGGCTCTTGCCACTTGCTCTGTAGAGGTGCAAATGGGGTAATATTTGTGGGGTTGATGTCACCTTTCTATCATCAGGCGACAGCAAGCCCACGGCTTAGCAATGGAGAATAGTTTATAAGACAGCCATCCATTACTAATCCTATAGTTGTATTGTAAATAAGCACACAGCCAGAATAAAGTCCTTTAATTGAAAAAAATACACAGATTCCTTTAATATTTTCAATTAAACCATACTTACAACCTCGTCTATTCCACCGAAGCCCTCGATCTCCTGTAATAAAAGCAAAATAAAAAAGCAACAATATACCATACCTGTCCGTCATTCTGCCCCACGCCGTAATCCATGTCTGGGGATAATTAGTTTTCAACCTGGACAGTGCCAAGATGCGACCGTCCATGCTGAGAACCACGGGTGAATGAGCTGCTGGGAACACAGCATCAGTAACCAGGAGTGACATAATAGAGGTTACCTCTGATCATCTGTTCCCAGCCGTACTGAGCTGCAGTGAGATCTGGGGTCACTTATAAAATTCACATACCAGGAAACAGTGTATTAGTTCCAAAAACATGGCACATGTGGGGCATTTCCACTGTTTAGGCACATCAGGGGCTCTCCAAACTTGACCTTCTGAGCCCCAATGTGTGCCCATATAGTAGTTTTCTCCTACATATGGGGTATCAGCGTACTCAGTACAAATTGGACAACTTTTGGGGTCCAATTTCTCTTGTTACCCTTGGGAAAATAAAAAATTAGGGACTAAAAGATCATTTTTGTGGGAAAAAATATGATTTTTATTTTCACTGCAGGGCATTATGAACTTTAGTGAAACACTTGGGGGTTCAAAGTGCTCACCATACATCTAGATAAGTTCCTTGGGGAGTCTAGCTTCCAAAATGGGGTCACTTGTGGGGGGTTTCCACTGTTTAGCCACATCAGACGCTCTCCAAACGCGATATGGCGTCCGATCTCAATTCCAGCCAATTTTGCGTTGAAAAGTCAAACGGCGCTCCTTCACTTCTGAGCTCTGCCATGCGCCCAAACATAGTTTACCTGCACATATATAGTATCAGCGTACTCAAGGCAAATTGGACAACAACTTTTGTGGTCCAATTTCTCTTGTTACCCTTATGAAAATAAAAAAATTTGGATCTGAAGCAATTTTTTTGTGAAAAAAAGTTAAATGTTCATTTTTTTTAAACATTCCAAAAATTCCTGTGAAGCACAAGAAGTGTTAATAAACTTCTTGAATGTGGTTTTGAGCACCTTGAGGGGTGCAGTTTTTAGAATGGTGTCCATTTTGGGTATTTTCTATCACATAGACCCCTCAAAGTGACTTCAAATGTGATATGGTCCCTAAAAAAAAATGGTGTTGCAAAAATGAGAAATCGCAGTTTAACTTTTAACCCTTATAACTTCCTAACCCAAAAAATTTGGTTCCAAAATTGTGCTGCTGTGAAGTAGACATTTGGGAAATGTTATTTATTTAGTGTTTTGTGTGACATATGTGTGTGATTTAAGGGCATGAAAATTCAAATTTGGAAATTTATGAAATTTTCAAAATTTTTCCCAAATTTCCATTTTTTTCGCAAATAAACGCAAGTCATATCAAAGAAATTTGACCACTATCGAGAAGTACAATATGTCTCGAGAAAACAATGTCAGAATCCTTGGGATCCATGGAAGCGTTCCAGAGTTATTACCTCATAAAGGGACAGTGGTCAAAATTGTAAAAATTGGCCTGTGCATTAACATGCAAACCATCCTTGGGGATTAAGGGGTTAAATTGCATGTGTATCATCTAAGCATGTCCTACTTAAGGGAGGTTTGAGTTAAATCCATCACTGTAATCTGCCCAAATTCCCAGAAACAGCTTCATATTGTGCACTAGTTCCTTGGCTCAATTGGATCCCAACTTAAGGTACTGCCACACTAAACAATCCCGCTAGCGATCACGATAACGACGCATACTAATGCGATCGCTAGCGGGATTGTTTCTATATCGCTAAATGCGGCCACATTTAGCGATATAGTTAACGACGCTATCGCCGTTAGCGATCTTCTTAACGACTTTAGCGGTACAAAAGTACCGCTAAATCGCTAAGAAAAGGTGCCACACAGCGATTAGATACTTACCCAGCGGGAGCGCCGACGAGAAAATAGGGTCCGGAACGATTCCAGCGACGAGCGAGATCACAGCAGGAAGCTCGTCGCTGGAAGCTGCCGGACTGAACAACATCGCTAACAGGATCGCTAAATAGTGACGTTTTTTAGCGATCCCGTTAGCGATATTGTTTAGTGCGGCATACCCTTTAGGCCCGCCAGCCTTTGCAGTTTACTATTTAGCTAAGGCTTAAGTAAATTCCTAGCTGTTTAGAAGACCACAAAAATCTAAATGGGCACAGCTACATCAGAGGTCTCTCAGAATTGTTTGTAACTTTTAAAAAGCAGTCAATGTGATTTTTACAAAAATCTTTTATCAAGAGGAACATGAGATCTAAGACTTTAAGGTGAGTACAGCGCACTACAACCGAAGCCTAAAAATACATTTAGAGTAAAAATCTATGTAAAAAAAAGGATTGGGTGTGCTTTTTGGTCTATTTTATGTGGTATTTATGTAAGGGACTTCATATGATTCAGAAGTGAAATTTGAAGGTTTTTTTTCAAGCAGAAACACCTCAAGAATTGGGGGAAAAAACAGCAACTTGTGCAGTGTAAGCAAATTAATAGGAAGAATATTCAAAGAGTATTTTAAGCAGTTTTATGTGGATTCAGGGGCAGAATCTACTTTAAAATCCATGTCAAAAAACTATGTGAAAACCTAGCCTTAGACCTAAATTCTATGCAGATACTTACTTTTTCCCATAGATTGTGCCAGTAAGTACAAATAGGATGCTGAGGCTCACATACCTTTGTACCCCGGTCCAGTAATATTTTTAATTATTAGTAAATAAGCACATTAGCATAGTAGTATATAGATATATTCTCTTCTCCAAACGCATCATAGTTTTCTCAACTCTTCCCCAATCGGAGATATTTTTTATCCTCTAGTAATCATCAACAAATATTTTTTAAGCCCCAAGCTTATCATTTGTTAAAAAGTCTCATAGATAGATTTGCCCCCTGTTCAAACACCCCTACCTGACTATTTCACTACACTTTGTTGAATTCAGTTTTTCTACATTTTTTTAAACTACCAAGGGTTAATAATATAAAATGGTTGTTCAGGATTCACATATTGATACCTGTCGGATAGGTCATCAATATATGATTGGTGTGGTTCTTACTTCCGGTACCCCCACTAATCTATCGGCTTTGGAAGCAACCAGATGTAAGCAATAAAGGGAGTGGAGCACCCCACCTCCATACAATGTTTAGTGGTCACTGCAAAGTACTGCTATTTATTTCCTATTCAAGCGATTAAGCGATTCCTACAGACAGGCGATTATTTAGTGAATCACCTATGGAGAATGAGTTTGCTTTCTGAATGTTATTCACAAAATCTCTAATTTATTTGAAATTAATGTTCATAATTGGTTGCAATAATATTTTGCTATGAAACATGTGCCTAGAGAGTATGAAATTGTATTTTTGGTGCAAATTGTCTATTTAGTGTTGCTCTATTTGTAAAAACATTATATATTGTAAATTGAGAGAAAAAGATTTGAAGTGCCTGCCATTTATAGGTGGATGGTGTTGGAAATTTAGGAGCGCAGTACTGATATGCCTAGCTCTCTAATTGCTTCAGGCTTTAGTATTGCTGTTTTTTGCTTGCAACCTTGACTTCCTATTTATAGTCAAGGTAGCATTAATGGCTAGGATGAACATAATGAAATAAAGGTAAAAAGTAAGCATTCCATCTATACTTTTCTTGTCATCTACAACAATGTTAAAAATAATTGCGTTAATTTTTTTACTATGTCAAATAGTGCATCATGCTGAGCTATTTAGTCTGTGAAAATAATGTCTCCTAATGGGCAGAATGAGGCAGGGGTTTAAATGGAACATTTGACAATGTTAAAAATTCAATTGAAATGATGGAAAAGGTTAATGGAAATGTTTTGGTACATTTGTCTTACTTATTAACAGATAAGTGAAATATACAGAAAGATAAGAGTATAAAAAGAGCTTTTATTTCTTCCTAACACAGGATGCATATAATATTCTAGAGACAGAAGTCTCATGCTCACCCGTTACTCCCATTTCTCATATCCAGATGTCCAATTGGTTTCTTTGAATAGATAAGAAAGTGACAATACTAATGCTAGACAGGTCTAGTACACCCCGTGCTATCTGTATTTCTACATGACTGATGATATAAGGGATCACCAATTGACGTCATCCTCAAGTCCTAGTGGAAGATTGCTGGTGTACTTAGAAGACAAACATGTAATTTTCTTGAGGATTGCAAGCTTTTACATTATTATCCACTTTTCCTACCAGAAAGCAGTTATAGGTGTTTAGAACCAGATACTGCAAATTACTGACATCACTTTCTTCCTTATAGAGGTCATATTATATATCAAAATAAAGATAAAACTTATCGACTAAAAATTGTGTTTAGATGTAATTTGGAGGAAGAAGTCATGTGCTACCTTTATAAATAGAAAAGAGCCAAATGTGAGAATCAAAAAAATTAAAATCAATGTGCTGTTTGCTGAATAAGTCATTTTTAAGTTGGTTCTTATGTTCCAATATGAAGATCACTCCACAGTTTGATCTTTTTCTTAAAGGACAAGAGAAAAACCTCTTGGAATCCTATTCTGTCCATAACTTGTTTACATATATTACATTTACAGTGCATATTATAAATGTATACACCCATGTCAAAATGGCTAAAATGGCAGGTGTTTGTCATGTTGGTAAGTTGGAAGCCTTTTCTTATGAAGAAAAACTACCAAGCCTGGCTATGTTTTGCCAAAATCTGCAAAAAATCCACCAAAAGGATATAGGAAGCCATGTAATGCTCTGATGAGACCAAAGACAAACATTTTGGCCATAAATCGAAAAGATATGTTTGGAGCAAAGCCAACAGTGCACATCACCAAAACAACACCATATATACAGTGAAGCATGGTGGAGGCAGCATTATTATTTGAGGCTGTTTTTTCTGCAGCTGGAAACTGAGTCTTCTGTCAAGGTGTAGGGAATTATGAACAGTTCCAAATGTAAGTCAATATGCAACAAAATATTCAGGCCTTTGCTATAAAACTGAAGTGGAATTTCAAGTTTGAGTATGACAACGATCCTAAGCATACCTCCAAATCAACAAAAGAATTGCTTCATAATAAGATCAACATTTTATAATGCCCCAGCTAGCGCCCACATCTGAATCCAGTTGAAAATGTGTGAGTTGAATTGCAGAGGGCTGTACACAGGAAATGCCCTGACAATCTGACAGATTTGGGGCGCTACTGCAAGGAAGACTGGGCTAGAATTGCCAATTCTACAATAAGCTTTAGGAACCTATAAATGAACCTTATAATAGAAGGCTCTCCTAAGCAAGACTAAATCATACATAAAAAGGAATACTGCAACCAAAATGAATAAAAAGTTAAATTTTATTACGCAGCACATAATAGCATAAATAAGAATAAAAGGAGATGAAAAAACAAAGAACTCCACACTGCAAACCCCTCAATAGTTTGTCATCAAATCACATACATATGAACATACATATAAGTTACCATGTCTAAAATTTACATGCACATCAAAATTCTATAGAGCAGTGGTAAAGTAGATCTCATTGCGAGACTATAAAATCAAACAACTACAGTGAGATGTAAAAGTTTGTGAACAGTTAAGCAAGCTGAAGATGGAATGATCTCTAAAAGGCCTAAAGTTAAAGAGGACACATTTCCTTTGTATTTTAGGCAAGAAAATCGACATATTTTCGTCTTTTACATTTTAAAAATTACAAAAAGGAAAATGGGCCGATGCAAATGTTTGGGCACCTTGCATGGTTAGTACCTAGCAGTACCCCCTTTTGAAAGTATCACAGCTTGTAAAAGCTTTTTGTAGCCAGTCAAGAGTCTTTCAATTCTTGCTTGAGGGTTTTCATCCATTCTCCTTTGGAAAATTCTTCCAGTTCTGTGAGATTCCTGGATTGTCTTACATGCACTGCTATTTTGATGGACCCGCTATATGTCCTCTTTTTGATCTCAATTTTGAGCAAGATTGTTGAAGTTATAGTTTTTTGTGTATTTTTATGATATCAAGAACCTATATTTTTCCTTGCTATAGAGGTATAGTTGTTTGATTTTATAGCCTCACGATGAGATCTAGGTTACCACTGCTGTAGGATTTTGATGTGCATGTTATTTTTATACATGGTACATTATATGGTTCTTATGTATGTGGTGCAGTTATATATATTCTTTAGAGGGATTTGCAGTGTGAAGTACTCATCTGTTTTTAAATCTCCTTTTATTTTTATGGTATTATGTGGTGTGTATTAAAATGATAAGTTTATATTAATTTTGACTACAATACACATTTTTTTGAATGTAGGATTTAATCTATATGAACCATGCTGATAGACTTCTGTGACTGCCAAAAAAGTCTGAATGCTGTCATAAATTCAAGGGAACATCAACAAAGTGTTAGCTGAAGTGTGTGCATATTTATGCCACCACATAATTTTAGTTACTTATTTTTCTATTTAAACCCCAAAAGATTTCAGCTTATTTTTCAATTGCGTTGTAAAGATCATGGGTGAAAAAAGTTCTGATATGATTCTTCTTCGTAAGATTATTTTTACATGACAAAAACCCAGTATTTTAACATTTCAACTGGGGTGGAAGACTTTTTTATTTGAACTGAATATCACAAAAAATGTCAGTTAATCGCGAGCAGAAATAAAGTACTAACATGCAGTGTTGAGCGAGTTTGCTCGGATATAGTGTTATTCGAGTATCGAGGGGGCTCGAGTAATATGTTGGAGTACCTGGGCTGCATGATTCGCGGCTGTTGGATAACCACAACACATGTGGGGATTGCCTAGCAAAGAGGCAAAGCATGTATGTGTCTCATAGCCGCAAATCATGCCGCCACGGAGACTTGAACATATTACTCGAGCCCTCGCGATATTCGGATAACACCCGAGCATGTTCTGATAACTCTATATCCGAGGAGCATGCTCGCTCATCATTACTAACATGCTAAGTTTTATTTCTATTTTAGTTAGATGACAGTTTGACACTGAAGACAGATTTTTTCCTAAAGGATACAGCATGTAATTTTTATAATATGCTGCCAGTGCGTATCAAAAATGTACAATAACTGTGATCCCCTCAGGGAAATCTATATGAATAAAACAACTGTTTTAAACATGTGAATTTGCAGGCACAGCAGTGAGATTTGGTCTAGATATTTTTCAGAGATCTGCTGACGGAATATCTAGAATAATGGCAATAAAATTAGTTTAACTGAATATGAATTAAAAATACCCTTTACTCAGCTGGTATCTATAAAGTGGTCTTCCGCAGCAATCACTGAAGTCTGTGTAAGCTGCTAGTAGAGAGTCCACTCTGTTTCCAGAGAGGTGAAAATCTAAATAAACATATTAAGTCTGAATTCTGAGTTTGGGTCCCGTTACACATAGCGACTCACCAGCGATCTCGACAACGATATGCACTGGTCAGGATCGCTGGTGAGTCGCTACATGATCGCTGCTGAGCTGCCAAAAAGTCAGCTCAGGCAGCGATCAGGACAGCGACTTTGCGGGTAACAAGCGACGCACGTCACTTAGTTACCGGCAGTGTACCTTAGATACCAGCGCCCTGGTGCAGGGAGCTGGTAACCAAGGTACACATCGGGTTTTCAGGTGCCGCTCGAAGCTTAGAAACCCGCTGTGTACCTTGGTTACCAGCTCCCCTGCACCAGCGCGCTCGAATCTAACATACACATTGGGTTTCAGGCGCCGCCCAGTGCCTGGAAACCTGATGTTTACCTTGGTTACCAGCTCCGGCTGGCGGATTGCTGGTCTCCCGCCTGTCACACGCAGCGATGCGCGCTGGCCAGCAGGAGACCAGCGATCAAAAAATGGTCCAGGACATTCAGTGACAATCAGCGACACCCAGCAGGGTGGCTGATCGTCGCTGAGTGTCACACTAAGCGAGATCGCTGGCTAGGTTGCTGCTACGTCACAAAATTGGTGATGTTTCAGCGATCTCGCTAGCGATCTCGCTATGTGTAACGGGGCCTTTAGAGTTGCTTATTTTGTATGCTAAATGTAAAGGCCACCTTACACAATAGATGAAAGTCATCCAATGTCACTGATCTTGGTGGGATCAGCAAACTATCTGATGTGTATGAGGGCTTCCTAATTCTTCTCTGACAGATGATGTTGTGAACAGAAGGATCTGGAATATTGATTTTCAGTGGCCGATCATTTTGCTTTCCAGGAGATATGTCTCTACTGGAGGAATATTTTAGTAGCTCTTCCATGGAGAACACAGGAACACTCGGCGACACTAAGCAAACCAGAATATGGGGAGTTAGGAGGGAAAGCTCAAATAATTGGTCAAACAATCTAATCTGTATGGAGGCCTTAACGGACGCTATTGTTTTAAAATTGTAAAATACACAGTACTCTCATACTCTAACAGTAAGCGGTCCAACGCTGACCCTCCTGCGGTGCTTCGTGTCTGCAACCAATCAGTAGCCACAGCAGTCATCCACGATACTACTGGCATCCCAGTCATCAATGGGAGCCAAGATGCCAATAGTATGGGACATGATGAATGTTGTCACCAACTGGATCCAGCAGTCATGTTCCGAAGAAATGTGAAATAACAACTGGAACTGGTGTTGAATCGCTGGCTGAGAGAGAGAGTACTATCTATTTTAGTGTTTTAGAACAATATCAGCTGTTAGTAAAGAAAAATCTGACTCTGGATAACCCTTTAAAGCTTTTGTTCATAATTTGTCAGCAAAATCAAAATTATAATATTGTATACTACTTTTAATGCCCAAATACAAATTATCAAATGCTTTGGATTCTCAGGATTAAGAAAGTTTTCCATTACTAATTTCATCCCCTTTCATATGCTATTTCTAACAATCAGTTTCCTAATATATTTCTATTACCTGTTCTGTTCCTGTAAGCTCATGCCCGTGTGGGTGATATAATACTTTTTTGTGATTCTGGCTCTGCTACTTATGGTCAGAAACCGAAACGGACATACTGAGAAGCGCATGTCATTAGTGGGGGTGGGGCTACCTATTAGTGAGAGACAGCAGTCTGAGCTCAGATCAGACTTCAATATTCTCATCTGCCTTTATCCTGATTATTCTTTGACGTGCCGTGCCTTGAGCTGATAAGCACTGCGATGTGCTGCTTGTTATTAGAAAGCATATTGCAGTGCTTCTCAGCTGATGAGACGGCACTTTAAAGCTTAAAGGCGTTTTCCTGTCAAAACCAATGTCTGCACTCACTCTGTGTGACTGCAGACTTATGAATCACCCGGAAATGGAGGGTATGCCCCCAGCCAATGGGAGAAAACTCGCTCTCCATACACTTCCCTCTAGCCGCATATGCTTACAGGCCGTCCTCATCACTGGTCTGGGTGCAGCCTCAGCTCAATACAAGTGCATTAAGTGAGGCCATGCACACTGGCCAGGGATATGTATAACTCAAATAACTCCTGGTTCTAAAAGCAGCCAATCCCAGCAGCGCACAGTGCATAAGCTGTGGGAATTAATAAGCCTGCAGTCACACAGAGTGACTGCAGACTTAACAGTTTTGACAGGACAACCCCTTTAAACAGGAAGCTTGATCTGAGCTCAGTCATGTAAGTTGCAGATAGACTTTGCCGATGCTTTGAAGCGCTGTCCCTTCAGCTGAGAAGCCCTGTGATATGTCTTCTAATGATCAGCAGCACATTGCAGTGCTTGTCAGCTGAAGGCATTCTAAAGCATCGCAGAAAGAGTGATGTCTGATCTGATCATGGGCTCTCAAACTGCTGACACAGAGGTAACCCCACCCCACCAATGACATGTGCTACTCAGTACATCTGATTCCGGTTTCCAGACTGGAAGTAGAAGAGCCAGAAACACAAAAGAAGACTATATTACCCACATAGAGATAAGCTTACAGGAACAGAGCAGGTAAGAGGAGGCTCCACTCATGGCTCGACTCCTGGCTTGATCTGTTGACATCTGGCTGTGTGCTCTGTTTCCCTCTCTGTTGGACCACAGCCTGTGTTGTCTGTGTCCAACTGCTGATAATGCTCTTGTCTTTCTTTTGCTTTCCTATGTCGTTCTGTGCAGGTGTTTTCACCTAATCATTTGGTATGCCCTATCACATCTTGGGAGGGGCTACTTATACTCTCCTGACACATGCAGTCTTTGGTTACAATATTCCAAGTTAGATGGATGTCTGGAGTCCTAACTCCCCAGTGAAAGATTATCTTGCTGAGGTTTTCTCTATTGCTTAAACTGCTGTTTGTTTGTGTGTTCCCCTTCCTAGCACTCATCCCATTTTGTCACATTTAGGGTCTGGGGGGGTTTCCCCATATACCAAAGATCTTTTTGGGTACCTTTCTTTTTCATCTGTCTGTCATGTATGAATGTATGAAAACGTCCTTAGCCCTTTGCCTCATCCTTTTTCTGTGTGCACTACATTCTGTTGTTCTTGTTTTGGGTTACACTCTGTGTATAATTGAGGGTGCAGTTAAGGACACTCAAGGTCAGCCAACATTGAGTGGGGGCACCATTGTGTTATTTTAGTGTGCCAACCTCCACGGTAAAGCAGGGATAAATCAGGGTCAAGTTAGGGATTTTTATAAAATTATGTCAAAAAGACAGGGGAATAGTCATGTTTGAACGTGTAATCCCTTGAAATGATTTTTTTATTAGCAAATTTAAAAAAACACCATTTAATCTGTGCCTTTATCTCTTATCTAAAATCTATTTGTTTTTCCACCTGATTTCAGCAGGGATACCTAGGGGAGATAAGTTAGCTGCTCATGAGTGGGAGCGCCACATCTCGTACTCCATAGGGTGCCAACCTCTGCTGTCACATAGAAACAGTCCAGGGATACTTCTAGGGATGTGATATAGGTATATGTTATTAATTAGGCATGGTCTGATTATCAAGATTGCTATAATTTATCTAAGCAATCTAGTTTTTAATGTTTGTTACACTGGGTTTGGTGCTTTTTTAAACAATTTGTTAATAAAAATTTCAGGTTAGGGATTTGCCTAGTCTGTATGGGGACTTTTCCCCTGGCTTGTTCATCTTCATGTGAGTGTTAGGGTACACTCATAACAAGGAGTAAATTAGAAAGCTAATAGTCATCTATGTGCTGAGCTCCAAAGAAGACCAAAATTTACACTATATACTGCAGTACCATGGTATTGCAATATAGTATAAGTGATCGGACAATTGCAGATTCAATTCCCCTAAGGGGACTAACAAGTAAAGTAAAACATTTTAAAAAGTTTTTAAAAATGAAAAAATATATATATATAAAAATTCAGGTCACTCCCCTTTACTCCTTTTGAAAATAAAAATAAAGAAATTTAAAAAATGAAAAAAAATCAAATAAACATATTTATGATATAAAAGTTTGATCCATCAAAATATAAATTTAATTAATCCGATCAGTAAACAACGCAATGAGAAAACAAATCAAGATGTCAGAAATATGTTTCTTTTGGTCACTAGTTTTCCATGAAAAAATGCATTAATAAGATCACCTCTTCATTTATATTCAACATTGGTATCAATGAACCATCAGCTCATCATGCAAAAAAAAATCCATCACCCAGCTCAATTAATGGAAAAACATACATTTTATGGATCTCGGAAATGACACCTTAAGCCAAAATGTTTTTTTTTACAAATTTCTGAATTTTCTTCCTCAACTAAAATTAACAAAAATAAAACTTTATAAGTTTGGCATCGCCATAATCATACTGACCTAGAGATTCATGATTCAAGGAACTTTTATCGCATAATGTATGCTGCAAAAACAAAACATGAAGTATCATGGTAGAATTGCATTTTTCTCCCAACTCCATCACACTGGAGTAAGATTTCTGGCATAAGGTATACCAAAGCTCATCATGAATTAGATAAGCTAATGCATCATGCTCCCATCGCGCCCCAATCCCGCCCAAGTTCTACCCATTTTTGTGGGTTGGGTAAAATTGGCGTTAAAACGACAAACCGTAAAATGTTTCCACAACTCCACTTGCACAATAACTTTGAAACTTTTAAAAGAAACTTGCTCAAAAATTCTGGCGCAATCCCTATCATGAATTAGGGCCATTGTGTTTTCTGAGTTTTTTGCTTTACAGATATGTGCAAATTTTAGATGTTTAGGGTCTCTTCATTGGATGAAACTAATAAAGACGTCCATCAGCGAATCATACCAGCTTTTCTAAACAGGAGGTGAATGAAGTTTGGAAACAATGTGGGACTAAGGTCCAAGACCCACCAGTAACATTCATTCTGTGAACCATGTGTTCAGCTTCATGAAAAATAACCTGCCCTGAGTATATAAATGTTCTTATGCTTTTATACAATAATAAAGTGAGCATTTTTTAGTGACTGATTAAGTGCTGCCTTTTTCTGTAAATAGCAAATCAAACATAAAGAAGCTGCTCATGTAGAGGTGTGGTCGCCTAATTCTTCATAGGGCCCCACTTTGGGATTCACCCATTCCCCTGTGGACCAGGCCAAGCATGTTTGCAATAGCTGAAACTGCAAATTATTCCATAGGAAAGCAAATTCTGTAATTTAATGAGCCGTTCTCGTAAACATGGGAAAAGAAAAATTAAAATCCAAGGTTGCCAAGAAGATCATATGTTTTGAAAAAAATTCTTGCAAATAACCCAGAGCATTTATATGGCCTTAAAGAGCACAGAAATTGACGTAAGCCTTTCATTCTACACCAACTGCCAAAACCAATGTCCAAACTTCAGTCTGGAGAATAAGCAGGGCATATGTGTGATAGTAAGTAACATGGTAATACAAAGGATTGGAACCTGCTGAGGCATTTCCAACAGCATACATTTTGTATATTTTCCAAAAGCTACAGACGGAATGATCAAGGTCTGGGCATTATGAACACTGTTGGTATGTTGGTCCTGCCAGGTATGTTGGCACGTTAACATAAACTTACATTTAGATCAACCAGTAAGAACAGAAGAATAACTAAAAATATTTTAATTGTTAAACAATTTGTTTGCAACAATAGTAACTGGAAAAGTGACCGTAACAAAAAAATGTTTGGATGTTGTTATACCAGGAAAATAATATCTTTTAGTAATCAAATCATGGAGACTTATATGGGTTTTCTACCCCTAAGTACACTTTCAGCAAGCAGTGCAACTTGCCAAATATTACCAACATGGAGCATGCACACTGTTAGGATTCAGCTCAGGTCAAGCGGCTTTTACCATGCAATTTATATATTTGCGATCATATATCAACTAGCCTCACATTAGATTCAGCTTAAAGGGATTTGCTTTGTTGCAGTCAGATGGCAACTACTTGACCAGCTAGCAGGGCTGAGTCCTAACAGTGTATATATTACACATTATTAGTATTTGGCAAGCTGCTCTCCTTGCCAAAAGTTTGCTGTGAGGTGGAAAACACTTTAATGGAAAACTAGAAACCATTTTTCATAACTGTTGCTGGTTTCAAGGGTGGAGTCTTGCTGCCCTTATCTTAATTTAGGTCTGAATTAACAATGGATAGAGATACAATATTTGTGATCTGTGCCTATTAGATACTGTGAAATCTTTGCTGTTCATCCTCTCACTGTAGTATTTCTTACTATATTGCCAAACACATGCCTTTTTCACTCTAGAGTGATAATTATACATCCTTAAAAATAAAGAAAGATTTACCATAAAATATTAAGACCAGAAAGCAGTGACCCCCTGTCCTTGTCAAGAGCAATAACAGCGGGGAAGTATCTGACATAAACCCCCTAGACAATTGTGTACCCACCGGGCAACTCAGAACCCACTAATATACGTACCATTATTGGATGGGTTAATTCCAAGGTGACTGTAAAACTGTTCACTGGATAGCAAAGGAAAACAGAAATGATTGTCTCCTATTTCACATTAACACCTAACAGCTACATTAGTGTAATATGTTTATTATGTTTAATGTGATATAAAACACTAAAAAACCGTGGCCGAGATTAGAAATCCAATTCATATCTCACATATATAAAGTCACACTGAAAATCAAACAAACCAAGAACTAATGGCTCAGATTGCAGAGTTTTTTAATACTGTAAATTTGACCTGGCAAGCTTAATGGGCTGCTTACACTAAGCCTTAGAGAAAGAATATTGAGATTTTAACAGATCATGCCAAATTATGTAGGCACAACATTATTTGCTACTTACGGAAAATATTTCCTATCAATGAACAGAGCTTTTTTCTTTAGCTTCTCATATAAAAGTACTCTGGGTTTTGTAAATGAACTATGAATTTTATGATTCTCAATGGCTCACTGTGAGTCCACAGCCCATATTATATCTTATTACATTAATTATTTTTGTTTGTTTGCTTATATATTTGAACATTTTAAAGCTTCCTACTAGTTTCTGTTTTATTTTGTAAGAAATATAGAAACATGCTGAATATGGTCACAGACTTTGGCTGGCGTCACACAAGAACTTTATCATTCTAGGCAGTATATGTTTAGAGCTAAGGTCGGGATTGGATAGTTTCTAGTGATGAGCAAGTATGCTCGTTGCTCGGGTTTTCCAGAGCAAGCTCGAGTGATCTCCGTGTATTTGTAAGTGCTCAGAGATTTAGTTTCTGTTGCCGTAGCTGCATGATTTGCGGCTATTTGACAGCCTGAATACATGTGGGAATTCCCTAACAAACAGGCAATCCCCACATGTATTCAGACTGTCACGTAGCCGCAAATCATGCAGCTGCAGCAGCAGAAACTAAAGGTCCGAGCACGCCCAAATACTCACAGACCACCCGATCGTGCTCTGGGAAAACCGAGCAACGAGTATACTCGCTCATCACTAATTTTCTCATTTTCTCATGAGATATGTAAAGTCCTTTTCTAAGACCTTCTCTTCAAATTCTATACTTGAGTCTATATAATACCCAGAATCTTCAAATTTCAGGGAATTGTATCCTCAATCTTGAGATAAAGTTCATTATTGTAGTCTGCATATTTAAAGTCTTTCTATGGGAAGACACAGTTACTTAAAGAGGACTTGACTCCAGGTTAGAAGTAACCAGTTTTTGCTCCTATATTACTATAATTCCCATTACTCCCCTGTGCATACTGTTGTTTTTCTTTTTTAAATTCACCTACTGGTTCCAGAAAAATGCAGTGGCATGTAGAAGTTTGGGCACCCCTGGTTAAAATTACTGTTATTGTGAACAGTTAAGCAAGTTGAAGATAAATGATCTCTAAAAGGCATAAAATGAAAGATGACTAATCCTACAGTTGTATGGTAAATAAACACACAGTAAGTATAAAGTCCTTTATTAGAAATAAAGCAAAACACACTTTTCCATTTTTATTTAAAAATAACACACACACAGTTATACTCACTTATTGCCCATTCCATTGAATCCCTTGTCTTCTGTAATAAAACAAAAATAAAAAACAACAATATCCATCATCTGTCTGTCGTTCTGTCCCATGCAGTATTCCATGTCTGGGGATAAATTATTTTTAATCTGGACAGTGCCAAGATGCGACTGTCCAGGTTGAGCACCACTGATGTATGAGCTGCTGCGAGCGCAACAACAGTGAACAGCGGTGACATCATCAAGGTTACCGCCGGTCA
This sequence comes from Oophaga sylvatica, assembly GCA_033576555.1. Classification (NCBI taxonomy): domain Eukaryota; kingdom Metazoa; phylum Chordata; class Amphibia; order Anura; family Dendrobatidae; genus Oophaga; species Oophaga sylvatica. Next base: position 188,730,015 of record JARQOD010000002.1, on the reverse strand, counting down.
CTGAGGCTGTGTTCCCAGCCAGGCTGAACTGCGGGGACATCAGCACCGTGAGAAAGTCACTGAGTTCACAACGGTTCAGCTCAGTGAGTTCACCACAGACCACTGTGAGAATGGCACCCCCATGCCTCTATGTTCTACGGGTCACAGGGCTTCCACATGCTTTAGTCTTACACTACAGACTCCACATCTCTAGGGAAATGGCATCCAGGGCCAACTCTCCGCATCACTATTTTGTACTAATGGAGTCCTGCCAATTTAAAGGGTTCCTGCCCTGTGAAAAAAATGCCCTGTGAAAAAAATGTTATAAACCTTCAGATGTAGAGTTAATCTGCATGTTAATAGCTTTTCGAACCTGACAGGCATCAGCACTCAGAGCTCCGTTGCTGGGAGGAAATTATTTATTACCCCTGGCAATGTTTGGAGTTCAGTCATAGGGGCAGTGCCAGCACACTGTGGGCAACACGATGACATGGGCAGCGGCCACCACCATCTTAGAGTAGGGCATTGCAGTGATTGGCTTGCTTTGTGTGGCGTCACAGTGGCTATAAAAGCCCTGACCGCCGACCACCAGTTTACTTCTGCCAATCTTAGCGTAGGGAGAGGTTGCTGCTGCTGTTTCTCAGTAGGGAGAGAGTTAGGCAGGAAAAAAAAAGTTATTCTGTGCTTGTGCTGATAGCGATTGTGCTGTACAGTTAGTGTGCGGTGACAGGGGAGGATTTTCTTGTGAGCAGCAGCGCTGGTTCTTAGGCTGCCTGCCAGTGACAGGGGAGGAATTTCTTGTGCGCAGCAGCAGAGCTGATTATTAGGCTGCCTGCCAGTGACAGGGGAGAAATTTCTTGTGTGCAGCAGCAGAGCAGATTATTAGGCTGCCTGCTAGCTGTATTGCTGTGTGTACACTGCTGTGCAGACTGCTTTTTACACAGAACCTACACAGCACTAATACCTTTATTCTTTTTTTCTGCACAGTTACCGAGCGTTCATTTTTTCCAACACCGAATAGAGCTGTACGCTCCTCGCACACTACCGTGTACCGGCTGGTATCACGGACAAATACATGCTGACTATCCGTGTGTGACTCCGGAAATATTTACGTAGTTTTCAATTTTCCCCTAAACCGTATACAGCTGGTATCTTCTGATACAGTACCGTTTTTCTGCCTTCTGTATTACGGTTCAAATCCATACTGAGAGAGCATCTGTGTGTGACTCCGGAAATATATACGGAGATTTACAATTACCCCTACACTGTATACGCCTGGTATCTTTGGATACATTAGCTTTTTTTGTTTCTTATATTCTGGTCTACTCCATACTGAGCCTGTGAGCGTCTGTGTGTTACTCCGGAAATATATATGGAGATTTAAAAATACCCCAACACTGTATAGAGCTGTACGCTTCTGATACATTACCCTTTTTCTACTTTTTATATTCTGGTTTGATCCATACTGAGCCTGTGAGCGTCTATGTCTGACTCCTGAAATATATACGGAGATTTACCATATTTTCACTATACCAAATATACCTGTGAGAGTCTGTATCTGACTCAGGAAATATATACAGAGATTTTAAATTACCCCAACACTGTATACAGCTGAACGCTTCTGATACAGTACACTTTTTCTGCTTTTTATATTTTGGTGTGATCCATACTGAGTCTGTGAGCGTCTGTGTGTTACTACGGAAATACATACGGAGATTTACAATTACCCCAATACTGTATACAGCTGTATGCTTCTAATACATTACCCTTTTTCTACTTTTTATATTCTGGTGTGATCCATACTGAGCCTGTGAGAGTCTGTGTCTGACTCTGGAAATATATACGGAGATTTAAATTTTCACCTTCACCGTATACAGCTGTACGCTACTGATACAGAGCCTGCGTCATCGTCTGGCTCCAGAAGGCCTGGAAGGCTACCTTTTGCTGGGAGTAGGTACACTTTTTCTGCTTTTCATATTCTGGACTAATCCATACTGAGCCTGTGAGCATCTGTCTGTTACTCCAGAAATATGTACGGAAATTTAAAATTACCCCAACACTGTATACAGCTGTATACTTCTGATAGATTACACTTTTTCTGCTTTTCATATTCTGGTCTAAACAATACTGTGCCTGTGAGCATCTGTCTGTTACTCCGGAAATATATACAGAGATTTAAAATTACCTCAACACTGTTTACAGCTGTAATCTTCTGATACATTACCCTTTTTCTACATTTTATATTCTGGTGTGATCCATACTGAGCCTGTGAAAGTCTGTGTTGTGAAGACGTTGGAGGTGACTTCGGAGCTGGGGCTCCCTCCGTTGGTTGCTGAGGATAATGAACCAATTGCTGAATGGCTTTCAGCTGGGTCTGAATGGTCTGATATAAGTGACCTGAACTCCCATCAGCCTTGCCGGTAATCAATTGTTCTTCCAGGTCTTGGTTGGAGCTCAGCTTGCATTCCTGCTTTCATTCAGATAAGTGACTTGCTGTTTTTTTTTTCTCTGGTTGGATTTTCCTTGCTGGTTTGCTGCCTTGCAGTGGACTGCAGCCTGGTCCCCTTTTTGGGGCCTGGTGCTGCATTTGTGCTCAGTTTGTGTTTGCACTTTTGCTCTATTCCTGTGTCACTTTTTATTTGCTGAATTGCTTTGTGTTACACCAGAGATCTGATTTAGGTGGTAGAGATCGTATGATCTCAGGTTTTTTGTTAATCAGAAGTGTTGGTATTTTTGTCAGGGTTTTTTGGGTTGCAGTCAGAATTATTTCCTATACTTTTCTATCTAGACAGAATTGGGCCCCAGCGTTTGCTCATTCTATTTTCTGTCTGTGTTCGTATTTTCTTCTTGTCTAACCGCCATTTCATGTTTGGGGGCTTCCTATTTCTTTGGGGTTCTGCTACGGGGCAGTTAGCTTTCATCTTTCTGTCTTTAGGTGTAGCTAGGCTGTAACGAGACGTCTAGGATCACCGTAGGTACGCTCCACGGCTACTTCTAGTGTTGTGGTTAGTTTAGGGTTCTGCAACCCAGTAGTTTCCAGCCTCTCTGGTGTATTGCTGCTTTGGCTATTTTTGCTATTTCTCCTCAGCTACCGAAACATAACAGTCTGTGTCTGACTCTGGAAATATATACGGAGATTTAAGATTACCCCAACAGTGTATAAGCTGTATGCTTCTAATACATTACACTTTTTCTACTTTTTATATTCTGGTGTGATCCATACTGAGCCTGTGAGAGTCTGTGTCTGACTCTGGAAATTTATACAGAAATTTAAAATTACCTCAACACTATATCCAGCTGTACGTTTGTAATACATTACCCTTTTTCTACTTTTTATACTCTGGTGTAATCCATACTGAGGCTGTGAGCGTCTGTGTATGACTCCTGAAATATATACGGAGATTTACAATTACCCCTAGACTGTATACAGCTGTACGCTTCTGATACATTACCCTTTTTCTACTTATTATATTCTGGTGTGATCCATACTGAGCCTGTGAGAGTCTGTGTCTGACTCTGGAAATTTATATGGAGATTTAAAATTACCCCAACACTGTATACAGCTGTACGCTTCTGATACAGTACACTTTTTCTGCTTTCCATATTCTGGTCTAATCCATACTGAGCCTGTGAGCGTCTGTCTGTTACTCCGGAAATATGTACGGAGATTTAAAATTACCCCAACACTGTATACAGCTGTATACTTCTGATAAAGTACACTTTTTCTGCTTTTCATATTCTGGTCTAATCCATACTAAGCCTGTGAGCGTCTCTGTCTGACTCCTGAAATATATATGGAGATTTACCATATTTTCACTATACCAAATATACCTGTTATCTGGTGATACAGTACCCTTTTTCAGCTTTTTATATTCTTGTCTAATCCATACTGAGCCTGAGAGCTTCTGTGTCTGACTCATGAAATATATACGGAGATTTACAATTATCCCTAGACTGTATACAGCTATACGCTTCTGATACAGTACCATATATCTGCTGTTATTTTGGGTACATTTTCCCAAAAATGAGGAAGTATGATGGAAGAGGCCGCGGACATGGGCAGGGGGGCCAGCTGCTGCTGATGGTCGTGGTTGTGCATCTGCTGGAAGTGCCAAAAGCACAATAGCACCTAAGGCAGGAGGTCATCTTCTGGCTCAAGGAGGCCTGGAAGGCCCCCTTTTCTGGCAGTAGGTAAACCGATTTTAAAGCCGGAGCATCAGGAACAGGTTTTGGCTTACATTGCCGAAATAGCCTCCAGCTCTATCGCCTCCTCTTCTGAAGCTTCAAAAAATGCAAGCACTGAGTCGTCAGTGCAGGCTCCTGGTTAGGAAAAACACCTTTCCTTGTGTCCTTCACCCCCACCAAAAGTGAAGGATGCGGCAGGCCACACTTCAGATTACTTCATGGAGCTCTTTTCACATACCATGCCTGGGTTATCAAGTCAAATCCTGAATTCCCCAGTGCAAGATGAATCTGACATGGAGTGCACTGATGCACAGCCACTGCTATATGATTCTGCTGGTACATTCACCCAGAGCAGTCTACTGAGCCAGAATCTGACCCTGATGAAACTCAGGTGCCCCTTCCCACATACTATACCACCTTACATGGTGGCACAGAGGAAGGTGCAGATGAAATTGAAGAGGAGGTGATGGATGACCCAGTTGTTGACCTGGATTGGCATCCATTAGGGGAAGAGGATGCTGCTGGCAATAGCTCAGAAGAGGAGGAGGATCCGCAGCAGGCATCGTCATCGCAGCTGCGGTTATCTGGCAGGCCCGTAGCTGTCCAAAAACATGTTAAAACAACAAAAAGAGTTGCAGGACAGCTTGGCCAGATGGTCAAATTAGCACAGCGTGCAAGCCCTGAAAAGTTGTACCATAGTAGGAAGAGTGCAGTGTGGCACTTTTTTGACCAAAATCCTATTGATGAGGCAAAGGTTATCTGTAAGAAGTGCGGAAGGACCTTTAGCCGAGGGAAAAATCTCAGAAATTTGAATACCAGTTGCATGCTTAGCCATTTAAACACCATGCACTTGCAAGCGTGGACGGAGTACAATAACTCAGGTAGCCCATGTGCACCTGCTCCGACTGAAGGTAGGCAGCAACGCAACATCGCTTCCCCCACTGTAAGCCCACCGGTTAGAACACCACCAGAAAGAAATGTTGAGTTGTTGTCGCAAGGCCAAAGTAGTCAGGGAATCACAATGTTTTTGCAACAAAAGACTGAATCTAGGCCATCACCACCACCACCATCACCATCACCAACCCCCTCTCAGTCCGCAATGTCCACCGCTAGTTGTCCCATAGGCAGCTCTCAAGTCCAACTCACCCTAGCAGACACTCTAAGTAGGACAAGAAAGTACTCATCCTCTCATCCGCGTACACTGGCTTTGAACGCCTACATTGCCAAACTGATCTCATTAGAGATGATGCCCTTCCGTTTGGTTGAAAGCACAGCGTTCCGAGAGCTCATGGCCTACGCTGTCCCACGCTGTGACCTACCCAGTCGGCACTTATTTTCTAGAAAAGCCATCCCTGCCCTTCACCTGCATGTGAAAGACTGCATTGTACATGCACTCAAACAATCAGTGAGTGGAAAGGTGCACCTCACAACAGATGCTTGGGCCAGTAGGCATGGCCAGGGCTGTTATGTGTCTATCACTGCGCACTGGGTTAATGTGGTGGATGCAGGATCCACAGGGGACAGCGGCGGTGGGACAGTGCTGCCTAGCCCACGGTATAGGCAACAGTTGGCTGTAGGCGTTCGACCCTCCTCCTCCTCCAGAAGCGAAAGTGCGTCGAAAGAGCACAGTGGCACGAGCACTTCTTCGCAGCTGCCAGTGCTGCACACGAGGTGTCCCACTATCGAACAGCTACTGGTAAGCGTCAGCAGGCTGTTTTAAGGATGATGTCTTTGGGCGACAACAGACACACTGCGGAGGTACTGGCCAACTACTTGCAGCGAGAAACTGAGTCATGGCTGGGCACTCTACATCTTGAGCCAGGCAAGGTAGTCAGTGATAACGGCTGTAATTTTGTGGCGGCCATAGCCCTGGCAAAACTCTGACACATACCTTTCCTGGCTCACCCCTTGATCCTGGTGGTGCAGTGCTTCCTAAATAATTATCTGGAGTTAACAGCTCTGCTCCATAAGGTGCGAAGACTGTGCTCGCACATCTGTCGCTCGCCCGTAGACTCCAGTCATATGCAGAGGCTGCAGCGATCGCTCCACCTCACCAAGCCCCGCCTAATCATAGACATTGCAACAAGGTGGAACTTCACCATGCACATGGTTGAGAGGCTGTGCGAACAGAGGCAGGCTGTGTGGTACACAAAAGGGGGTCTTGCTGGATGGGAGGTATATTTTTCCCAACAGGCTGAAGATTGGTCAGGATTTTCCCTGAACACAAGGACCTGTGATGAGGTCATGGTCACGTGAGCAGCTCAGGTGATGTGTACCTCACCTGAGGGTGTGGTTTAGGGCTAATTAATAAGGATCTGTTGTAGTGTGTGGGTGTGGAAGGGAGAAGGAGCTTGGCTGGAGCCTGCTTGGATATTTGATTTTTGGTGCACTGTGTCAGTAAACTGAAGAAAGAAGATTCCAGACCACCCAGGGAATGTCACCTGGCAGTCCCTGCTGGCCTGCAGTCGCTTAGTTAAGTCCGTCCCGACAAGGGTGAGTCTGGGGACAGTGGTTCTCCAAACTGGAGTGTATTTATGTTCTGTTTTGTTCATGTGATCCGGACAGGAAATATATTATTAAACCACTGAATTTTGGACTTGAAGCCTGTGTGTTTCCTCATTACTGCGGCCCGGCCACTGCCTACCAGAGCGAATCCCTACATTTGGTGTAGGATGCGGGCAGACGCAGTGAGGTCAGGCTGTTTTTCAGAGAGTTTTCTTTTCTTCTTGCCAGTGGATGTCCTGGGTAAAAAGTGTGCTGAAAAACCAGGTGGAAAACTATCCGGAAATGGAGAGCTGATATTTAATCAACAGCAACAGGAAACCAACCGGCTGCTGATACAACACCTTACAGCACCACAGATAGCAGGAGCTTCCCAGGGCCACCAGGATGTCGGAAAGCTGTACGTGCAGCGATTCCAAAGATGGAGAAATCGGATGACGTCGAGGTATACCTGGAAATGTTCGAAGGAGTGGCTGAAAGGGAGAGATTACCCCGGGACCAGTGGGCCAAAATCGTGGCTCTGTTTCTGGCTAAAGAACACGCGAAAGTCTATAAGGACCTACCCCCCGAACAACAGAAAGACTACATGAGCGTCAAGGGTGAGATACTCGCACGTCTTGGGGTAAATGTCTTGGTCCAGGCCCAGCGGGTACATAAGTGGGAGTTTTCCCCCTCCAAGCAGGCTCGATCTCAGTATTACGACTTGGTACACCTGGTAGAAAAGTGGTTGCAGCCGGAGGTATTGTCTCCCAGAGCTATGCTGGAACGTATCGTGACTGATATATTTTGGAGAGCTTTGCCCCACACCCTTCAAACCTGGGTGGGTCAGGTAGGCACGACTAATGGCCTCCAGATGATAGACCTCATGGAAAGATATGGGGCTAACAAGGAGTTACAGGGAGAGACTCCCTGGAAAGTAACGAGAATGTTCCCAAAAACTTCACCCGTGGCGTGACGAGCCGAGACCCGGAAGGGTCCCATAATCTTCTGGCGGTGCCAAGAACCAGGACATGTGAGAGCTGATTACCCCCACCTGACTGAGTCCATGGACACCAACTTGGGTACTATAGTCTCATTATGCCGGACACAGGTGTGCAGTGGGCAACCCAAAGGGTCCCAGTATGAACCATTTGTGTAAAGTGGAGGTGGAGGGTGCCCCTGCTATGGCTCTACTGGACTCAGGGAGTCTGGTGACCCTAGTACGAGTCAACCACGTGCAAATCAGTGAATATACTGGTCGAAAATGGGCGTGTTATGTATACATGGGGACCTAAAAGATTATCCTACCGCTCTGGTAATGATAAACACGCCAGCGGGGAGGCGATGCCACGAGGTGGGCCTGGTGGTGAATTTGCATTATGACATAATAATTGGAAGAGATTTTCCGTTATTTTCTGTGCTGTGCCCGGTAGTTGTCCCTCCCGCTGAACGGTCGCCGGCACCAGTGGCAACCAGGTTGCATTCTCCCGAAGTGGGCATGAACCTGGTGACCCAGAGGAAGACGTGCTGGCGGTAGGGGTAACCTTCCCTTCGGTGGAGGAGGGGAAAACATCTCCCATGGAAGTGTTAGCTGGGGAGATGGAAGACTTGCCACCGGGATCAGAATTGTCAGACTTAAATGTGGCAGGTGACAATTTTGGTACGGCGCAACTTCGAGGCCCTACGTTGGCTCGAGCCCGGGAAAATGTACGGGTTGTCAATGGGGAACTCCAACAGCCCGGCGCAGCTACGGAATTTCCCCGATTCAAGCTGAACCAAGATTTGCTGTATGGGGTCGAGAAAATACATGGGGAGATGGTCGAACAATTGGTGGTACCGCAGGTATATCGTAGGCTGGTAATGGACTTAGTACATGCGCATGTACTGGGGGGACATTTGGGCCAAAAGAAAACCCTAGACATAATTCTACAGCGGTTTTACTGGCTGGGAGTCTATGAAGCAGTAAAACGGTATTGTAGTTCCTGCCGGTGTGCCAGGTAACCAGCCCTCAGCCTCATTTTTGGAGTCCCTTGGTGCCCTTACCAATTATAGAAGCACCATTTGAGAGAATACCGATGGATCTGGTGGGGCCGGTTAATAAATCAGCAAGGGGTCACCAACACATCCTCATAGTTGTAGACTACGCTACCAGGTATCCTGAGGCCATCCCCCTGTGTCACACATCAGTTAAGCTCATTGCAAAAGAACACATGAGTATGTTCACATGGATGGGAATCCCTCAAGAAATTTTGACAGATCAAGGAACCCCCTTTATGTCAAAAATTATGAAGGAACTCTGCCATCTGTTAAATGTTAAACAGTTATGCACATCGGTTTATCATCCCCAAACGGATGGGTTGGTAGAAAGATTTAATAAGACCCTGAAGAATATGTTAAAAAAAGCAGTCTCCAAAGATGGTAAGGACTGGGATCTCTTGCTGCCATATTTATTGTTTGCGGTGCGGGAGGTGCCCCAGGCATCTACGGGTTATCGCCCTTCGAACTATTATATGGCAGACATCCCCGTGGCTTGCTCGATATAGCCAAGGAGGCGTGGGAGAACCAACTTACTCCCCACAAAAGTGTGATAGAACATGTGGCAAAAATGCAAGAGAGAATGGAGACAGTCCTACCGGTAGTCCGAGAACATATGGAGGCAGCTCAAAGGTCGCAGAGGCAGGTCTTTAACTGGGAGGCACGGATAAGGTCCTTTAACCCTGGGGATCGGGTGTTAGTACTTGTGCCTACGGTAGATAGTAAGCTTCTTGCTAGGTGGCAGGGACCCTACGAGGTTATGGAGAAGGTGGGTCTAGTAAACTATAAGGTACACCAACCAGGAAAGAGAAAACCAGAGCAGGTGTACCATGTTAATCTGCTCAAACCCTGGAAAGACAGAGACCACATGGGTGGGGAGGGTCCATGGTCGGCATTTCCGGTGGAGAAGGCTCCCTTGCCTCAGGCGGAGGTAGGAGAAGCCCTATAATGGGGAGCATTATAAACTGGAGAATGATATTTGGGGCCCATCATACACTTGAACATCATCCATGGGGCGCATCACACACTGGAGCATCATCCATGGGGTCCATCATATACTGGAGCATTCTAAATGGGGGACATCAGACACTGGAGCAGCATTTACGGGGCCCATTATACACTGGAGCATTATAAATGGGGCCCATTATATATGGAGCATTATATTGGCCCATCATACACTGGAGCATCATCCATGGGGCCCAGCATATACTGGAGCATTCTAAATGGGTGACATCAGACACTGGAGCAGCATTTACGGGGCTCATTATACACTGGAGCATTATAAATGGGGCCCATTATATATGGAGCATTACATTGGCCCATCATACACTGGAGCATCATCCATGGGGCCCATCATATACTGGAGTATTGTAAATGGGGGACATCAGACACAGGAGCAGCATCTACGAGGCACATCATAAACTGGAGCATTCTAAATGGGGGACATCAGACACTGGAGCAGCATTTACGGGGCTCATTATACAATGGAGCATCATCCATGGAGCCCATCATATACTAGAGCATCATATGGGGTTCATTATTTATGGGGCATTATATAGGGTATGGAGCATCATATGGAGCACATATGGGGCCTATTCTGTATGGAGCATTATATGGAGCCCATTCTGTATGGAGCAATATATGGGGCCCATCATATACTGTATGGAGCTTTATATGCGACTCATTATACTGTATGGAGCAATATGTGGGGCTCATTCTACTCTATGGGACCATCCTATACTGTATGGCACATTATATGGGGACCATCATATACTGTAGCATTATGTGGAGCTCATCATATACTGTATGGAACATTATATGGGAGCAATTATTCTGTATGGAGCAATATATGGGGCTCATTATTCTGTATGGCGCACTATGTGGTGGCCATAATACTGTATAGAGGAATATACTGTCCGATTTTTGAGCTATTGTAGAATTTAAAATAGATATCAGTCATGTAATGTAAGAAGTGAAGTATTTGTCATTGTACTATACCTATATTTCTGTGCCGTATCGGAGCATCATGAATTGTGGCATGTGTTAAAGGGGCCCACTGACACTCTTTTTCCCGGGGCACACGAAAACCTGGAGCCAGCCCCACCCCCCACAACTTTAGCCAAATAACCCACAGTTTTCAATGCATAACTATTATTATTAAGTAAATTAAGGTTGCCAAGCTTAAGTAATAAGAATTGATGTCGTTGGCATTGAAATGGGCACTGTAGGTGTGTTTACTGTCCTCTACTCCCTGCCGACTTTGTTTACCCCATTGACTTGCATTGGGTTTCGTATTTCAGTCGGACCTCTGACTTTTCCCGATAGTCGGCCGATTTCGTTCGACTCGACTTTGAGAAAGTCCGGTTTCATGAAAGCAGACGACCAAAGCAAAGTCGCTCATCTCTACTAAAGGGCATTTATTCGTGTCAGTTAGGATAATACAAGACATTAAGATTAATGCTAGGTTACATAAAGCAATGTACTTGAATCAGCAGCAATATGCACTAGATGGCCACTTTATTAGAGAGTAGTAGCTCATTGCGCCTCATTTAATCTTTATAGCCACAGCAGTTTATCATGGCATAAATTCCACCAGGTGTGTGAATCATTCTGCAAGAATATTGGCCCATGTGGACAAAATTACTTGTTGCAGTTGTCGCAAATTAGATGGATGTATTGACTTTATCTGATCCGACTATTCCACCTCTTCCCAGAGAGTCACTCTTTAGGATTAAGATCCAGGAACTGAGAATACCATGGAAGCAATGAATCCTCGCTGTCCTATTCCTAAAAACCAATCCATAACCATACGACTTTGACTGCTCATTGATCCAATTTCTATATAGGCTCTTAACAGGGTTAATCTTGAAAACCCCAAAAAGTTGGCAGATGTAGAAATATGAGCACTGGCTAATCTAAAAACGATGGCCATGACTCATTTGAGTGGTTCAGATTGCTCAGTTTTCCCATTCTAATAAGGATTCATGCTGAAACTGATCTATGGAACACATACCCTTTTCATTTTATCCAATCGTTAAAAAGAAGAATTCTCTAATAGAGATGGGTGATTTTATTTGAGTGGAATTGATATGCCCATCTTACTGATGTTTTTTAATTATCTGCATGTATTTTGCTGATCCATAGTAGGCTGATAAGTTATAAAGCAAAGCTAAAAACATACCTCACCACCCACCTCTGTGGCCACATCAATTGACTCTTCTTATCGCCAAGGTGTGCTGATACAACATGCCTTTCCAAGCTAGGCTGAAATTTCAGGCTAAAACCAGGCCAGGGACATATCTGGGCATGACTGCATTAAGGTTTTGGTGCATATCATGACATCATTACATCACAACATTTCAAGGACCTCAGATTTTTGTTCATTGTGGCAATAGGAAGACACCATGGGGTCTCTAAAGATCCCTTAGCATAATAAGAGACAGTAACCAGTCGTGTCTCGCCCCTTTGATATAGGCTCCGGCGGTGAGCCAAAACCTTTCCTGGCACACGTCATCTGTTTTGAACAGCTGAGATGTGCCCGGAACAGCCGGGGGAGGAATTGCGACCTACCCACGGCTATTAACCCATTAAATGCCACTGTCAGAGTTTAACGCGCTCTTCCGGCCATCGGGCTGGAAATCCACCCATCGGTGACCACCGTCACGCAATCGTGGGTCACCGATGGGTTGACATGACAACTAGAGGTCTCCTGGAGACCTCTATGGTTCTCACTGCCACCTTCTTGTGAGCGCCGACCGGTGGTTGGCGCTCATAGCAAGTGAGGTATTCTGCTACATACAGGAGAGCTGATCATCGCCTCTATGTAGCAGAGCCGATTGGGTTATGGCAGCTTCCAGTCTCCCATGGAGACCATTGAAGCATGCCAAAAGTAAAGAAAATGGATTTAAAAATATTAAAAAAATAAAAGTTTGAATCACCCCCCTTTCGCCCCATTCAAAATAAAACAATAAAAAAATCAAACAAACACATATTTGGTATCGCCGCATTCAGAATCCCCGCTCTATCAATAAAAAAAGGGATTAACCTGATCACTAAACGGCGTAATGAGAAAAAAAGTCAAAATGCCAGAATTACATTTTTTGGGTCACTGCGACATTGAATTAAAATGCAATAACGGGCAATCAAAAGATCTTATCTGCACCAAAATAGTATAAAATAAAAACATCAGCTCGGCATGCAAAAAATAAGCCCTCACCCACCCTGAGATCACTAAAATTGGAGATGCTACGGGTCTCTAAAAATGGCGCAATTTTTTTTTTTAACAAAATTTGGATTTTTTTTTCACCACTTAAATAAAAAAGAGCCTAGACATGTTTGGTGTCTATGAAATCGCAATGACCTGGAATCATAATGGCAGGTCACTTTTAGCATTTGGTGAACATGGTAAAAAAAAAAATTAAAAAATGTTGTGGAATTGCACTTTTCTTGCAGTTTCACCACACTTGGAATTTTTTCCCCATTGTTGAGTGTACGATATGGTAAAACCAACAGTGTCGTTCATAAGTACAACTTGTCCCACAAAAAACAAGCCATAGCATGGCATATTGACATAAAAATAAAAAGTTATGGCTCTGGGAAGAAAGAGAGCGAAAAAAGAGAAATGCAAAAACGAAAAAGGGCAAGGTCTTGAAGGGGTTAAATTCATTGATAATAAATTTATTGCAAATCAAATTTTCAGTGAAAATTTGCAGAATTTGGTGAATCTGAATCTTGTCAGATCTCCTCAGCTCTAGTCTCTAATAAAGTGGCTAATCAGTGTGAATTTCTGGCTGTAAAAAAAAGCTGGTCAACATATGTCAAATAAAATTGTTAGATGAGCATAGTAAATGCCACAAGTGATAACAGCTCCATTATCTTGTATATAAGTACTTAAACCTTTCACCCCCCCATGCCTGTGTTTACCTTCATGACCAGGCCAAATTTTAGAATTCTGACCAGTGTCGCTCTATGTTGTAATAACTCTGAAACACTTCAATGAATCCCACTGATTCTGACAACTTTTTTGTAACATATTGTACTTCATAACAGTGATAAAATTTATTTGATACGACATGCGTTTATTTGTGAAAAAATGAATTTGCAAAAATTTTGAAAGTTATGCAGTTTTCAAACTTTCAATTTGATGCCCTTAAACCAGATAGTTGTTTCACACAAAATAGTTAATAAATAACATTTACCCAAACCCAAAGATTGTTCAACATCTTTATCAATAATTTAGATTAAGGAATTGAGGTAAACTGATCAAATTTGCTGATGACACAAAGCTAGGAGGGGTAGCTAATACTAGAGAAGAGAGAGAGAGGATTCAAAAAGATATAAATAAACTGGAGCAGTGGGCAGCAACTAACAGAATGGATTTTAACAGGGAAAAATGCAAAGTACTACATCTAGGAAATAAAAATGAAAAAAGCATATACAAAATGGGAGGAATAAGGCTAAGTAACAGCACATTTGAAAAAGACTTAAGGTACTGCCACACTAAACAATCCCGCTAGCGATCTCGTTAGCGTTGCATACTAATGAGATCGCTAGCGGGATTGTTTCTATATCGCTAAATGCTGCCGCATTTAGCGATATAGTTAACGACGCTATCGCCGTTAGCGATCTTCTTAACGACTTTAGCGGTACAAAAGTACCGCTAAATCGCTAAGAAAAGGTGCCACACAGCGATAAGATACTTACCCAGCGGGAGCTCCAGCGATGAAATAGGGTCCGGAGCGATTCCAGCGACGAGCGAGATCACAGCAGGAAGCTCGTCGCTGAAGCTGCCGCACTGAACAACATCGCTAACGGGATCGCTAAATAGTGACGTTTTTTAGCGATCCGTTAGCGATATTGTTTAGTGTGGCATACCCTTTAGGTATACTAATTGATCACAGACTGAACATGAGTCACCAGTGTGATGCAGCAGCAAAAAAGGCAAATGCAATTCTAGGATGTATCAACAGAAGCATACAGTCTAGATCACGTGAGGTCATTATTGCCCTCTACTCCTCTTTGGTCAGACCTCATCTGGAATACTGTGTCCAGTTTTGGGCACCACATTTTAAAAAAAGACATCAACAAACTGGAGCAAGTTCAGAGAAGAGCCACCAGAATGGTGACCGGTCTGCAAACCATGTCCTATGAGGAACGGTTGCAGGATTTGGGAATGTTTAGCTTGCGAAAAAGAAGACTGAGAGGTGACTTAATAGCTGTCTACAAATATCTCAAGGGCTGTCACATTGTAGAAGGATCATCTTTATTCTCATTTTCACAAGGAAAGACTAGAAGCAATGGGATGAAACTGAATGGGAGGAGACACAGATTAGATATTAGAAAAAACTTTTTGACAGTTAGAGTGATCAATGAGTGGAACAGGCTGCCACGAGAGGTGGTGAGTTCTCCTTCAATGGAAGTCTTCAAACAGAGGCTGGACAGACATCTGTCTGGGATGATTTAGGGAATCCTGCTTTGAGCAGGGGGTTGGACCATATGACCCAAGAGGTCCCTTCCAACTCTACCATTCTATGATTCTATGATTCAAACCTGTGGGTGTACCCTGAGGTACTCTCACACAGTTTGTAGAGCTTAATTCCATACCTGGCCCTTTATTGGGCAGGTATTGACAAAATTTGAGCCTCCCCTTGAATCTTAATAGGGACTCATACATGTAGATGTCCCTTTGAGGAACATACACATCAGCAAACTTGATGGTAAAGTGATCAATGACCAGCAGAATTTTGAAAAGTAGATCAAAGTTGAGATCATGGCCTCAAAACTTTGATGGGTCATAGCCATGATTAACAGTGACGTGTTATACAATATGTCAATACTCCAATATTGCCGAAGTTCTGGCTTATTAAGTATTATTAATAAGTGAAGGATAAGGCCCCAAAATGTCATAATTTCTACTGCGTCTACATGGGTCCAGTTAGAAAATGTTGAAGGGCGGTTTTAGGCCAAAAATTGCTAGGCATACAAATTTGTCTGGGCCACCAAGAGGTTTACAAAATCCTCAGAGAAAAAGACTTTAAAAAAGTCTATTTCCATGAGGTCAATTGTGTTAAATTTAATTTCTGATTGCGCAACAAAATCAGGAATCTGTGGCTCATAATTACCAAGAGCTGTGGTCCATATGGGGTCAGTAACAGTGGTCACTGGTTCTATTTCTGTGCTGGGGCATATGCGTGGCAGTTCAGTAACTTAAGGAAGAGGAGGATGAAAAATAAAGGAAGGTGGCATCCTTTCCCTTACTATCTGTGTTGGAGGCAAGGAAGGGATATGCCCCCTTCGATGACTACCGTGATTGGGACAAACAGGACATTTTTTCACATGTATGGTGTTTCTATGTGTACTAAATTTTATTCAGGTGTGTGTGAGTGTTTGGTGTAAACTTATTTTATTTTAGAGAGAAAAAAATAAGAAAAGAATCTAGAAAGAACAAGGTGATAATTAAATAAAAATAATATAAAAATATGATAAAATAAGAAACATACTTACTAAACAGCCGTCAGTAAAAAAAATTACTGAGCGCCTGCAATATTTTTGTTATTCTTTTTTCATATTGAGAAAAAAAAGCAACAACTGAAGGTCGATCAGTGATGTGCATCATCGAAAAGCGTTTGACGGCTGTAGGACGCAGGCATGGATGTGATTCTTTTTTTTTATCACTATCTGACACTAACCCTAACTAAATTCAGAAAAAAATTCTGTAGTAGTCTCCAATTACTATGGTATAGTGTTACTGTTCCCAATCTAGTCCTATGAACTAATCTACATTTTTTTTCACACAAAAATAAACAACAACTAGAGGCCGATCAGTGATGTGTCACTGATCAACGCTCAATGGCTGTAGGATGCATGTGCAAATGTGATCTTTTTTTATGCGCTATCTGACACTAACCCTGACTAAATTCAGGAAAACATACAGTGGTATTCGCCGATTACTATGGTAGATTTTAACTGTCCTTAGTCTAGTCCTATCAACTAATCTGAATTATTATTTTTTATTTTTTTCCTGCTTTACTATCTGATACTAACCCTGACTAAATTCAGTAAAAAATACTCTGGTAGAAGCCGATTACTGCAGTATATTTTTACTATTCCTAATCTAGTCCTATCAACTAATCAAAATTTTTTTAAAATTCTTTTTCACACAAAAAAAACAACAACTGGAGGCCAATCAGTGATGTATGTTACCAAACAGCACTGGAAAAGACCTGGAAAACAGAGAGCATGGGCTCTGATGCATGATTTGTGTCACTGATCAGCGCTCGGCGGCTGCATGATGCACAAACAAAAAAAACTGCGAAAAATCGAGTGATCAAATACTGATCAGCTATGAAGTACTGATCAGCGCTCGGCAGCAGAGGTGGATTGAGGAGGGGTTTAGGAAAAGCAATGAGAGGGAAAAAGATTGAGAAAGGGTGGAGAGGAGAATTGGGGTTGATTAGGTCAGGAACAGATCAGGGAAGGATCAGAAACATCTTTCTTTTTTTCAACAGCAGCAGCAACACAGCAGTGATTGCACAGAATTCAAAAAGTCTGTGGCACCACAGGGTCCAGCACAGAGCAGCAATACAGCAGTACAACTGCCCATCATTTTGAGGACAGACTGCCTCTGTGCACTCTGATTGGTTCGATCGACATCATCATCCTATCGCACCAATTAGAGCTTGCGTTGCTAGGCTCCAGCATATGATTTGTGCTGTTACAAAATTGAACAGCTAATCACAGCGATCATAGTTGTGGCTGCCGTGACACATTAAAGATTTGACGCATCCATACTTCCAATGTCAGTAAATACTTCCCAACCTGGGCTTATGGATATGTCCAAGGACTTTAAGGTGTTAAAAGAAGTTGTCCACTACTTTTACATTTATGACTCATCCTCAGGGTAGGTCATAAATGTTCGATTAGCCGCTGGCCAGATGTACTCACTTGCAGAGCTGGCCATTTTCTGATAGTGGCTGACGCAAGGTACTACTCATCTGCCTCCTATTGATTTGAATAAGAGGTGGATGTGCAGAAGACAGAGCAGAAGATGGAGCAGTTCAGCAATTGAGTTCTTCCAGGTGTCGGATCCCGGCTGATCAGATATTAATGACCTATCCTATTGTAAAATTAGTGGACAACCTCTTTATGTACTTATATAAAAGATCATGGAGATGTTGTCACTTGTGGTATGTACTCTATTCATTTAACAATCATATTTAACATATGTTGATCAGCTTTTCTTACAGCCAGAAATTTACACTGATTGGCCATTTTATTAGGGACTAGAGATAAGCAGATCTGACGAGATTCAGATTTGCCAATTCTGAGAATTTTGCTTGAAATTTCGATTTGCAACAACTTTATTATCAATAAATTCAATGTCTCTTATTATGCTCAGGGGTCTATAGAGACCCCATGGTGTCTTCCTATTGCCACCATGAACAAACACCTGAGTAATGTTGTGATATCCTTGTAAAGTTGTGATGTCATGATTGTTAGGGTTCGAGTTCCCGCTGCTGCACAAGGGGAGTCTCGAACCAGCCCCGCTGCGGTCTCCTTCACCGGCGCAGTGGAGCCTGCTCTGCAGAGACGTCGGTCCAAGCGTCTTGCCCACTCCAGTACTGTGCAGTGACTTGCTGCTGCCTTTCCTGGATCTGCTATTATAGCCAGTGCTGGAGCAGACGTCTTTGGGACAAAGTCCTGCGTTTTCTCTTCTGAGCATGCCCAGAGGGAGATCTCTCATTGGAGATCAGGGGTCACATGCTCAGGTACTGCAGCAGCTCCTATTGGTCTGCCAGGAAGGTCCTGTGACTACTGTTGTTCTGGAACAAGCTTCATTGGTCCTTGTTTCTGGCAGGTCCTGTAGCTGTTACTATAAAAGGGTAGCATGGCTGGGCCGCCATGCGCTAATATCAACCATTGTATGCTATGCGCCAGTGTGGTCATGTGTGTGTGTGGTTAGGGACCCGGCTGAAATAAGCCACTAGAATACCGACTTAATCGGTGAGGAGTTTGGTGTGCTAGCTGGTCAGGGTCGGCGTCCTAGATGCCCTAGATTACCAGCATAACCGGTGAGGAGTTTTGATTGCCGTATTCAGGGTCTGGCGTTCAGACGCCATAGATTGCGGGTGACTCCCGCGAGGACATTAGCACATGATCACGCTTTATGTACGCTTAGCACTTAACTGTGTACCTGAGAGCCTGACAGGACACAGCACATTTTCTCAGCGGCCCTGTGACGTAACAGGGTTCGCTTTCAACGCTAGACAGCCCCTAGCGTGTTTTCTTTGCGACTCAGTTGTGTTTAGTGAGTTCGCACACATCGCCATATAGCGCTGCGGCTCTCCTTCTAGCGCTCTGTGGAGTAACAGAGTTTGCACTTATTGCCACAGCGCGTTACGCCGTTAATGTTGGCGACTCTGCGGGATAACAGAGTTTGCTTCTTACGCCATTTTACTAGCAGCAGGCTCCGCCTGCACGGTGGACCCCGGGCTGCGAACGCACCTCTCCACATGTTATATTTGGTGCGTTCCGCAGACCCTAACAATGATAGGCACCAAAAACCTTACTACGTACATGCCCAGATACGTCCCCGGCCTGCCCTATGATATGCAATTTTGTCAACTCCTATCCATGTTTAGCTAGATTTAGGCCAATAGTAGGTCATCCTCTGCCGATCAGCTGTTATCAGTGGTGGAGGCGCCGGCCTGAAGTACTCACTTGTGGAGCTGCTCCATGTTCTGGTAGTAGCTGAGGATTGGTAATTCTTCAAATCAATAGGAGGCAAATGTGTAGTACCTTGCAGCGATCACTATCAGATGACTGCCAGCTTCGCAAGTGAGTACTTCTGTCCGGCGTCCGTTGCCTTCGACACTGATAACAGCTGAGTAAAAGTAGTGGACAACCTCTTTACTCAAAGGCTTAATACTATTGGCCTAAATTCTCTATCAGGATGGCTTTCATGGGCGTACCCACCGTGGGGCAGGGAGGGGCAGGTGCCCCCCCCTAGAAGCAGTGGCACACAATGAAAGAGAGCGGAGAGAGCAGCACAATGCCAGCTCCCTCTGCCACAGATTGTAGTGCCTGTCTGTGTGCAAAGTGCACAGAGCTGCTGTCTCACCAGAGGAGCTCCTTCCTTCCTTTCTTCCTGGCTGCAGCAGCTGTAGTTTCACTTTCTGCCCTGCAGGCTCTGGTTGTCTCAGCCACACTGGGTCCTAGTGCCCTCTGTGTGCATACACTGGACACTTCCTGCTCCTGCCTCAGCCACTGCCTGCAAGCTTCATGGTAAGAGGGGATGGAATTTATTAAATTCATTCTGCTCAGGCATGTCATCGTCACTGTGGGGGAATGTGAGAGGATGGGGGTATTGTGGGGGAGGGGGTACAGGGCACTGGGGTGAATGTAAGAGGATGGGTGTATTGTGGGGGCTAGGGCACTGGGGGGGTTAATGTGAGAGGATGGGGTATTGTGGGGGCTAGGGCACTGGGGGCTTAATGTGAGAGGATGGGGGTATTGTGGGGGCTGAAGTGGGGAGGGGCAACAGGGCACAGAGAGTGAATGTGAGAGGATGGGGTATTGTGGGGGTGGGGATACAGGGCACTGGTTGGTGAATGTGTGAGGATGGGGATATTGTGGGGGCTGGCGCACAGGGGTTGATGTGAGAGGATTGGGTATTGTGAGGGAGGGTGGACAGGTCACTGGGGTTGAATGTAAGAGGATGGGGGTATTGTGGGGGCAAGGGCACTGGGTTTACTGTGAGAGGATGGGGGTATTGTGGGGACTGAAGTGGGGAGGGGCAGCAGAGCACTGAGGGGTGCATGTGAAAGGATGGGGGTATTGTGGGGTCAGTGGGACAGAACACTAAGGGGTGCATGTGAGACGATGGGCTGTTGGGGTATGGGTGGGGGACAGGGGAGGTAGGGGCTTTTTTTTACTTGTGAGTTCCTTAATACTTTAATAATAGATTAATATTTCAGTATTATTATAACAAGGGCATAGACAGACGGCCGTATAACTCATGCGAGGATCGCACTGCAATCCTTGGACTTGCTGGTACCGCTCCTGACATGAGCGCGACTGCCATGTATAATATATGGTATATACAGCGTAGTGTCGCATACACTGCTGTATTATACAATAAACAACAGTTCCAATGCTCCATACCTAATATGTAGGATAATGTACAGTGTACAAGTCCTTCTCAAAAAATTAGCATATAGTGCTAAATTTCATTATTTTCCATAATGTAATGATTACAATTAAACTTTCATATATTTTAGATTCATTACACACCAACTGAAATTTGTCAGGTCTTTTAATGTTTTAATACTGATGATTTTGGCATGCAACTCCTGATAACCCAAAAAACCTGTCTCAAAAAATTAGCATATCAAGAAAAGGTTCTCTAAACGACCTATTACCCTAATCTTCTGAATCAACTAATTAACTCTAAACACATGCAAAAGATTCCTGAGGCTTTTAAAAACTCCCTGCCTGGTTCATTACTCAAAACCCCCATCATGGGTAAGACTAGCGACCTTACTGATGTCAAGAAGGCCATCATTGACACCCTCAAGCAAGAGGGTAAGACCCAGAAAGAAATTTCTCAACAAATAGGCTGTTCCCAGAGTGCTGTATCAAGGCACCTCAATGGGAAGTCTGTTGGAAGGAAACAATGTGGCAGAAAACGCTGTACAACGAGAAGAGGTGACCGGACCCTGAAGAAGATTGTGGAGAAGGACCGATTCCAGACCTTGGAGGACCTGAGGAAGCAGTGGACTGAGTCTGGTGTAGAAACATCCAGAGCCACCGTGCACAGGCGTGTGCAGGAAATGGGCTACAGGTGCCGCATTCCCCAGGTAAAGCCACTTTTGAACCATAAACAGCGGCAGAAGCGCCTGACCTGGGCTACAGAGAAGCAGCACTGGACTGTTGCTAAGTGGTCCCAAGTACTTTTTTCTGATGAAAGCAAATTTTGCATGTCATTCGGAAATCAAGGTGCCAGAGTCTGGAGGAAGACTGGGGAGAAGGAAATGCCAAAATGCCTGAAGTCCAGTGTCAAGTACCCACAGTCAGTGATGGTGTGGGGTGCCATGTCAGCTGCTAGTGTTGGTCCACTGTGTTTCATCAAGGGCAGGGTCAATGCAGCTAGCTATCAGGAGATTTTGGAGCACTTCATGCTTCCATCGGCTGAAATGCTTTATGGAGATGAAGATTTCATTTTTCAGCACGACCTGGCACCTGCTCACAGTGCCAAAACCACTGGTAAATGGTTTACTGACCATGGTATTACTGTGCTCAATTGGCCTGCCAACTCTCCTGACCTGAACCCCATAGAGAATCTGTGGGATATTGTGAAGAGAAAGTTGAGAGACGCAAGACCCAACACTCTGGATGAGCTTAAGGCCGCTATCGAAGCATCCTGGGCCTCCATAACACCTCAGCAGTGTCACAGGCTGATTGCCTCCATGCCACGCCGCATTGAAGCAGTCATTTCTGCAAAAGGATTCCCGACCAAGTATTGAGTGCATAACTGAACTTTATTATTTGATGGTTTTTTTTTTTTTTTTTTTAAAAACACTTTTATTTTATTGGACGCTTGAAATATGTTAATTTTTTGAGACAGGTTTTTTGGGTTATCAGGAGTTGTATGCCAAAATCATCAGTATTAAAACAATAAAAGACCTGACAAATTTCAGTTGGTGTGTAATGATTCTAAAATATATGAAAGTTTAATTGTAATCATTACATTATGGAAAATAATGAAATTTAGCACTATATGCTAATTTTTTGAGAA
>JARQOD010000002.1:188662356-188707441 GCA_033576555.1 Oophaga sylvatica | reverse complement strand
AAATGATGTCAAGAAGGACATTGACCCCCTCAAGCAAGGGGGTAAGCCCCAAAGAAAGAAATTTCTCAAAAATGGCTGTTCCCAGAGTGCTGTATAAAGGCCACCTCAAGGGGAAGTCTTTTGGGAAGGAAAAAAAATGGGGCAGAAAACGCTTACAACGAGGAGGGTGACGGCCTGAAGAAGATTTGGAGAAGGACCGATTCCAGACCTTGGAGGACCTGGGAAGCAGGGGAAATGAGTTGGTGTAGAAAATCCAGGCCACCGTGCACAGGGTGGCAGGAAATGGGCTAAGGTGGTTTTTCCCGGAAAACCCCTTTTTGAACCATAAAAGGGGCAAAAAGCGCCAAAGGGGGCTAAGGAGCAGACGGTTGTTGCTAAGGGCCCAAGTACTTTTTTGATGAAAGCAAATTTTGTGTCTTTTGGGAAAATAAAGGTGCCAGGTTGGAGGAAGACGGGGAAAAGGGGAAAAATGAAAAAATGCCTGAACCCCAGTGTCAAAAAAACACTCAGGTGGTGTGGGGGGATGTCAGCTGCTGTGTTGGTCCACGTGTTTCATCAAGGGGGGGCAATGAGCTAGCTTCAGGGTTTTTTGGAGCCTTCATGTTTTCCATCGGCTGAAATGCTTTTGGAGATGAAGTTTTATTTTTAGCAGACCCCCCTGCTCACGTGCCAAAAACCACGGTAAATGGTTTATGCCCTGGTTTTAAACTGTGTAAATTGGGCCCTGCCAACTCTCCTGCCTGAACCATGAAATTGTGGGATATTGTAAAGGAAAGTTGGGCGAAGCCCCAAAACCTCTGGATGAGTTAAGGCCGCTACAAAGCATCCTGGGCCCTCCATAACCCCAGCGGTCACGGCTGTTCCCTCCATGCCACCCCGCATTGAAGCAGTCATTTCTGCAAAAGGTTTCCGACCAAGATTGAGTGCATAACTGAAAATTTTTTATTTGAGGTTTTTTTTTTTTTTTTTTTTTAAAAACACTTTTATTTTATTGGCGTTGAATTGTTAATTTTTTGGGAAGGTTTTTTGGGTTTCAGGAGTTGTATGCCCAAAAAAATCGTATTAAAACAATAAAAGACCTGACAAATTTCAGTTGGTGTGTAATGATTCTAAAATATATGAAAGTTTAATTTGTAATCATTACATTATGGAAAATAATGAAATTTGCACTATATGCTAATTTTTTGAGAGGACCTGTATATGATGTAAACCTGTATAAGATGTGACATTGGCTTGCCCCCCCCCTAGTTTTGACCCTGGGTATGCCCATGATGGCTTTGGTGAGTGGGCGGAACCAGAGTGAATGGAGGAAACAAACACAAACACAGGGAGAACATACAAACTCCTGGCAGGTGTTGTACTTGGTGAGATTTGAACCAAGGAGCTCAGCACTGCAGAGCAACAGTGCTAACCACTGATCAACAGATGATCTAAATCTTTAGTTTTAACTTACTATTGAGGGAGTCCATGTCTGTACTGTAGTATGATGATTTTTCTCTTAGTTACCAAAAAAAATGCCCTCAGCATTCAGGAGCTTATTCCCTAAACCATGCTGTATATGTTGTTTGACGTTCCAGTCTTTCCCTCAATTGTATCCCAAATTCTGAACATGTGTGCAATGAAAAGTCATAGGATGCATGTGCGCCCCTGGGAGGGAGACTTCCCATAACTGCAGACACAGAAAAGGACGTGGGAGCTGCTTGATTGGATGACATACTTCCTGTATCAAGTTAAGTCTGTAAATCCATTTATAGCATTACTGGTGGTTCATTATTTAGGAAAAGCAAAATATGACCCATAATTATACACAATGTTACATTTAATATTCTGCAGCAATTATAAGGATTTCGGATTATTTGTCCCGTAATTTGTGCTTGCGTCATTTATTTTGAAGGCTGGTTACTAACGTCTAAGTATTTATTCCGCTCCTGATTTATAACAAGACTGTCATCCTGTGCTACTTAAAGATGAGCTAATAAATATTTATATCGTATATTGATTTTCAGAAAAGCAGGTTTCTCAATTTTTAAAGAACTATACAGAAATTAAAAGTATTTTTTATTCCTATGCACGTAAGTAGTCAGTTACATCAGCACAGGCGAGAATGATCTAATTCTACATACGTAAGAGTTTAGTTTGACATCAGCTGCTGTGGCGAAGAGAAAAGCATTTCTCTGCCTTGACAGGCTGTCATATGAAAGCCTACAATATGACACACACCACAGGAAACAGTGCGGTAGGAGACACCTAGAAAATATTTTAAGAAAATATTTTTCAAACAACTTACTGAAGCTGTTAGTCCCATACCTTAGCTCTAGGAAGTCACTTATTAAGAATCAACACCAGGCGTGCCAAGCTAAGCTTTTGCTCTTGGTAACTTTCCAAATGAATATTCAGGGCCCAGTCTCAGCCTTGTTTTCAGGGAAGTACATGCCTGGAATGTTAGCAAGTTATTCGATGGAAAAAACTGCCCACAACAGACCCAATGTTGATCACATTAATGCATTTGAGTGGGTATAGAGTGCAAATGATTGAAAGTGCTTCCAGATCTCGGTTGCTGAGGACAAAGCACGCTCTGTTCTCTGATCTGATGGTCATTTTATTCAGCAGAGGATGTGGTGCAGGAAAGGGAATGATGCCAATCACTCTCTAATGCTTCCAAACAGGACCTAGGCCTAGCTCTTTGGATACTGATGAGTGGGAAATGAAACACAGATGGGTCAGATGGGTAGGGAGAAGGGGATTACAGGTCAGGGCAAAGAGTTGGAATAAATTAAGTGCTTATGAGGTACAGAATGGTACATTGTTGAAGTGAATGGACAGTAAAAAACAATTTCAGCATTGTCACATGCAGTGAGCAGACAAGCCTCCTCTCTTCTCAAGCCACTGTAGTCCATCACATACTCATTATTTCATGCTGAATGTATGAATTACTTTTTTCAAGTTCAAGCACTTCATGTCTATGAAATTCTATGGCATCCGAAAAAGCCACCATTGCAGTAAACACTTAAGAATAAATTTGTTAAAGCATGATTGTATTCTTTCAAAGACTCTATGGTAGTTAGCTTTTGGTTCCTTGGAGACCATGAAAGAATGTGGCGGCATCACTCGTAAAGTGATGTAAACCAAGCGAAACTATGAAGTCATGGTATGGGTATAAAACATCTTCTTGTTAGATTAATTATAAACCCAAATTTTATATATTACAGTATGTCTTTAGTACCTCCTAGAAGATCTTACCAGTGTTCTGTTTTTCGTACTTCTACATACAGTGGATGATATTATACATTTTTTCTATGGAGATGTTAGCTGTTTTTCCACATTTGGCTACTTGGTGAACTACAACTATATGTTCCAGTAACCCAGTTCTACCAATATACAAATAGACTCTTACTGTTATACATAGCATATAAAGTGTGCTACAACTATGAATCTAGCATTTCTACATAACCCACACATTACCTATAAGATTGTCTCCTTGATTGTTTCCTCACAAATGTACGACTCTAAACATGATGTTTCCTTGGCACATACATAGTTAACTGATGATGCAATGAATGAAGAAGAGGAGGATTTCAGAAAGCTGTAGATGATAATGGTTATGATGACAATGACCAGGCACTACTTAAGGATGCAGCATGGCTACCAAAAAGATGATCATGCGAAGAAGGAGGAGGACGTCTCTGGCACTGCTCATAATGCTAGCCAGTTTGCTGTTCACATGTCAGCAGGTGATACCATTTCATGCGCTGATGGAGAGCCATAGTTCCTAGTTGATTTGTGCCAGGATGTCCACACCTTTTTATTCTGGCTGCAGAACCTGCACACTGCAATGGACTGGCATTCTGGATGGCAACATGGAAAAAAGCTAACATATTGCACTGTTTTCCATTATAAAGGAGTTATTAGTGCCTAGCTCTGCCCATCAGTGGTCAGACCTCAACGTTCTAAAAGTTACAACCTATCCTGTGGATAGGAGATATCGTAGCTTAACTGAAGTACCCTTTAAAACCTTGTTATATATGCATGGACATATGCTTTCAGCACTATGTAAAAATAATGACTATCAGATGGTACTCACTTTCACTGGGTCTAGTATCAGCTCCACATGCTAGTTTCAGTGATTGTCACATGATCGCAAATATATAAATTACATACTGGAACCAGCAAGCGGAGCATAATCCTAATGGTGTCTGCATTACACACCGCTAAGATTTGGCAAGCTCCAGGGTTTATCAAAAAAAATTCCTCTGTGTCTCTCTATTCCTTTCAGATAAGAACAGGTAACCTTCTTTTGGTTTGTTATAGTAATTCAGCCTGTACTACAGGTTACAGTAACTATCTATTAAAGGAGTTTTCCACTTTCAGGATTCTACCCTGCATGGTTGGAAAGAACACTTGCTTTCAATTATCGGCCCACGTGAACATGCCAGTATTAACCTAATAATTAAGCAAAAAGCTCCTTTGGCTAGAGACTAGATCATTTGTGTCAGCATAAAAGCATTCTTATTGGCAGCTCATTGCCTGTTGTACACAGAGGATCGGCTGCCGGTAACAAGTACAGTATTCGGGGACATTTTGTTCCCATAATTTCTCATTGGCTCATGTTTACAGGTAAGTAAAGGCTGAAATGTACACATGTCAATGAATCATTAAGTATGTGGAAAGTAGAATCATAGAATGGCAGAGTTGGAACAGACCTCCTGGGTCATCTGGTCCAACCCCCTGCTCAAAGCAGGAAGTATTAAGGCCCACATACACATAAGACTAATGTTGGTGAAATCTTCTGATATTGATGGTTTTGACCGATTGGATATGGGGTACAGAGAGTTACTGACCATGCAGCATAATCTCAGTGGGTCTTTTGCTCTGTAGTACTTATTCTGATAAATCCAAGCAATACAGACTTTCCATGTGCAGGGGACCAGGTTGCTGTACAGCATGTCTTCTTGTAAGTAGTACTCTCTCCTGTCTTGGTGTCTTCCTTTATAGGCATAGAGGGATTTTATGTCATGAGTTGGGGACCCTTTTGGGAATAGGGTGCCCTGGACAATTGCCCAATACACTCCGTTACCCCCTAATGTTGGCCTTGTCTATGGAAACTTCTTGGCCATAGAGTATGTGAATGCGGCTTAATGAGGAAAACGCAGCCCTTGCTTGCAAAGCCCGAACCTAATGTAACGTAGCCTTTGTGACAATCAGGACTTCCTCTACAATGCCAATTATGCTTTTCTAATGGGCACTAATCACATGCAGGAAAGGAAGGGAGCACTTCAATTAGTTAAGATCACCCACCTACTTCTATACGTCACTAGATTAAAGTGTGCTGTGTGTAATTGTATGTCCTGCACAATGCCCAATAAACCACTATATGGTCCTCGTATCATTGTAATACTGGTCTTTGTGAAATGTGTTCTCTATGCAATGACAGACGGTGATTATGATCTGGTGGGACTATTTAGCAATATTTTTAATTTGGTCTAAGCATAGCAGGTTTTGTTCTACAATAATATGATGGTACTTTTATTTATTATTATGGCACCATTTACTCCCTGGCACTTTAGATGTGAAAAGAGGTATACATAATAAAAAACAAGTACAATAATCCTGAAGCAATGCACACGACAGACTGGGACACAATGAGAAAGGACCCTTCCCAAAAAGGGCTCACAGTCTACAAGGAATGGGTGCGTATACAGTAGGTAAGGGTAGAGCTGGATGTACAGCGGTATAGTGGAACAATACTTATTGCAGGTTGTAGACTTGTTGGAAGAGGTAGGTCTTTATGTTCCTTTTGAAGTTTTCCATGGTAGATGAGAGTCTGATATGTTGGAGTAGAGAGCTCCAGAGCAGAGGGGGGATGCATGGGAAAAATCTTGTAACTATTGTAGGAAGAGGAGATAAGAGGGGAGTAAAGAAAGGGATTTTGTGGGGATCGGAGAATGCATGTAGGTAAGGTCACAGATGTATGGAGAAGACATGTTGTGGATGGCTTGTTGTGGTCAGGGTTTTGAACTGGAGTATCTGGGTGATGGGGAGCCAGAGAAGGGATTGGCAGAGAGGATAAGCCAGGGAATAGCGGGAAACTGATTGATTAGTCAGGTAGCAGAGTTGAGGATAGATTGGAGGGGTGTGAGCATGTTAGAAGGGAGGTCCACTGAGCAGGAGGTTACAATAGTCAAGGCAGGAAATGATGAGGGCACGCACTAGTGTTTTTGCAGAGTCTTGGTTAATGGAATGTATGAATAAGGGAAATATTTTTGAGTTGGTGTCGACAGGAGGTAGAAACGGCTTGGATATGTGATTTGAATGAGAAAGCAGAGTCCAGAGTTACCCCGAGGCAGCGAGCTTGTGGGACTGGGGAGAGTGAGCAGCCATTGACTTTGATGGATAGGTTTTTAGGGATTGTTGAGTGAGATGGGGTAAAGATCATGAGTTCTGTTTTGTTCATGTTGAGTTTTAGAAATCGAGCAGCGAAGGATGAAATAGCAGACATATTGCAGAATTCTGGTTAGTAAGGAGGTGATATCTGGACCAGAGAGGTAGATCTGTGTGTCGTCAGCATAGAAATGATATTGAAAGTCTTTGGACTCTATGAACTGTCCAAGGCCAAAGGTGTACAGTTATTGAGAAGAGCAGGAGTCCTAGAACTGAACCTTTCAGGACACCAACATACAGGTGGGGTAATGAGGAGGTGGTGTGTGAGTGAGAGACACTGTACAGTCATGGCCAAAAGTTTTGAGAATGACACAAATATTATATTTTCACATGATCTGCTGCCCTCTGGTTTTTATGTGTGTTTGACAGATGTTTTTATCACAGACAGAAATATAATAATTGCAAACATATGAGTAACAAAAGCTTATATTGACAGAATGAGTTAATGCAGCAAGTCAATATTTGCAGTGTTGACCCTTCTTCTTCAAGACCTCTGCAATTCTCCCTGGCATGCTCTCAATCAACTTCTGGACCAAATCCTGACTGATAGCAGTCCATTCTTGCACAATCAATGCTTTCATTTTGTCAGAATTTTTAGGTTTTTGTTTGTCCACCCGTCTCTTGATGATTGACCACAAGTTCTCAATAGGATTAAGATCTGGGGAGTTTCCAGGCCATGGACCCAAAATCTCTATGTTTTGTTCCCTGAGCCATTTAGTTATCACCTTTGCTTTATGGCAAGGTGCTCCATCATGCTGGAAAAGGCATTGTTGATCGCCAAACTGCTCTTGGAGGGTTGGGAGAAGTTGCTCTTGGAGGACATTCTGGTACCATTCTTTATTCATGGCTGTGTTTTTAGGCAAGACTGTGAGAGAGCCGATTCCCTTGGCTGAGAAGCAACCCCACACATGAATGGCTTCAGGATGCTTAACAGTTGGCATGAGACAAGACTGGTGGTAGCGCTCACCTTGTCTTCTCCGAATGAGGCGTTTTCCTGATGTCCCAAACAATCGAAAAGGGGATTCATCAGAGAAAATAACTTTACCCCAGTCCTCAGCAGTCCACTGCCTGTACCTTTTGCAGAATATCAGTCTGTCCATGATGTTTTTTTCTGGAGAGAAGTGGCTTCTTTGCTGCCCTCCTTGAGACCAGGCCTTGCTCCAAGAGTCTCCGCCTCACAGTGCATGCAGATGCACTCACACCTGCCTGCTGCCATTCCTGAGCAAGCTCTGCACTGCTGGTAGCCCGATCCCGCAGCTGAAACACTTTTAAGAGACGGTCCTGGCTCTTGCTGGTCTTTCTTGGGCGCCCTGGAGCCTTTTTTGGCAACAATGGAACCTCTCTCCTTGAAGTTCTTGATGATGCGATAGATTGTTGACTGAGGTGCAATCCTTCTAGCTGCGATACTCTTCCCTGTTATGCCATTTTTGTGCATTGCAATGATGACTGCACGTGTTTCTTTAGAGATAACCATGGTTAACAGAAGAGAAACAATGATGCCAAGCACCAGCCTCCTTTTAAAGTGTCCAGTGGTGTCATTCTTACTTAATCATGACAGATTGATCTCCAGCCATGTCCTCATCAACACCCACACCTGTGTTAATGGAGCACTCACTGAAAAGAGGTTAGCTGGTCCTTTTAAGGCAGGGCTGCAATGATGTTGAAATGTGTTTTGGGGAGATAAAGTTCATTTTCTAGCCAAATATTGACTTTGCAAGTAATTGCTGTTAAGCTGATCACTCTTTATAACATTCTGGAGTATATGCAAATTGCCATTAGAAAAAGTGAAGCAGTAGACTTTGTAAAAATTAATATTTGTGTCATTCTCAAAACTTTTGTCCATGACTGTATGTTCGGTCTGTTAGATATGGAGAGATCTAAGATAGGGCTAAGTCTGTGATAGATGAGAGAATCTGTAGTAAGAGGGATTGGTCCACCAGGTCAAATACAGAGGATTGGTCAAGGAGTAGGCTGTCAGAGTAGCGACGCTTGGCTCTGGCAGTTAGTAAGTCATCGGTGACTTTAGCCCCTTAGTGACAGGGTCAAATTTTTTAAATCTGACCAGTGTCACTTTATGTGGTAATAACTCTGGAATGCTTCAACAAATCCCAGTGATTTAGAGACTGCTTTTTTATGACACATCATACTTTATGATAATGGTAAATTTAGGTCAATATGTTTTGTGTTTATTTATAAAAGATATCAGAAATTACAAAAATGTAAAAAAAAATTGCAATTCTCAAACTTAGATGATTACCTCTTTAATCCAGATTGTTATACCATACAAAAACATTAATACATAATATTTGCCTCATGTCTACTTTAGATCAATTTGTAAAATGTTATTTTATTTTGTTCGCTTTTCAGGAGGTTTAAAAATATAGCAGTATTTTTTTATTTTTCCAAGGAAATTTACAAAATTATTTTTTTGGGGACCTATCCAGGTTGGAAGTGACTTTGGGAGACCTATATATTGGAAAACCCCCAAAAGTGATACCATTTTAAAAACAGCCCCCCCTAGACATATTCAGATGATTTTCAGGCATTAATGCCTGAAAAGTGACATGACAGAAATGAAAAAGTTTATTTTTGCCTCCTAAATGTCGCTAACTTCTGAACATGTTACCATAGCCGACAGACTCTAAAGCCGCTATTTGATTTTGCATTGCCGTGGCAAACATCAGGGCCACACAATCATGATCTCAGGGTGCCGATGGGGATAAAGGAAGCCCCCACACTCTGATAACCATTTATAAGATATAGTCACAATCGACAGCAGCATCTAAGGCGTTAAACAGATATGGACAGTGCCAAAACTGATCATGGCTAATGCAGCAAGTTGTCAGCTATAGTGTACAGTTGATAGCTGCTGGATTGTCCCCTGTATTGGGATGTTATTCTCTTATACCTCAGGTCAGTAAAAAGACGTATTGGCGGTCATTAAGGGGTTAGTCGAATGATGTGGTCGGAAGCCTGATTTTAACCAGTAAAAGAGGGAGTAGAAGGAAGGGTGTAAGGACAGTTCAAAATGAGCATGCTGTTCCAGTAGTTTTGAAGCATAGGGGAGAAGTGATATGGGGTGATAGCTAAACACAGAGGATGGGTCAAAGAAGGGCTTTTTGAGGATGGGTGGGATCAAGGCATGTTTAAAGCATAAGGAGAAGACACTAGTTGTTAGTGATAGGTTGAAGTGATGGGTTAGGGTTGGGATGAAGACTGTGGTGAGGTTTGGGATGAGGTGGGACAGGATCAGGTCAAGTGCCCAGGTGGTGAGATGTACTATGTATGGTTATAATATGTGCTTTTGTTATGTTGGTAATATTTGAGAAATATATGACTTGTGAGACAGTGAAGGAATATGTGTTGAATGAGGTGTATATTTCACCTAAGTACCTTGCTGACTGGTATGAGCGAAATGTGTGGCTTTGTAAACCTGGTGGTAAAGAAAGGTCACTACACCTGCCATTCAGTACACGCTTGCAGCTCAGACCTGAATCCACTCAGGTGTTGATTAGGAAGCCAGAAGTAGGTGCTTGGGAGCACAGTCAGAGAGCTCATTCAGTCTGGACAGGAGTCCAGGCACGGAAGGAGACTCCGGGAGGTGGGCTCTCTCTGTCTGGGTGCTCGAGGTACCCCGGACACAAAGAGGAGACTCTGCGACACTCCATGCTGGTGACTACTGAATAGGAGGTGATCTCTCTCAAGTCTGGACGTTGGAGTTGCCTTCAGACATAAAGAGGAGTATCGGTGAAACTCCATACTGGTAACATATATCATATGTGTTGTTTTGGGCCCAGGCTGGTAGAGCCGGGTTCCTGTTAGAAAGGGACATTTCATGTGTGTAGTGAGTAGCCGAGGGGCTTAGGTTTTCTTTTTATGATTTCGTTTTTATCACCTACTGTTTGCTGTGGACTTTAATAAAGCTGGTTGCGGCCAGTTTTACACCAGAACTGCTGTCTGAGTGAACTGTTTATATGCCATTCTGTCTACCCGGACAGCGATCCCAGAGCTATATCCCCTGAAAAGCTTACAATTGGTGGAGAATGCTGGGGCAGCGCAGTGGCTGATACAGTTAGTGCTGGAGGGTGCATGCAGCACAGTGGTTAATAGACAGCAGAAAAAAAAAAGTTTGTCAGCAAGAGAAACGTCTATTGAAGCAGTCTTGGAGAGACAGTGGCCCTGATAGGGTCTGCAGAGAGAAAATGTATGCACAGCAAAGCTGAACTTGTTGTGAAAATTACTGTGGAATGTGCAGCAGCAAAAGAAACGTCTGTGGAGCAGTCTTAAAGAGACAGTAGCCCTAACAGACTTTGCAAAAGAAAAAAAAAAAAAAAAAAAGGGTGTTTGCACAGCAAGGCTGAATTTTCTGTGGAAAAAAGCTGTGTAGTGTGTATGTCTTGACTGAAGTCTGCCGTTGTGAAGACAGAGAAGTCTGACAGCATGGAGGCGCTGTTTGAACAAATGGCGCAAGTGAATGTGCAACATAAGACTGCCGTGGTTGAGACAGATAAGTCTGGCAGTATGGAGGAGCTCCTTGATGGCCTGGTCCAGGCCCAGCGGAGCATGCAGCAGAGCATGGAGCGGCAGCGTCTGCAGCACCAGCAGCGCATGCAGCAGGAGACTGACCGGTTTTTGGCACAAGCTAATGCACAACAGCAGGAGACTGACCGGTTTAGGGCACAAGCTAGTTTGCAACAGCAGGAGTTTAACCGAGTGCTGAGGGAGCAGACTGCAGCACTGCACCGGGAACTCGGTGCTACATCCCAAAATAATGGTGTAAAGTCACCTGCATTGTCCGCTGTAAAGAAAACGGTAAGACGGACTTTAAGAAAGATGACGCCTCATGACAATGTGGAGGCATATCTCACTAGATTTGAAGGACTGGCAGAGAAGGAGAACCTGCCACTATCTGAGTGGGCCATGATGGTCGCACCCTATCTGACTGGAGAACCCCAAAGGGTCTGTGCTGACCTGAGCGAGCAGGACAGCAGAGACTATGCCAAGCTGAAAGAGGAGATTCTTGCCCGGCTGGGTGTTACGGTTGCAGTCCGTGCCAGGAGAGTCCATGACTGGAGATACAGTTGGGAGTCTGCCGTCAGCAACCCTGCCCAAAGGGTCGAAAAGGTGACAGTGGACCGCTACACCCGAGCACTTCCTCCTGAGGTACAGAGAGAAAGGTACTTTGGCCCCAAAGACTGCCTCCGTGACCAGCCGTCTGAGCGGACGTCACTTCAGAGTTCCCGGACGCTGAACTCTCGCGGTAAGAGCGTTCCAGCTGTTGGGGACATGGGGTATGCTGATAAGCGGGTTCGGGCCCGAGGGGACATATGGGTGGGAGAGTGTGATGGACAGGGTTGGAGATGTCGTGAAATTGCAGCCAACTGTCCAATAGAGGGGGAGCCTATGTGTTGTGATGTTGGCGGATCCCTCTCTCTCTGCGCAGAACCTGTGTGTGTGTCCACCTCAGCCGAAGAGACTGGACCACAGGGGTCCCCGGTGGTTGTAAATGACTGCCCAGCGCAGGCCCTCTTGGACTCAGAGAGTCCAGTGACTTCCGTATGTGACAGCCTGATTGATAGGGACTTCATCCCTGATAAGCACCTGAGTATGGTGTGCATCCATGGAGACACCAAAGTCTACCCAGAGACTGCCGTGGACTTGGTCCCTAAACTCGGGGAGGTTTCATATGAAGTGGGGGTAGTGAAGAACCTGGTGCACCCCGTCATATTGGGTAATGACTTTCCCCGGTCTAAGGATCTCTGGGGGAAAAATGTTTCTGATGGACAGTGTGATGACTGGTATGAGCGAAATGTGTGGCTTTGTAAACCTGGTGGTAAAGAAAGGTCACTACACCTGCCATTCAGTACACGCTTGCAGCTCAGACCTGAATCCACTCAGGTGTTGATTAGGAAGCCAGAAGTAGGTGCTTGGGAGCACAGTCAGAGAGCTCATTCAGTCTGGACAGGAGTCCAGGCACGGAAGGAGACTCCGGGAGGTGGGCTCTCTCTGTCTGGGTGCTCGAGGTACCCCGGACACAAAGAGGAGACTCTGCGACACTCCATGCTGGTGACTACTGAATAGGAGGTGATCTCTCTCAAGTCTGGACGTTGGAGTTGCCTTCAGACATAAAGAGGAGTATCGGTGTAAACTCCATACTGGTAACATATATCATATGTGTTGTTTTGGGCCCAGGCTGGTAGAGCCGGGTTCCTGTTAGAAAGGGACATTTCATGTGTGTAGTGAGTAGCCGAGGGGCTTAGGTTTTCTTTTTATGATTTCGTTTTTATCACCTACTGTTTGCTGTGGACTTTAATAAAGCTGGTTGCGGCCAGTTTTACACCAGAACTGCTGTCTGAGTGAACTGTTTATATGCCATTTGTCTACCCGGACAGCGATCCCAGAGCTATATCCCCTGAAAAGCTTACAGACTGTATTATTATACAGAGGTCTTTTACTATGCATAAATTAATGCTTTAGAAGAATAAAAGTTTGAAGGCCCCAAAGCACTGATTTTCATTATAAAGTACTGGATATGAAGGGAAATTGTACTTCTGTCATTCTGTCATACGTTACAAAAGTTATTTTATTTTTAGAGAGGTTATTATGTGGTGGAAGAGCAAAACCTGAATTTCTCATTACAAACTGCATACATTATTAGAAATTATTTGATAATTCCTGGCATTTGGCTTGACAAAACTTTATTGATTGTCGTGTGTCTTACATTCATTTTTAGTTTGTTTATGCAGTGGAAACTTACTAAAACAGTATATGTGTGTTTTTAAGTGTGAATTGTCTGCATCTAATGCAATTCAATGAGAAAATTCTGCACATAACTCAGGATATCCGCAAGCTAAATCAACTTGTTTCAGTTTTCAAAAACACACCAAAGGTGAGTTTACGCAGAAAAAAAAAGTGCATGACATTTCTATAAATTCCTTTTACTTTGCAGGAATTGTTAGAGCAGGTACAGAGGAATGTATTTTTCTGCAAAGTCAATTTGCATTTGATATTCAGATCGCACTTGGACATGGAAGACAGTGAGCCCATGGGAACATTTTTCACAGGCTGACAGAATGGAGAATTTTTTCCCCATCTTCTACTTATCTGAGAAAATCAGATCACAAGATAAAAATATGATCACAGTCTGATCAGATTGTGATTAGCATAATCAGCCGATTCTCTCGAATGAGAAAAAATATGGTGGTGTGGTCCTGGCCTTAGATACTGTATTATTTGTCCAGTCAAAGTATGCAGCATCAAAAAGTCACCAAAGACTCATTGTGGGAACTTAACCTAAAGGTACAACTGTTAGTTTATTATTATATTATTTATTAGTTTGTCTATATTTCTGGCATATATATTAATCAGACCATAAATGAGTAATCAGTGAAGATACATAGGTAATTCCAAAGAGTTCACTTAATTTTCCTCTCTTCATTGTTGATGTTAATTTAATAAAAGACATGGACGATCCAAATCTTTGTGTAATATTGGTTTATTTAGATCATGTTTATCCGTAATTGTAGAGGAAACAATGGCAGGCATACCTGCTAAATAGATGTAGGTGATCAGAGGTAGAGAATAGCATAAATTACAGAATAGCATGACGCTCAAATGAGTTGATGTAAAATTTAATTGAAAAAGGTGCAGCAATAATTCTGAACAGGAAAGAAAGGCCAACATTTTGGTCTGTAGACCTTGATTATGGCCTATATTAAATATATACGAATACAAAACTCTTCCATAATTGTGGTATAGATACTAATTAAGCCACATATAAGTAATGAATGCAGATATCTAGGTAATTACACTTACTTTTCTTGTCATTATTTTGCCAATGCAAAAGTTATTACAGAAGTATCTTGCTAGAGTAGACCTTTACTATTAGATCTTTGGGGATCTGACTCTAATCGACCCCCCCATTGATAAATTGTGAGAAGGTTCTTTTGTTTTGGTGAGTCTCGAGTCCTATTCATTATTTGCTATTAAAAAAATGATGATTTCAGATATGCTGTTGGCACCTTATTACTTACCGTATATACTCAAGTATAAGCCGACCGAGTATAAGCAGAGGGACCTAATTTTGCCACGGAAAACTGGGTAAGCTTATTGACTCAAGTATAAGCCGGGTATACATTATCCCCTCATCCCTGTCCTGCTCTGTGTGGCTCCCCCCATCTCATCCTTCTGTGTATGGCTCGGCTCCCCCATCCCATCCTTCTGTACATTGCTCGGCTCCCCCAGTCCCATCGTTCTATGTGTGGCTCAGCTCCCCATCCTCCTCCGTGCTCCCACATCCTCCTCTGTGCTCCCCGTCCTGCTCCGTGCTCCCCATCCTCCTTGGTGCTCCCCCGTCCTCCTCCGTGCTCCCCTGTCCTTCTCTGTGCTCCCCATCCTCCTCCATGCTCCCCCATCCTCCCCGTCCTCCTCTGTGCTCCCTCATCCTCCCCTGTTATACTCACCCTCCTTGCACCGTCGCTGCACGTCCCTGTGTCTCTATTGTCTCTATTGTCCCGGCTTCCTACATCTCTCCTGTACTGAGTGGTCATGTGGTACCGCTCATTAAGGTGATGAATATGCACTCCACGCCTATGGGAGCGGAGACGCGTGCATATTCATCACCTTAATAAGTGGTGCCATGTGACCGTTCAACACAGGAGAGCTGCAGGAAGCCGGGACAATGGAGACGCAGGGACGTTCAGCGATGGCATGGGGAGGGTGAGTATAATGTCACAGTCGCTGGCTCCTGCTGCTCCCCCTCCCCGCTGGCTTTCTGCACAATGACTTGTGTATAAGCCGAGGGAGGCATTTTCAGCACAAAAAAATGTGCTGAAAATCTCGTCTTATACATGAGTACATACGGTATTTTGACGCTAATGGGTAACAACGTTGGTTATATGGATAGGAGATCATTTACCTGTGTCTTCTTCTGCATTTATGGCTTGGCCTACTTCATTAATGAATGTGTGTTCCTCAAGCCAAAGCCTGGTTATTACTTTTTTATTTCATCCTTGAAGTTTGCCTTCCTACTCTCTTATATTTTATCTCACTCTTCTCTGTCTTCCTCTCTCCTCTTTGTATTCTGAAGACTTGATGCGGACAATCACCTTCTTTCCCAGACAATATTAATATTATTTAGAGGAAATAACTACAGAATTAGACTAGAAACTAAATTAAACGGATGCAAAATAATGAATGTTCATATTAGAGAAATATTCTTTTTTCATAAAAGCCAGCAGATGCACACTATTCATCTGATTCCTTTTATTAACCCATCATCCCTATTGAAACACAATGGGGTGAGTGCACTTCCGTGAACGCTGATTTATCTCCTGCGTTCATGCTATGAATAACACTCTAATTTTGCTTGCTTCATTAAACTAGAACAATCTGAGTTGGGAAATCTTTGCTTCCAAAGATTTCACTTGGCCTCAATTATAAAACCTTCTGCCTCACCTATTTTCTTTTGATTTGATTAGTAAATTTGTCAACTAAGGGCTGAACATGGAAATTTCAATAGCCGATTTTACTGTATCAAATTAAATCAAATACATAAATGGTATAGTGATGTTAAACAGGTTTTTTAGTTTTTAAATATTCCTGGCCCCAGCTGCAGTTTGTTTAAAAAAAATGTGGCTTTACTCATCCTCTCGGGGTCCACCGGGGAGTTTTCTGCTGTTCCGGGTGTCTGTTATTGTCAGCAGCATTGATATCACATCAACAGCGGAGTGGTGCTACTAATCTAAGTTTCCTATCACTAATATTATACTTACCAGCCATCATATCCATATGTTAATTATCGGCACTGCTCTGGTTGGTCTTCTGCAAGTTGTGACCAGTATTTGCTGGGCAATCCGGTAGTCACAGCTCAATGTAAGTCTATGAGATCCAGAACTAGGCTAGAACGAGGTTCTTATAGACTTCCATTGAGACTTTGAGAGCCTGTGATCATTATCTCTGACTTCCAGTCAGTCAGAAGTTGTGGTTACAAGATGGTGGCGAGGAACCGGAGCCGCACCGGAAAGAGCTGAAAACAGCGATTGCTCAGTATAACATTCGGTCAGGAACGTACATTAGTTACACCACTTCAGCGATAAAATTAATAAAAATGCTGAAGTGATGCTTTCAGCAAAAACAAACTTAAGTGGGGGAGAGGGGTTTTCCAAAACTGAAAAAAACCCTTGTAATATTGTTTCGTACTGCGGCACATACTTGCCACAAAACATATAAAAAGCATGAACAACGCTTGATCATTTTGTATCGATCACCAGCTATA
The DNA here is from genome assembly GCA_033576555.1 of Oophaga sylvatica. Lineage (NCBI taxonomy): Eukaryota > Metazoa > Chordata > Amphibia > Anura > Dendrobatidae > Oophaga > Oophaga sylvatica. Next base: position 188,690,727 of record JARQOD010000002.1, on the reverse strand, counting down.
TAACTTTCATCTTTATATTCACACTGTATGTAGAAGTACAGAATAGGAAGTACACATGTATTGGGTCTATTAGGTCTATTAGTTACATAACCATTTGTATTTTAAAAAAAGTTCTCACAGTGCTGCTAGGGGCAATTTTAAGCCCTCTCTTATGGCTGGAAACCTGTCAGTCCCCTGTTGAAAACCAGACTGTGTAGTGAAGGTTGCTTAACTTTAGTTGAAATAATTAAAATTGAAAATTATCCCAACTTATTTCAACTGACTGTGAATGACCTATATAAAAAAGGTGTCTCATTATCAAAATGCCAAACAAGAAACAGCTCATGATGGGCAAAACCAGTGAGATGTCTCAAGACCTTCGCAACATCATAGTTGCAAAACATACTGATGGCATTGGTTACAGAAAAATTCTGGTGCTTTTGACAATACTTATTTCAGCAGCTGTATTTACCTGGTTACAATCGTGCAGCTAGGCTCTGATTAACACGGTTTGGGCATTATAAATCAGATGACAAGCTTCTTAAAAGGGTAAATACAAATATATAAAACTTTCAAAATGTTATAGCCAGCAGTTCAGCAATGTTTGGAGATCCAAGTCCTGAGACTCAAAACAGTCTCTTAAAAATGTGCAGAAGTGCTCTGCTAATCATCAGAGAGTGGCAAAGTGGTGTATGGACCCATAGACTCTTTATGAGTTTGTACATTATTCTGCTCGCGTTCCAAAGATTAAATAAGGGCTTTTGCCCCTTGTTTAAGTGACCAGTGGGTGTCTCTGGGCACGACTGAATGGTGGTCATACTATCAAAATTTTTTTAAAAATTTTGTTACATTTAAAACATCTATGTGATTTAGCAGAACCGTAGTTGGGCTGATACATTACAGCCAATGGTAAAGCATGAAAATGTATTCTTTCCTTGTATATTATTATTATTATTATTTTATTATTATTATTATTATTTTACAATCAGCCATCATCCATAGTTTCAGTTTTGTATTTTCAGGTCCATAATTTATCTCAGGCCAGCCATTTGTTCTTATGCATTCAATGAGGCAACCTGGTGAATGAATGAAGGGATGGTTGGAAGGGATATGGGCACATGTTTTCTTTAATAGGCCTGGGAGAGCAGGGTTATTTTTATCTGAGGATGCTTTTAATTTGATTCAAATATGCTTTACCACATGTTCTGCCAGAAGATCAAAAGGACTGGTAACAAACATTTAATCTTTTTATTCTAGGATTGGCACTAAACCCTCATCAAAAAGTGCATGCAGTCAAACAGCTTATCTCCAGTGAACTGTTTCCCCTAATGTGTTCTTAATTATAATCCTACATATTGCTCAGTGTGGCCCATTGAACAATATGGCAGTAATTTCTTTGCAGTCCTCAGTGTTCTTTGAACTGAGGGCTAAAATGGAAACCAGATCAACAGGATCTGACTGCTGGCAAATCAAGCCAGATACAATCTCTGGATAATGCATTTTTAGCTGTCCTCCAGGAACACACTTTAGCAGACAGCTGGTGACTGTGAAAAACAGAAGCAACGTTTACCAGAATAGATGGAAGGAGGCTTTTTTCCCAGTAATCAAATTAATATATGGAAAACCCTTTCTAAATTTAGGCATCAACACTGCAGGTAATATGATTTGGATAGAAGACAGGAAGCGCTCCAGTACCACCTCTAGAAACGGAAAATATCTCCATAAGATGAGCTGTAAAAGATAGTCTTCCGTCTTTTCCAGGTCAAAAGTTGACAAAATTAATCTTGGTATACCTCTTTTTAAGAAATTTTCTGTAAAATAAAAATAAATATATTTTGCTATAATGGTTCACAAAGGAAAATATGTATGTCCTGGGATATTATATTGCACCTGCTTGGTAGATCCATAACACTTAGTGTGTGATCAGCTGTTGCAGCGTTACATCATGGCTTGACTGCTTGTTTAGGATTGAAAGGAATGTGGAAAGTTAATTATGCCTAAAAAGGGGTCAGCTCTGCATGTGTGGCATGTGACCCTGAACTCAATACCCCACTTAAAGATGGCACTCGAACTCAGCAAGGATAAACTGGAATGGACGTCTACTCAGCATAAGATAGGGCCGGACTGGTCATCGGGCTAATCTGGCAAATATCAGATTTGCCAGTCCTGCTGTGGGCCACATTGGCCTGCAATGTTTTTTACAGTCTGTGTCCTCATGATGCCAATTGTTAACAGTTGGGCACAGAACCATCGACTTCCTGTTCTATCACTTTCTCCAATACTGCTAACAGTTGGGCACAGAACCATCAACTTCTTGCTCCATCACTTTCTGCAAAAAATAAAAAAGTTATGGGTTTTGGAAAATGCCGACACAAACAAAATTATTTCTTTTTACAAAGTTCAGAATTTTTTAATCCAAGAAAACAGAAATAAAACTGTACATGTGAGGTATCTCTGTAATTGTAATGCCCCAGAGAATCATGTTGTCAGGTAATTTTTAATACACAATTAACCCTGTAAAAATAAAACCACAAAAGACAATGGAAGAATAGCATTTTTTCACCATTTCACAACCCTTTGAATTTGTTTGGATTGGCTATCATTATGTGGAATCACAGAAGGCTGGCAAGGTGTGAAATCCCCCCAAAAAATTATACTAGAGATGAGTGGATCTAACAAGATTTGAATTTACCAAATCGGATGGATTTTATTGCAAAATTTAATTTGCAGCAAATTTATTTTCTACAAATTGAATGTCCTTTGTAATGCTTTATGGTCTGGAGAATCGGCAGAGTATAATAAACATAAAAAAAAACTAATATTAATTTCACCGCTCACTGAAGGTGTGGCAGGCCCATTCATTCAGATATCCCTGGAGCTCTTTCACATACCATGCCTGAGTTATCAAGTCAAATCCTGAATTCCGCAGTCAAGATGAATATGACATGAGTGCACTGATGCACAGCATGCTATATGATTGTGCTGGTAAATTCAATCAAGAGCACTGCATTGGCCCTCGCAGTCTATGGCAGATTCTGACCTGATGAAAGTCAGGTGCCCCTTCCTGCATTATATGCTACCTTACACGGTGACACAGGAAGGTGCAGATGAATTGAATGAGGAGGTGATGGATTTGACCCAGTTGTTGACCCGGATTGGCATCCATTGGGGAAGAGGTGCCGCTGGCAAAGCTCGAAGAGGAGGGGATCGCAAGCAGGCATCGATCTTGCAGCTGCGGTTATCTGGCAGGCCCGTAGCAGTCTCAAAACATGTTAAAAAAAAAAAAAAGCATTGCAGGACGCTTTGCCAGAAGGTCAAATTAGCTCAGCGTGCAAGCCTGAAAAGTTATCACATTAGTGAGAAGAGTGCAGTGTGGCACTATTTTGACCAAAATCCTATTGATGAGGCAAAGGTTATCTGTAAGAAGTGCAGAACGACCTTTAGCCGAGAGAAAAATCTCCGAAATTTGACATTACATTGCATGCTTAGACATTAAGCACAATGCACTTGCAAGCGTGGATGGACTGCAAAACCTTAGGTAGCACACGTGCACCTGCTCCGACTGAAGGTTAGCCAGCAATGCTACATCGCTTCCCCCACTGTAAGCCCACCAGTTAGCATCCACCAGCAAGAAATGTTCAGGTGTCGTCGCAAGGCCAAAGCAGTCGGGATCACAATGTTTTTCCAACAAAAGACTGAATCAAGGCCTCACCACCACAACCATCAACAACCCCCTCTCAGTCGCCATGTCACCGCTTGTTTCACCCAATTGCAGCTCTCAAGTCCAGCTCACCTAGCAGACACTCTGAGTAGGACAAAAAGTACTCATCCACTCATCCGCATACACTGGCTTCTGAACGCCTACATTGCCAAACTGATCTCATTAGAAGAGATATCCACTTTGTGTTGGTTGAAAGGCCACAAGCGTGTTCCGAGAACTCCATTGCCTATGCTGTTCCCACGCTTTGACACTTACCCAAGTCGGCACTGATTTCTCGAAAAGCCATCCTGCCCTCCACCAGCATGTGGAAAGACCGCATTGTCCATGTAACTCATACAATCAGTGAGTGGAAAGGTGCACCTCACAACAAGATGCATGAGCCAGTAGGATGGCCAGGTCATTACGGTCCATCACTGCGCACTGGGTTAATTGCGGTATGCAGAGGTCCACAGTGGACAGCGGCGGTGGGACAGTGCTGCCTAGCCCACGGTATAGGCAATAGTTGGCTGTAGGCGTTCGACCTCTCCTACTCCAGAAGCGAAAGCTCGTCGCATAGCGCAGTCGTATGAGCACTAATCTGCAGCTGCCATGTTGCCACGAGGTGTCACACTATCGAACAGCTAGTGTAAGCGTCAGCAGGCTGTCTTAAAGATGATGTCTTTGGACGACAACAGACACACCGCAGAGGTACTGGCCGACTATTTGCAGTGAGAAACTCAGTCATGGCTGGGCAGTCTACATCTTGAGCCACTAGGTGGTCATTGATAACAGCCGTAATTTTGTGGCGGTCATAGCACTGGCAAAACTCAGACACATACTTTGCCTGGCTCATACCTTGAACCAGTTGCTGCAGTGCTTCATAAATAATTATCCGGAGTTACCAGCCCTGCTCCATAAGGTGCAAAGACTGTGCTCGCACATCCATCGCTCGCCCGTAGACTCCAGTCGTATGCAGAGGCTGCAGGAATTCACACGGCTGGTAAGCGCAGACGACGCCATAATAAGCATGAGCATCCCACTTATATGCGTTACTCATGCACAAAATTATGACGCACTTTAAGGATCAGGCGTCCATGACTGGAGGGATGTGGATTTGCAGAAAGTGCTCCTCCACTCACCACTGGCAGTGCATCATTGACACCTGGAACATTGGCCCACATGGGTGATAATGTCTTGCGGATCCTAAAAAGGGACCCCCGCATTGCCAATATTATGAAGGATGACGACTACTGGTTGGCCAGCATCCTCGATCCACGCTATAAAGGCAAATTACAGAACATCATGCCACAGAAGAACCTAGAGCTAATATTGGCAAACAAACAAGCAACTCTGGTAACCCGTTTGTTAGAGGCATTCCCAGCACACAGCAGCGGTGCAGGTTCTACCACGAGCCGTACTGGGCAACATGGAAGAGGTGTTCATGGTGCACACAGCCGAAGTGGCGTTGGGGACAGGGGTTTCATGACCATATTGTGGTCTGATTTATCAATGTTCTCCCTCACAGTTCATTCCCCTTTGACTACTGGGCCTGTAAACTGGACACCTGGCCTGAATTGGCACATTATGCCTTGCAGGAGCTCGCTTGCCCTGCTGGTAGTGTGCTATCAGAAAGTCTTCAGTGCTTCTGGATCAATCCTGACAGAAAGAAGGACCCGGCTGTTGACCCAAAATGTAGGTGATCGCACCTTCATTAAAATGAACTATGCCTGGGTTTCAAAGGATTTTGTACCACCTTCCCCTGATGACACAAAGGTTGCTAGCAAAATGGCTCGCTTTGTCCTCCTCTTCCTCCAACTTTTCCAATTCCTCCATTTGCAGCTGCTGAACGTCCAACCTACACCTCAACATATGCCATTTTTTCCACCTCCCTAACTGTGATGTACCCCCCAGGGCCGGCGTCAGCACCTGGTGCACCCAGCAAGTGCCGTGGCTCTGAGCAGGTGGGGGGGCTCACTCGCAGTCAAAGACGCCAGCGTACTATGAGGGGCCCTGTGCCAGTGCCGGCACCCACGAGTTGACCCCCCTGTTTGCTCAGGGCCCCAGCACTTGTAATACTTACCTATCCCTGCTCCACCGCTCTGACGTCTTCCGCGTTTCCTGACAGTGGCATTCATGTCAGAGCGCGATGATGTCACGTCTGTGCACCTCTGCCTGAACAGTCACAGTGCAGAGAGCTGGAAGATGGCGACACTGAGGAGTCCAGAGTAGAGCAGTGCCCAGCGAGGAGAGGTATTTCATTTTTTTAATGTTTGGAGCAATATATGTGGAGCATTATACACTGGAGAATTATATATGGGGCCCATCATACACTTGAGCATCATAAATAGGCCCATTATACACTGGAGCATTATATATGGGGCCCATTATACACTTGATCATCATAGATAGGGCCCATTATACACTGGAGCATTATATATGTGGCCCATCATACACTGGAGCATCATATACGGGGCCCATTATACAATGGAGCATCATATATCATCATACCTAACAGACGAACATTTGGTGTCTCCCTCTCACACACCACCTCCTCACCATCGCCCCCTGTCTGTCGTGTTCCCCAAGGCTCAGTCCTAGGACCCCTACTCTTCTCCATCTACACTTCGGCCTGGGACAGCTCATAGAATCCCACGGCTTCAGTATCACCTCTACGCCGATGACACGGATCTACCTATCTGGACCTGACCTCACCTCCCTACTGACCAAAATCCCACAGGTCTGTCTGCTATCTCAGCCTCTTTTCTGCTCGCTTTCTCAAACTGAACATGGACAGAACGAATTCATCATCTTTCCCCACCTCATTCAACCCCCACCAGGCCTATCCATCAATGTCAATGGCTGCTCGCTTTCCCCAGTCCCACAATGCTCGGTCCTTGGGGTGATCATCGACTCTGCCTCTCTTTCAAACCACTATCCAAGCCCTCGCCACCTCCGCCGCCTCAAACTCAAAAATATTTCCCGGATCGCTCATTCCTCAACCATGAAACCACAAAACACTAGTGCACGCCTTATCACTCCGCCTCGACTACGCAACCTCCTGTCTGGCCTCCCCTCTAGCAACTCTGGCACCACTCCATCATCCTACACTCTGCTGCACGACTAATCCACCTGTCTTCCCAGCTATTCCCCTGCCTCCACTATGCCAGGCCCTTCACTTGGCTTCCTATTGCCCAGAGGCTCGTTCAACCTTAACATGACATACAAAGCCATCCACAACCTTTTATCCCCATACATCTGTGACATGGTTCCCGCTACTACCCCACGCAACCTTCGATCTCTCAAGATCTCCTTCTCGGACTCCCCTCATCTTCTTCTTCCACAACCGCATACAAGACTTCTCCCGGGCTTCCCCAACTCTGAACTCTCTCCGCAAACATCAACTTTCCCAACAACGAGACCTTCAAGAAAAGCCTGAAGACCACTGTTCCGACAAGCCTACAACCTGCAATGACCTCAGTGTACTGACATCGCACAACAGCTCTAACCCTCTCCTAGTGTAATTCCACCCATCCTTGTACGTGAGCCTCGCGGCAGGTCCTCTTCCTTCGTACTTATGCGTCTTGTCTAGCACATGTTTATTGTATCTGTCTATATTTTTCCCCTTTTCATATGTAAAGCGCCATGGAATAAATGGCGCTATATAAATATATAATAATAATAATAATAATATATGGGTCCATTATACACTGGAACATCATACATGGGGCCCATTATATACTGGAGCATCACATGGAGAACAAAATATATGAATCAATATATATGAAGACCATTATATTTGGAGCATTATATGGGGCTCATCATACACTGGAGCATCATATGGGGTTCATTATTTATAGGGCATCATATAGGGCCATTTATATATGGAGCATCATATGGAGCACATATGGGCCTATTCTGTATGGAGCATCATATGGAACCCATTCTGTATGGCGCACTATGTGGTGGCCATAATACTGTATGGAGGACTATACTGTCCGGTTTTTGAGCTATTGAAGAATTTACAATAGATATCACTCATGTAATGTAAGAAGTGAAGTATTTGGCAGTGTACTATACCTATATTTCTCTGCCGTATCGGAGCATCATGAATTGTGCGATGTGTTAAAGGGGCCTACTGAGACTCTTTCGCCCGGGGCCCAAGAAAACCTGGTGCCAGCCCTGCCCCCCCACAACTTTAGCCAAATATCCCCCAGTTTTCAATGCTTTACTATTATTATAAAGTTAATTAAGGTTGACAAGCTTAAGTAATAAGAATTGATGTCGTTGGCATTGAAATCGGCACCGTAGGTGTGTTTACTGTCCTCTACTCACTTCCGACTTTTATTCCCCATTGACTTGCATTGGGGTCGGGTATTCGACTCCGACTCGACTCTTTGCGATAGTCTGCCGTCTTCGTTTGACTCGACTTTTGGGAAAGTCGGATGGTCCGAAACCCGACTCGACCCTCCTGGAGGCAAAGTCGCTCATCTCTAGTAATGACACATTTTCCAACAAATTGAACAAAGGTTGAAACATTTCGGAAAGTTGACAGAGAAAGTGGAATGGTCTAAAGTTAGATCCTGTGTGCCAAAATTGCACCACAATTTGTCATATGTGCACTTTGTGATATCTATACAGTTAGGTTTTGCTTCATTTTTGATAAATGGTCTTATTGACCACTGTTGATAGGTTCTGTCTTGCTTAGATTTACAAACTGATGTACATGGAAACCACTGTTGATGTTTGTTCACTGCACATCGTGATTCTAGTACTCACGTTTTGCCTTTTTGTCTGTCTGGGTCTATATATTTTTAACAGATTACCAATAAAATTTGTTTTACAAAATTCTCACATATTTGCCACACTGACAATTTGTCATAACTAACAAACGGTTTAAAAACTTACACTAGATAGTCTGAAGGTGCACCAAATTTGTCAAATGGTACATTTTAAGACTGTCTTAAACGGAATCTGTCACCCTAAATTGGCGGGATATTTAAATGATGGCAGTCAGGTCAGAAGGGCGGTGTTTTGGGTACTTGCCTTAACATATTGTTCGCCGCTGTCTCCATTATTTCTGGGAATTGTAGTCGTTGCCCTCCATATAACGCGCCTGCGCATTGCAATCTGCAGGCAAAGCATACTGCGTGTGCGCAATTCAAGATTGCAATGCGCAGGCGCGTTATATGGAGGGCAACGACTACAATTCCCAGAAATAATGGATAGTTCTTATACCTGCTAGGTCCCTGCCAGAGGGTGGGCTGATAATCTCCACCCTTAGCTACCTGCAGAATTTATTCCCAATATCTAGGAAAGGGGTTAACTTTCTCCAGGACGATCGGATCAGGACACGAGAGGTACCAGCGGATGCAGTATGTTTTGCCTGTCGCTTGGAGATCAAACCTGGCCCGATTCGGTTCTCTGTGGAGGGCCAATCTCTATATCTCAGGCCCCCGAGCCATCACCGACTCGGGAGTTGCACCGTCAGATGCCCGAGGTCTGCAGGATCACGTAGTATTTTTTATGAGCCTGTACCTAGAAAGATGTGATCACAATTCATAATGCTAGAACGGAGCCGTTGTGGCTGGGATATACAATGGGTGTGTTTTCTGTGTCTGGCTGGCAGTTATAATCTAATTGAAGCCTCCAGTCATCTCCAGGCCCCAGGCTACTATGGCTCCAGACTAAAACTTTGAGGTCTTGCTTTGGCCTTATCTCATTATCATACTAACAGACTTTGCTATTCAACATTGGGCCTGAATTACTTAGCATACTAAAAGACCTTTTTATTCACAGTGGACACCAAACCCTGTCGTATTGAATATGCCCACAGGCCCTGGGGCCAGGTGCAGTTAGCAGCTTGTGGCTCTGTGAATAGACAAAATGAAGGCTGGTATAGGCCCTATCCAAGATGGTGGCTGTTCCTTCATCACACCTCCCTGCTTTAGAGGGCGCTAGGGGGTATCACATCACTGTGTTCCCCCATGCGCCCTTGCGCACCCTCTGCTTGCCAGGACAACCCATCAGCGTTACAATGGTCCCTGCCTCTTTTGTGGGCGAATGATGAAATGGTACTGCTGGAGAGCGAGGCTCCAGTGTAGCAACCTCCCATTCGTCCCAGAGACCATGTGTAACCAGCTGAGGGGGTTGTGGTCTGTTTCCATAGTGAAGTGGTGTCCGTACAAGTATGGCTGCAGGCGCTGCAGGGCCCACACAATTGCCAGACATTCCTTCTTCATTATGATATAGGCCACTTCCCTTGGCAGGAGCTTCTGGCTCAGGTACAAAACGGGGTGTTCATGGCCCGTATGTCAACCTGGCTGAGCACAGCACCGAGGTCAAAGTCGCTGGCGTCGGTCTGCACTAAAAACGGCCACGTGAAGTCGGCTGCCTGTAGTACAGGAGAGCTAGAAAGGGCGGTCTTGAGCGCCTGGAAAGCTGTCTCGCAGATGACTGTCCAGTCGACTGCGACGGCAGCTTTTTCTTGGTGAGGTCCGTCAGGGGCGCAGCCAGGGCACTATAGTGTGGAACAAACCTCCTATAGTACCCAGCACCTGCTTCTTGGTCCTGGGGGTGGGCCAGGATGCGATGGCATCCACCTTTCTGGGCTCTGGCTTCAGAGCTCCCCCACCTGCCCAGTGTCCCAGGTAGTGGACATCACTCATACCCAGCTGGCATTTTTCCGGCTTAATGGTCAAGCCTGCTCGCTGGATCCCCCGAGCACCTGCGCCAGGTGGTCTAGGTGATCCTCCCAGGTGGGACTAAAGATGGCAATGTCATTCAGGTACGCGGTCACATACCCTTCCAGTCCCACGAGCAGCATGTTGACTATCTGCTGAAAAGTGGCAGGGGCATTCTTCATGCCGAAGGGCATCACCGTGGACTCGTACAATCCGAATGGGGTGATAAAGGCAGAGCTTTCCGTGCCCCAGGGGTCAGGGGAATCTGCCAATACCCCCTGCTTAGATCCATGATGGTCAGGTACCTGGCACCGGCCAGCTGGTCAAGCAGGTCATCGATGCGCAGCATTGGGTACGCATCGGTGACCGTCACAGCGTTGAGCCCCCGGTAGTCCACGCAGAACTGCGTAGTTCGGTCCTTTTTAGGGACGAGGACTACAGGCGAAGCCCACGCGCTGTTCGACGCTTGGATCGCCCCCAGCTTCAGCATCTCGTCTATCTCTTTGCGCATTTGCTGCTGCACCTCAAGAGAGACCCGATATGCTGAACGCGGATCGGGGGGTGATTGCTGGTGTCCATGTTATGGACGGCTGTCTCAGTCCTTCCGGGCAGGCTGCTAAACAGCTCCCGAAAGGGGTGTAGGGTGACCCCCAGCTGGGAACGTTGATTCTCCGAGAAGCTGGTGGCCAACCCCCACATCCTCAATGGATCCACCCGCCTTGGCTTGGGTGAGCAGATCCAGGAGGGTTTCTGCCTCTCCTTCCTCCGGAAGGTTGCACACTGGCCTCCCGTTCATGATGGGCCTTCATCACGTTCACTGGAAGGACTTCCTCCTTCCACGGGTGTGGTCCAGGGTGACCAGATAGGTGACGGCGTTGAACTGCTCGTGCACGAGGTATGGACCCTCCCAGGCCGCCTGAAGCTTGTTTTGAGGAACGGGGACCAGTACCCATACTTTTTGACCCACCTGGTAGGTCCGCTCACAAGCATTCTGTTCGTACCACCGCTTCTGGTCAGCCTGGGATTGGGCCATATTGTCATGCACCAGCCGTGTCAAGGCCATCATTCGTTCCCGGAAGAGCACGACATACTCAATGACCGACACTCCAGGGGTGGCTAAATCCCCTTCCCATGCTTCCTTCACCAGAGAACCACCTCAGGACATACCAGGGTTCGTTCAGCGCCTGTGTCCCGCAGTCCCATGACCGCTGAGCGGCTGATGGTGATGGGTTGGTAATTGTCCAGGGACCTCCCACCACCCCTCCCACAAACAAAACAGTGGACGGTTTCTGGGAAAGGGATGGGGCCTTATGGCGCTGGGGACACGCAGCCTTAAAGTGTCCTGGCTGGTTGCAATGATGATAATGCCTGGGTTCTGTTCCTGGCCTGGAGAGGGCAGCAGGGGGGATACACCCCTTGCACCCTGGGGGCTGTATATCGGGCCGGGGCAGGATTGGGCTTACCCCCTCTCCAGGTGCTGCTGGCAGGCTTCTTCGGCTCAGGCGCCCTGTTGTTGGCATACTCGTCTGCCAGGGCGGCTGTAGCAGAAGCCCCCTTTGGTTTCCGGTCACGGAGGAACTGCTGGAGGTCCTCTGGGCAGCAAGCAGCCTGTGGCTCTGTGAACAGACAAAATGGAGGTTGGTATAGGCCCTATCCAAGATGATGGCTGTTCCTTCATCACACACGACTAACCACATTACGTAACAAACAAATTTGTGTAAATGCAGGTACTTAAATCTTAAAGGGGCTGTCCAGTACTTTAAATTAACCCCCCAATGTATCCCCCCGGGGCCCCCAATGAATTTTGTAAATACCTCATGTTGCCTATCCTGCGTGTGAGCGGCGCTATCACTGGCCGCTCACAGGCAGCTCGTGACCCCCGGCTGAAGCCAGCTCTTGCTGCCACTGACGTGCGACAAGTGCTGGCAGCAGCCTGGGGTCCTTCTTCCTCCTTCCGCGCTGGCTGCCAGGCTGTGGGCGGGGTTATCCCGCCACGTCACACCCGGCATCCACCGCACACCCATTCATTGATAAAGCGCACGGTGGATGCTGGGTGTGACGCGGGGGGTAATCCCGCCCACAACCCAGCAGCCACTGCGGGGACCCAGCGCTGAGTCACACCTCACTCATGATGTCGTGATGTCAGCCTGGGTCATGTGCTGTCTATGAGCGGCCACGGATAGCACCGCTCACAGGCAGTATAGGCAACACAAGGTATTTACAAAATTCATTAGGGGCCCCAGGGGGAAACATTAGGGGTTAATTTAAAGTACTGGACAACCCCTTTAAATCTCTGATCATTGTCATTAGTGCACCAGCCATAGGTCATTGTCTTCTTTAACCCTTAGGAAATTGCTATATATCCCTATAGCAGTAGGCACAAACGATTTCCTGAATTTCTCCTTGCACCTAAGTAGGATTAGATGGCTGTAAATGTGCTCTTCTGCTTCAAGAACAGTTTGTATAGAGGGTGAGTATTATTGTTCATTATAGCGCTACACTTCTTCTGAATCCTATCTTCCACTACCTCCCCAAAAGGGTCAAGATGGAGGCCAACATCAGTGCTTATCTTCTTGAAAAGTTTGTTGAGCTTATCAGCGTCAGCTACTGGCACACTACTGCTCCAGCAAATGATAGCAAAAAAGATGCTGCTTGCCACAACAGACTGGTAAAACATTTTGAGCATTTTGCTGCACACATTGAACCTGAGCTTCTGTAGAAAGTACAGTCTGCTCATTCCCTTCTAAACATTCTCCGTATGACACCTCCAATCGAGTTTGCTGTCAAGGTGAACCTCCAAATATTTGTAGCTCTCAAACATCTCCACCTCCTGGCCAGCAATAGAGATCGGTAAGTAATCATCCTTTTTCCTTCAAAACTCACCACCATCTCCTAGGTTTTCTTCACATTTAGCTCTAGACAGTTAGTCTGCACCTATCCACAAAGTCAGAAACCACCCTTCTATAGGCAGTGGTAGCAGGGGCGAACACAGACAGCTTGGGGCCCCTGTGCAAGAAATGTGTTTGGGCCCCCTTCTTTTATGGCGACCAAGCTACAGATATATTTTTTTAGTCTCCTCTCATTATATATATTGCCGCCCCTTATTACACAGTGCCCTCTCTTTATGTATAGCACCGTCCCCTATCACATAGTTCCCTCTTGTTATATACAGCACCGTCCCTTACATATCGGATTCTTGTTATTTTTGTTATTTATACCTCCCTGTTCTGTATTACATACCGTCCGCTCTTGCTAGATATAAACTGAAATGACGGCTGATGGAGCATGGGAAAGCTTCTTGAGTGATGGACGTAGCTGATGTACTGGTCTACTGGTCTTCAGTTCAGATGCTGTTCCATCAGCTGTCATTTCACAAGAAAATACTCTATGTAATAAAGAGAGGGCACTGCAAATAACAAAAATAATGAGAATACTCAATGTAAGGGATGGCTGTTGTGAATGAGCAGAGGCTCCCTCTGGTGGTTACAGACAGTACTGAACCTTCCAGTGAGGAATGGCAATCTGGGATCACTGACTGGACTGATATAAGGGAGGTTCCCTCCCATGATGGTCACCGGTGATCAATTGTTCTGGTCTCAATTGTGGTTCCTGGTTCATTTGGAAGTTTGCTGGTGTCTTGCCTGCTTCTGCTGCTTTCAGATAAGATATTTTCTCCTTTTCTTTTTGTGCTTTCTTTTTGCATAGTTTTCTGCACATTTGTGGAGGACAGCGGGTCCCCTCCTGGGGCCTGTGCTCCTCACAGTTTGTCTGTAGCACTGTTGTTTTTTCATTTGCTTTTTCCTGCTTTTCCAGCGGCTGCGGCTTGGTTTTGTTCACACTGAGATCTGATTTAGTGGGTGGCGAGATCGTGTGATCTCAGTATTTTTGTAATCAGAATTGTTGAATTTTTGTAGGGTTTTCTGGGTTGCAGAAAGTAATCTCTCCTGTACTATCCTATTTAGTCAGCTTGTGGCCCCAGCGTTTGCTCATTCTATTTTCTGTCTGTGTCCGTGCTTACTTCTTGTCTAACCGCCATTACATGTTTGGGGGCTTCCTATTTTCTTTGGGGATCTGCTCCGGGGCAGATAGCTTTCATCTTCTGCCTTTAGGTGTAGTTATCTCTCAGGCTGTGACGAGGCGTCTAGGATCAACGTGGGAACGCTCCACGGCTACCTCTAGTTGTGTGGTTAGTTTAGGAATCTGCAACCCATTAGTTACCAACATCTCAGGTGTTCGGCTGCCCGGCTGTTGTTCCTGTCCTCCTCAGCTACCTAACATAACAGATGGCACTGTAGATGATAAGAGATGATATGTAATAATGGAGAGCGCTTCACATAACAGGACGCTATATAATAAAGGATGGCACCATACATAAATAGAGAGGATGCTATGTAAAAAAGAACGGTAGGGTATCGGTACCGCAGATAAAATTTCGGGATACGGACACTGCCGAAGCGGTTACAAGAAGTGAGCACTAATAACAGGACACGGGGATACTATATCAGACTAGGGATGGGCGACCTGGCAACATACAGTTGCATACACACAACCACCTAAAAGATAACTATTGGCTGGGAGAAACCGTGCAAGCGAACATACATTCAACTAAATGTCTCCCAGCTGTTGTTGGGAGCTTTTACAATGTGCGCTTGCTGCCCTATTTAGAACAGGGGAACGCGTGCACACGCACCCTAAGCACGCCGCCTTGATACAGTGCAGCATGAACTGAGGAGAAAGAAGGTGGCCGGAGTAGGAGCACGCCAGGTACCGTGTCGTGGGCCGGTGAGTAAGCTGGCGTCCTGAATGGAGGAAGGAGGGGACACCATGACGGGCATAGTGCTACATGCCCCTTTCTCTGATAATTTGTCGTGATTCTACTCACCCATCTCCCATGCGGTGGCCTCTTCTATAACCAATGCAGTAGCCACCAGTTGACTTCGGTGTCCCCACCATCGCTCATGACGTTGCTGCCATATGCTTCCCAGTCAAGGGCACACCGAGGTCAGATACTGGCCGCAAATTGGTCAGTGGTGTGTACTGCAGCGGAACTGGCGGATCCCCTGCGCTGCAATATATTTCAGCTGAAAGTGCGTCCGAGGGTGCCAATCGAGCAGAAATATTCGCTGGTGTCAGTGACCTCACTCCACTTCTGGGTCCGATGCAGCTGCACTGACAATTTGTCTGCCCAGAGAAACCCCCGGTAAGCAATACTTATCTTTACACATACCGTTTACTGTATCTCAGGTACTAATATATATATATATATATATATATATATATATAAAATACAGTGTACTATTATCAGTGTGTATATATACACATACATACAAAGATAACAACAGTACACATCGATACATAAAAACACTTTCGGCCATGTGTGTGTATGTGTATATATTTATTATACACACACAGATAACTACGGACACTGAGGTGCTAATACACATACGTACATATATATATACTAGCAATGAAACCCGTTCTACACCCGGGTGGCAAGCATTTTATTGGTATATGGTCTCCCATCCTGGTATGTGCTGTCCCCCTCCTATCCTGGTATGCATGGTCCCCTCACCCCCCAATCCTGGTATGCAAGGTATCCCCTCTTCCCTATCCTGGTATGCATGGTACCTGCTCATCCATATCCTGGTATCAATAGTCCCCTCACCCCCAATCATGGTATGCATGGTCCCTCCCCCCAATCCTGGAATGCATGGTCCCCTCACCACCCAATCCCAGTGTGCATGGTGCCCTCACCCCTCAATCCTGGTATGCATGGTCCCCTCACCCCCAAATCCTGGTATGCATGGTCCCCTCCCCCCAATCCTGGAATGCATGGTCCCCTCACTCCCCAATCCTGGTATGCATGGTCCTCTCACCCCCAATTCTGGAATGCATGGTCCACTCACCCCCAATTCTGGTATGCATGGTCCCCTCATCTTCAATCCTGTATGCATGGTACCCCCCCCCCCTGTCCTGGTATGCATGGTATCCCTCTCCCTCCTATCCTGTAGCATAATACCATCTCCCCTATCCTGTATGCATGGTACCTCATCCCCATTCCTGGTATGCTTGGTCCTCTCACCCCCATCCTGGTATGCATGGTCCCCTCACCCCCCTATCCTTGTATCATGGTCTCCTCACTCCCTATCCTGAAATGCATGGTCCCCTCTCCCCCCAAACCTGGTATGCATGGTTCTCTCACCCCCCATCCTGGTATGCATGGTCCCCTCACTCCCAATCCCAGTATGCATTGTGCCCTCACCCCCCAATCCTGGTATGCATGGTCCCTTCACCCCCAATCCTGGTATGCATGGTCTCCTCCTCCCAATCTGATATGCATGGTCCCCTCCCTCCAATCCTGGAACGCACGGTCCCCTCACCCCCCAAATCTGGTATGCATGGTGTCCTCACCCCCAATCCTGGTATGCATGATGCCTCACCCTCCAATCCTGGTATGCATGGTCCCGTCACCCCCAATCCTGGTATACATGGTCCACCCTCATTCCTATCGTAGGATGTATGGTACCCCTCACACCCCAATTTTGGTATGCATGGTCCCTTCATCCCCAATCCTGGTATGCATGGTACCCCTCACCCCCCTATCTTGGTATGCATGGTACCCCTCATCCCCCAATCCTGGCATGCATAGTCCCCTCATCCCCCAATCCTGGTATGCTTGGTCCTCTCACCCCCTATCCTGGTATGCATGGTCCCCTCACAGCCCTATCCTGATATGCATGGTCCCCTCACCCCCAATCCGGGTATGCATGGTCCTCTCACCCCCAAACCTGGATGCATGGTCCCTCATCCCCAAACCTGGAATGCATGGTTCCCTCACCCCCCTATCCTGGAATGCATGGTCCCTCACCCCCAATCCTGGAATGCATGGTCCCTTCATCCCCAAACCTGGAATGCATGGTTCCCTCACCCCCCTATCCTGGAATGCATGGTCCTCTCACACCCCAATCCGGGAATGCATGGTCCCTTCACCCCCAATCTTGGTGTGCATGGTCCCCTCACCCCCCAATCCTGGAATGGATGTTCCCTCACCCTCAAACCTGGAATGCATGGTTCCCTCACCCCCCTATCCTGGAATGCATGGTCCTCTCACCCCCAATCCTGGAATGCATGGTCCCTCACCCCCCAATCCTTGTGTGCATGGTCCCCTCACCCCCAATCCTGGAATGGATGGTCCCCTCACCCCAAACCTGGTATGCATGGTTCCCTCACCCCCTATCCTGGAATGCATGGTCCTCTCACACCCCAATCCTGGAATGCATGGTCCCCTCATCCCCAATCCTGGTGGCATGGTCCCCACCCCAATCCTGATATCATGCCCCCTCCCCCCCAATCCTGATATGTATGCCCCCTCATACCCTATCCTCAATGCATGCTACTCTCACCCCCCTATCCTGATATGCATGTCCATCCCCCCTAACCTGGTATGTATGCTACCACCACCCCCGTATACTGATATTATGGTCCCCTTTACCCATTAACGCACACATAAAAAAAAAATTCATACTCACCATTCTTCCCGGCTCTAGCGCTGTCCCTTTCTGCCGTAGGCTGGGAGGAGTGTGGCGCCAGAGTACGCGCATGCCCATACCGTGCAGTCCGGCGTCATATTGCTGAAGACACACTGCAAATGTGTCTTCAAAAATGGCGCCGGATAGCGTATGCGCTCGCTATTCCGACGCGCACTCCGGCCCGAGAAGCGCCACGACAATGCTCCTCCTGGTCAGGAAGTATGTAGGTATGGTGCCGGAGATCGCGGTATGCCATACACAGTCCTCACCGCTGGATGCCGCTTTCTGTCTGGAGCCAGACTGCTGCAGGCGTGTCGGCTTGCGCAGTCTATAAAGACTTCAGACAGAGTGACTCTCCTTGCGTTATGTTTATACTTTTACAAACAGGTGCACAGAAGTATGATAATACACATAGATAACAGTAAATCTGTAGACATTTTATTACTTACATATGATGTCATTCTGATGTCCTCCATCCTCAGCTGTTCCATCTTTGCGGTCTTCTGGCTGTCCATCCATCAGCGCTTACTGGCCAGATCTCTCACTGTCACCAGTCCTTCTGCCTCGTCACTACCTCTGATAGCTGCAGAGAACAACCTCCATGCAGTCAGTAAATCTGTCACTTCTCCTTCGTTCTAGCAGCTGCCTGACCCATATGAACATCTGCCATCACATCACCCTCCCCCCCTGTAGACACTTACCACCCCCTGTACTGAGGGGGCTTTATTGGGGAATGGCTGGCACTGTACCTCTCAAGCTGCATTCACACTGCAGCTCCTGCTTCTGAATGGGCCAGTGCTGCCGTTTTCCATTAAAGCCCCCTCAGTACAGGGGGTGGAGGTAATACAGGGGGCAGGGGGATTTATGCCATAGCTCATGTGGCCATCAGTCAGGCAGTTCAGTTGTCAGAACTGCTCAGAAGGAAGCAGAGTTGTCAGATATACTGACTGCTTGGATGCTTTTCCCAGCAGCAGTCAGAGGCAGTAGGGAGGCAGAAGTGGCTGAGATCAGCCATACTTACCAGGCCTGTTCCTGCCTGAACTAGCAGAGAAGCCGGGGGCGTGTCCAGGAATCCCCGTGGCGTTCCAGGAATCCCCGGGGGCGTGTCCAGGAATTTCCCCCGGGGGTCGTGGGGTCCAGTGATCCCAGCTCCTGCATCATAGAGCGAAAGGCAGCAGCAACTCAGAGGAGAGGAAGGGGCCCCTTCTAACTATTCTGCGGAGTGCAGGCCACTCTCTGACGGTATAATACTTAGGTACGGGCCCCCTTCCTCTCCTCTAGGGTAAGATGCTGCAGCTGGCTCTATGAGAGAACAAGTAATTTCAGCAGCGGATCGGGCCCCCTCTCCTCCTGGGCCCCTGTGCAGCCGCACCGGTTGCACAGGTGGTATGTCCGCCCCTGAGTGGTAGTGACATTTTGTGCGTCAGTCAGATATAATTTAGGTGTGACTTCAGAAGTTACTGTGCTTGTATGAAACATAATTCCTTATAATGTATACTAGTATCAATATTTGCAGTTGCAATAAATGTCTATAGTGCCAGCCTGACAGAAATCGAGTAGTTCATTTATGTCTGTCATTACTATATGGCAGCATATTATTGTTATATTGTTTTTTCTCCAGAAAGCAGACTCATAAATGTCTAGGATTTTTAGGCTGATTATTTTAATATATAATATAGTATTTCACATGTATTACACCAAAACCTTCTGTACATTTGTCATGTCAGTAAACATCTGGTGCTGATGGCTGTGATCTATTTTGCTTTGCAGGTGTCCAATGCCATCTGCATAGTATTATGCTAATGTTCTTTATATATATTCCAGTTTTTTTAAGCTTTTCCATATTATTTCCAGTTTTACATTTTTCTAGCATTAATATTTACAAGAAATAGAGATCTGGTTATTTTTCAAAACATCAAACAACTTGTACATAAAATAGCTTACATTTTGAATAAATAATTTTTATAGTTTTCCGTACAAGCAGAAATTGGGCCTTTGTACTGCAGTATAATATGAAAGTTGCAGCCCAGAGGGATACATTTAGTTGTGCAAACTCTTGAAGGAAATACTATTTTTTGTGTGATTTTGATGACCATGGATAGAAGAGAAATGCATTGAGTGGAGTTATCTGCCAATCGCATAACCAGAAGTTTCCATACACTATATAAAGACACACATGCATGTTTTTCTCAATATCTGAAGTGAAATCAGAATAAACCTTTCCCATTTTAGGTCAATTAGGATTACCATAATTATCAATATTTGCCAAATGCCTGAATAATGAGAGGGAGAAAATGTTTTATGGCATTTGTATTACTGAAAAGTCAAAAGTTTACATACATTTCATTAGCATTTGGTACATTTGCCCTTAAACTGAATGACTTGGGTCAAACGTTTGGGATATCCTTCCACAAGCTTCTCATAATAGTTGGTCAGAATTTGGGCCCATTACTCCTGACAAAACTAGCGTACAGTAACTGGTAACAGGTAACAGGTTTATAGGTCGCTGTGCTCGAACCTGCAATAGGATTGAGATTAGTCAGGGCTTTGTGATGGACCCTTCAAAACATTGACTTTGTTATCTTTAAGCCACTTTGGTACCATTTTGGCAGTATATGAGATAGCCAAAATTGCATATCAGAAGGAGTCCTGTATACTTATAAATGCCTGGAAAAATAGCTCTTCCAAGGTGCAGCAAAGTAATGTAGCGGCTCCTAGCAGATGCTGAACCAGAAAAGGAAGCCAAAGTCCTCAGATACGTGCGACATGAAGTCCCATAGAAGCTGTGAAAAAATGGGGGAAAAAAGACGGGAGAGGGAGGAAACCCCACGCGTATCGCCACACACAGAGGTGGCTTCCTCAGGGGAAATTATGTGCCTCATTTGTAAATGTCTGGGGTATATATACCCATATACTGATCAATTAAATAATAAGTATTAACCGCACGGGAGAACACATGAAGAGGATCGCATCGCGGCCATCTTGTCAGCGTCGCAGTGAGAATAAAGTTGTTTCAGAAAAGTACAAAGTTTCAAATGCGCAATGTTGTCATCGGCGTCACTCACTATTATATACCTTTTGATGCAGACACTGGAATAAGTGTCTAGCCTAGATTGAGTGTGTCTCATTCTTATTGCTGTATATTTTGCATTTTTTCCGGTGGATACATGTGTTTAATTTTTTTCCAGACATGTGTGTCGCCATATATTATATTTATGTTATTGGGCGACGTGGTTAAGATGATTTACCATGTTACTCACGTATGCGCCATCATCTGTCTTCTAAGACATTTTAGCGATCCTGCATCTATGACTTTATTTGTCACGATTAGTGTTGAGCGATACGATAATGCAAATATCGGCTATCGGCCGATATTAGCTCTATCGGCCTTTCGATAATTCGTTTCGATATTTTCGTCTTATCGAATACCGGAATCGGATTTGTCACTGTCACTGTGAGTGTCCGTCGGTCGGGTCTGTCAGGAGTCAGCGGCACTTACCTGGCAGAAGATCTCCGGCGGTCACGTCCTGGACTGCTTGATGGCCGCCATTATCTTCTCCCTGGCGGTCACATGCAGTTTTTCGCGATAACTGCAGTGACTGCAGGGTAATCCCGGCCGTAAAGCAGTCAGTCCGATGACGTCACCGCCGGGGAAGCAGGTAATCAGCTGTGCTGCGCCGAGATGACAGGCTCTGCCTGTCATTCTGATGTAGCAGAGCTGGATCGTCGTGGGACACTCGTTACTATGGACTGCGTCGGTCAGGTGGTATACTTTTTTTTTTTTTTTCATTTTTTTACAGGAGATCGATGGCGTCGCAGCAGGATGAGACAGTAATAAAAGAAATGAAAACTGTGTTTTTTTATTTTTTATTAAATTAAAAAATTTTTTTTGGAACATTCACCCGTCCGGGTACATAAACAATTTAACTATTTATTTACATACAGGGACCCTGTCCGGGTTATTTAGACTTCTTTGGCAGGGGTGTTACAGGTACCACCTGGTACTCTTCTGATGCTTGCCAAACATCCGAGACACCAAGGACCACCAGGACCTGATGACGTCGTGTGGCCTGTACAGTCAAGTCGTGACCCGCTATCTGGGTCTGTGTGGCCACCTCTTTCATCTCTCTCCGGGTCTGGAGCCCTATGTCACGGACTGTACGAACCCCAGGGGGCCTAACAGCGCCGGGTACGGGCCAGCTATACTTATCATGTCCATAGCTGGGGCTGCTGAGGAGACCACTGAGGGAGGCTGGGGAGATTTACGGCGTGGGGTGGGCACTTTTGCAGAGGCCTGGATGTGGGAGGCTGAAGGCTTCGAGGGTCTCACAGGTTCCTGACACACTGGGGAGTAGGGGTCGCACCTGGTAACATTTAGGGCGTACCACCCATTGTAACCCCAGTGTCGGGTGTAAGTCACCAAGTCTCCTGGCAACAGGTCCCTCCCCGGGTGTCCTTCTGGGAGGTGAGCCTCCACGTCCTGCCGGTTCACAAAGACTTCTAAATAAAGTCCAGGCTCCTTGATGAAGCCCCACCCACCTTTCAATTTAAAGCTCCGTACTGCACCCTTACGCCGCGGCTCACTCAGGGTTCCTTTATCCTTTCTCATCCGGTCCTTATCTGCCCGGTCCTTCTCCAGGTGACGTTGGCGAAGTTTCTGGGATTCGCGCTGCTCCCTTTGTCGCTCTGCTTCCCGCTCCCAACGTCTCCACTCTTCCTCCTGACGCCGGTTGTAATTCTCCTCCACCAGTTGCTCCATGTCTCCACCACTCCACTGCAGCTTACAGTGTCCGGTTTGCGGCAGCTCTCCTGTCGCCCCCCAGTCCTGGCGGCGCTCCCCTGCGGAGGAAGCAGACAGCTCTAAATCAGATGACAGTCGGGGCTCCGGTACAGGCAGGTAGTGCTCTGGTGCCTGCGCGGCCTCCTCCATGAGGACGGGTGTCGCTTCTTCTGTCTCAGCGACCGGGGCAGACAGCGGGATCTGGGGTGCTGCTGACGGTGCTGCGGTTTTTGCAGGAACGGGTGCCTCCACTGCGACAACATCAACCGGATCACATTGCAAGGGCTGGGATGCCCGCACGGACTCCTCTTCTATAACGGGTGCCTCACCTTCCGGTACAGACACTTCAGGTAAGAGGGATTGGCGCCGCTCCAAGTTTATTTTTAGGGCACGCCAGCTGGCTTCCATCCTGGCGACCTCCTCCCGGTGCCGGGCCAGGCCTCTTAGGGTATCCGCCGCTTCTTGCAGCGTAGGAGGGTTTACAGGCCGGGTGCCCAACGGTGATTCCGTGGCGATCGGGTCGCTTCCGTGGGGGGAGAGCTCTGACTGCTCCATCCCTTCCCACTTCTGCTCGTCGTGTCCATTAGCCATCTCTGCCAAGTCACATGTGTCATATCTGGAGAGGGCCCCTCTTTTGTAGGGAGGCGGGACCTCCTCACACTGAGGAGGATGAGGAGGCGGAACTCCAGAGCTGTGGGGCACGATGTTACATTGCAGTACCATTTACAGTGGGCGGCCATCGTTTTCACGCCACTGAGTGAGTGACACCCACGAAGAGCACGCCCTTCTTCTTCACCAGTGCCTCGTCGTGACGCAGATATGGCGGAAAAATGGCAAATACATTCTCTGATGATTTTAGCAATTCTCAAGCACAAAACCAGTGCAATTCAGGCACACAGGACTCGCTTATAGCGAGCTACAGAATCCTGTTCGTGACGCCCAAGTTGAGTCGCACAGAGCCAGAGGTTTTCGGGGTACTCGGCACCAAGCCCGTCGACTTCTATGGGGTATGTCACGTCTTTACCCGGCAATTGAATTAGAGTCGATTTTACTATGTAGAAGTGTATAAACTATAAATATATGTATATATATATGTCACAATGACATGTATATATATATTATATATGTATTCTATGTGTGTATATTTTGTGTTTACAACGAAAGAAAGGGTTTTTTTTTGTTGCGATATTTTGTTCCCATAGACTTACATGGGACTTCCGGTATCGAAATCGGATATCGACGATATTTAGTGCTATCGGCGATACAATTTCGATACGATATTTTTAGATATCGAGCAATATCGCTCAACACTAGTCACGATTTGATACGGTGCTTGCGTTTCAATTTACTAGCGTTGCTAGGTTACATGGCTCAATATATTTAGCAAATGCAGTGGTGAGTTACTCCCATTGCTTACGTCATCCAGACATGTGCTGTCGTCTGTTCTATATATGGACCTAGCGTTGCTAGGTTACATTGTCTAACACACCCATCATAATGTTATGGTGAGTGACGCCCATCGCTTACGCCATCCAGACATGCGCTGTTACCTGTCATATATGTGAACTAGAATTTACTCTAGTATATATGCATGCGCTGTAGACAAAGATTTGACTTAGCGCCTGCTTGTCTATTTATATGATATATTCTACAGTGCGACCCAAATTTAATAGCGTTGGTAGGGTATTTTGCATATTTTGCGTAACTTATCCAGATTGATCCAGATTTAGTCACCCTGGGTTGGATGGTTCATGTCATTCATGCATACGCCGCCATCTGTTCTTTAGTGGTTCGGCACTCATGAGCTTATATGTCACGATACTGTATTTTTTCATCTGCCATTATATTTATCAACTATATATATTTTTTGCTGTGTGGGATTAAGTGTGGGGTAACATTGTCATTATTCTATGGCATGTCTGGAATGTATGTTGTTTTTTAAATGTTTTTAATTGTATTGGTGTCTTGTTTACAAATGTTTGGTACCTGTGAATAAAATTATACACTTTTATATGGGTGTTCCCAATGTTCTGTGGCATACTTTTTTCTTCATTTTCTCCAGTGTTCTTTAATATGCCTCTGGTGAACCCCTCTCTAATTGAATTTTTAGTGGTGCCCTCCCGTTTGGTTGTTTTTGTCATTGGTTTTGCATAGTAGTGGTTTTCCACTATTTTTCTGGGAGTGGAGGCACACTTATACATATAAATAGATATAAAAAAAGAAAAAAACATATAAATAGATATACATAATTTGTTCAAATTTTCAAAGGAGCTTTTTTTTTTCCCTTTCTTGGATATATTGTTTATTGTGTTGATTAATATAACATGAATTTGGAAGCTAGAGAGTCAGGGTGGAGAGATCAGACTGACAATGTATTTGGTGTTGATAATGGTAGTAGTGTACAGGATGACTCATTTGTTGGACTTTCTAATGAGATTATCAATTTACACAAGATGTTAACAAAAACTTGGTGGAATATCAAAAGTTTAGAAGAATATAATAAGTTGGGCATTGTTCCCCATGGCTTAAGGAAAAAAAAACTTTCCAGCATGGAAGCAGATACTGAATTTAAAAATACATGGGAAGCAGGTCTTTTGAAATGCTCTTCCATTTTGATCAACCTGCTCATAGAGCATGATCGCAGGCTGATGAATAAATTAAGGGAAGATATTAAAGAAAAAGAAGCCAAACTTACCTCTTTTGACTCATCAAGTATTGTTTTTACCGTTTAACAGCGGTTGAAAACCATTATCGATAATTTTGAAAAAGATATTATACAAAGAAAGAAAATAAATTTATTGTGACAAAAATGACTTTGATAACCGGACAGCGTTCAAATGGACGCATCAGGGGAATAGGAGGTTCAACAAACCAAATGGAGACCAAGGCACAAATAAAAGTGCTTCTACTTTGGCCAGTGAATCATCCTAGTGATGATTTTTTATCATTCAGGGACCAGCGATCCAGAAGGCGTAGCAGGCGATGGTCGTCACAAAGCATTCAACTTCAGGAAAAAAAAGCCGACGTTACAAGCAATGGTCCCCGACATACAGGCGAGAGTTGAGGAACAACCGGAAGAGATGAGAGAGTGGACAATATACCTGATACAGGTAATCTGCAGATCATGAACCTATCAGAATAGGAATTATCGGATTTGGAAAAATCACTTTTATCGAGAGGATTATCTTTGCTCCAATGAACAGATTGGATAATTTACTCTGAAAAAAGGATCTATATATGTTTTGTAGACAATTAACTTTTAAACTCCTTTACCATCAACCTTCAGTTTTTGATACATTACCAATGGATGAGAGGCAAGCCTTCCAGGACCTTATAGAATTATTGGAGGAGAATGAGGGTATTGATAGTGGCTCTGATAAAAATCTGTGACGATTGCCATCAAAGCCACTCCTCCTTTTCCCTGTTTCTTTCTGTACAAATCTTCTATGATATGGTTAGTAATGAGATCACCAAACTCCATATGCAAAATCACCATGGAGAAAATCTGGGTCCAAAAGAGAGAGCGGCTTTAACAAGCTGAATTCAAAACCCTTTGTTATCGAAGAGGCAGATAGGGTGGGAACATCGTGCTTTGGCCTATTGAGATGTACCTAAAAGAAGCTAAAAGACAATAAAGTAACACCTCTTGTTACCAGGTCTTACCCTCTGACCCCACCAGTGTGTTTAAAAAAGAAATTGGATCATTTGTTTGTCTCAGCCAGAAATAATGGAATTTGACGGAAAAGGAACTCACGTTTCTAACTACCCAACATCGATGATTCCTACTCTGTACCTGCTTCCAAAAGTACATAAGTCCATTAATGAGTCACCAGGTAGGCCATCGTGGCGGGTATTGGTAGTTTGTTTTAGAGACCATGCATTTATCTGGACCATTTTCTGAAACCATTTTGTTATCCCTTTAGGTTCATATATCCAGTACTCGTCTCATCTCATTTGACAGCTCCATGATTTATCTGTTCCGGAAAATACAATTCTTGTAACCATGGATGTTGAATCGCTATATACTTGCATTGGCACACTTTAGGTATAGCAGTGGTTTCTTAGTTTCTTAATAAAC
Source organism: Oophaga sylvatica (assembly GCA_033576555.1). Taxonomy (NCBI): domain Eukaryota; kingdom Metazoa; phylum Chordata; class Amphibia; order Anura; family Dendrobatidae; genus Oophaga; species Oophaga sylvatica. The sequence goes on along the minus strand of JARQOD010000002.1, from coordinate 188,663,981 downwards.
AATTTTCAGGTGATCGAAGAACCACTATTTCTTTTGGATTTTGCTATCCTTTGTACTATCTAACAGCTACTTTTATTTGACCGTGTCTTTTATAGACAGGCCTCTGGAACTGCGATGGGTGCCCGCTGTGCTCCTTCCTATGCTAACTCTTTTTGGGGTGGTGGGAGGAGAAAATTGTGCACCTGTCGCAGGCTTTCAGTGGTTATGTTCTAATTGGTTTAGATACATTGATGATCTTCTGATTTTGTGGACCGGTTCTGAATCTGATGTTGGGCTTTTGTTGCCGATTGAATAATAATGCTCTCAATATCTCTTTGACAGCCTCCTATTAGAAACTGCTGTTGATTTTTTGGATTTGAAGATAATGAAGGTTGGGACACAGATCCAGACCAAACTTTATCGGAAAGCCACTGAGCAAATAGCCTGCTGCACTTTACGAGTTTTCATCCCAGACATTTACGCCATAACATCCCCAAAGGGCAGTTCCTAATGGTAAGACGTAATGGCAGCATGGAGACAGATTTTCGGGATGGGGCACATGATCTGACATCTAGATTTACTGAACGAGGCTACCCTCGAAAGGTCATCTCTCGGGCCTTTCAAACATCTAAAAATAGTGACAGACTATCTCTCTTACAGCCCCAGACTCGGAAGAATTTGGAACCATCAATATAATCACGACGTACAAAACCAGTGGCAAGATGTCCATGGCATACTAAGTAAAGTACTGGGAAAATCTTATCAGTGAACCAAAACTAAACCCTTCTTATCAGATACACCTAGGCTGATAGCTAGAAAGGCCAGAAATTTGAAGGATTACTTAACGACCAGTCATTTTAAAACGACCAATAACTAGGACTGGCCAGGATGCCATCTTACTGGTACATTCCCTGTGGAAATTGTAATGTCTGTCCATACATGGTGGCCACTGATTAAATTTAATGTTGCTGTCTTTCCAGAAAACAATAAGAGCAAAATTTTATGCCAATTGTCATTCAAGGAATGTGGTCTATCTCCTTTTTTGTTAAATGTTCGAAGAATATGTGGGCCTGACAGCCAAGAGGTCCGCGCGGATACAAACAACATATCTCAAAATTCAATAAAGCATCCAGTGATTCAGAGAAGGGTAAGCCCATCTCATCGGTGGCTTCACATTTTTTGGAATCACTTCTGGTGACACAATGGCATTTAGGTCTGGTGGTGGACCAAATTTATGGTAGCATTCGGGGAGGCAATCTGACAAAGGAGCTCTTACGTCGAGAAGCCAGATGGATCTTTAATCTAAAGAGTCTATCTCCTAATGGTCTTAATGAGGAGTTACTTTTTAATGGCTTCTATCGATAGACATCAGACTCATTTTTGCCTTTCTTCACTTTCTCCTAGATTAAGTGGCCTTTACAATTGGCCACATGTTGAAAAATCTTTGGACCATGGAAGATCTCCCCGAGAAGACATTGTCAACAATGGTTTTCTATCGCTCACTTATGTGCTGGACTTTTTTGGTTATATTCAGGGTTATTTTGAGTCCATATTCTTTTAGATCCTTATTTGGAACATGTCAAGTATTCGTGGACTTATATCTTTTCAGGTTGTTGAACCTTTGTCGTTTGAGAATAGTTATTGTT
>JARQOD010000002.1:188640820-188662256 GCA_033576555.1 Oophaga sylvatica | reverse complement strand
AGATTTTGGAGGCTTTTTGTTCTAAACTGGGTGTTCAATTGTCTTTCTCCTCGGCATTTCATCCTCAGACAATGGTCAAATGAGAGAACAAACCAGACATTGGAGACTTATCTAAGATGCTTTGTGTCTGCTGATCAGGATGACTGGGTCTCTTTTTTGCCTTTGGCTGAGTTTGCCTCTTAATAATAGGGTAGCTCTGCCACTTTGATGTCTCCGTTTTTCTGTAATTCTGGGTTTCACCCTCGATTTTCTTCAGGACAGACGGAGGCTTCTGTCTGTCCAGGTGTTGACTCTGTTGTTGAGCGTATGCAGCAGATTTGGGGACCAGGTGGTGGAGAGGTTGTCCCTCTCTCAGGAGAGGGCCCAGCGGTTTGCTAACCGGCATAGGGACTGATGGTCCTCGGTTTAAAGTGGGGGACTTGGTCTGGTTGTCCTCAAAGAATATTCCTATGAGAGTAGCATCTCCTAAATTTAAGCCTAGGTTTATTGGACCTTATAAGATCATGGAGATTATTAATCCTGTTTCTTTTCGTTTGCTTCTTCCAGGGACATTAAGATCCAATAACGTGTTCCACAAGTCCTTGTTGAAGAGGTTTGTTGAGCCAGTGGTTCCTGCTGCTGTGCCTCCTGACCCTGTTTTGGTTGAGGGCAATCTGGAGTATGTGGTTGAGAAAATATTGGATTCTCGTTTTTCTAGACGAAGACTCCAGTATTTGGTTAAATGGAGAGGTTATGGTCAGGAAGACAATTCTTGGGTGTTTGCTTCGGACATCCATGCTAGGGGACTTATCGTGCATATCATAGAACTCATCCTGACCGACCTGGTTGCTCAAATGAGGGTTCGGTGACCCCTCCTCAAGGGGGGGGGTACTGTTGTGAATGGGTTTGAGATGAGTTCTGAGCAGAGGCTCCCTCTGGTGGTTACAAGCGGTACTAGTGAGGATTGTGAGGACTGGGAATCAGGTGTTACTGATTGGTCTTATATAAGGGAGTCATTTTCCCATCAGGGTTGCCGGTGATCAATTGTTCTGGTCTGAATCCTTCTTTCCAGTTTCCCTTGTAACCTGCTGTGTCGTGTCTGCATCTCCTGCTATCAGATAAGACAATTTCTTATTTTGTGTTTTTGCTATATTTTTGCATTTTGTCCTGCACTTCTGTGGGGGCCTTCTGGGTCCCCTCCGGGGGCTTTTGCCCTCTCAGTTTAGTCCAGCCACTTGGTTTTGTACTTTTGCTTTTTCCAGTTTTTTTTCAGTGGCTGCTGTTTTGATTTTTTTTACACCAGAGAACTAATTTAGGTGGTAGAGGTCGTGTGATCTAGGTGATTTTGAAATTAGTAGAGTTGGTGTTTTTTCAGGGTTTCTGAGATTGCAGTAAGTACCCTTCCTGTCCTTTTCTATTTAGATAGTTTGGGCCCCAGCATTTGCTCATACTATTTTCTTTCTGTGTCAGTATTTCCTCTTGTCTAACCGCCATTACATGTTTGGGGGCTTTCTATTATCTTTGGGGTTCTGCTCCGGGGCAGATAGCTTTCCTATTTCTATCTTTAGGTGTAGTTAGTTTCTCAGGCTGTGACGAGGCGTCTAGGACCAACGTAGGAACGCCCATGGCTGCCTCTAGTTGTGGTGGTTAGTCAGGTACTGCAGTCTCATAGATTCCAACTGCTCTGGTGTATTTCCTTTTTTACCTGCACTCCTCAGCTACCGTAACATAACACCGGTCCATGTCCCTGGGCATCCATAAAATTGTCAAAGATGATGGTGGGGGTAGTTTGTAGGGGAATTAGTTTGTGATGCCACCCATGGTGTTCGGCTATATATGGCCGATGCTGTGGTTCAGGTCCACTGGGGGGGATGGTGACACAGCAGAGATGGTCCAGCTCCCCACGGTTACAGATGATAGCAGGAGTCCAGCTTGCCTGGAAGCATTCAGGGGGTCCACCCTGCCAGGTGAGGTTAGAGGCCTTCCTGCTGAGCTCTCTTTTCTGGTCCTGCTGCCTGTAGCTAAGCCGTGACCCTCTCCTGCATGTTGGCTTTAACCTATATGGCAAACAGAGTGAGCCTATCACAGGCACTGTCTGTTCACTGGCAACCCTGGGCTCTTGGTCAGCTGTGGTGCCTCCAGGTGTTCGGTGTGATCAGGGAGCTTGCAGTCCCCTGCCTTCCAGATTTGGCTGTCGGGGCGTACAGCACCCGCACAGCCCAGGACTCTGGCGTCCTTTTTATCAGCTTTCTGCTCCGGGATCAGCTTTGACACAGCTGCAATTCCCAGAGCCCTTGTCTCCGCACCTCTCTCTTCCCTCAGCTCAGACTAACTGACTGACTCTTTCCAGAACAATCTCCTTACCTCAGCACTAACTCCTCCCACCAAATGTCACTCCTTTAAGCTCCGCCCCTTTGTTCTTGAGTTAGAACAAATGTTGGATGCTGTGTATTACCTGACATGGGGACCTCTCTTTGCTTCCAGGCATGACATTACCACCGTGTAAAGGGAGGCAATGACACCGTGGCAACCAGACTCTGGGGTGCCACATTGTTGTGAATGTGCTACAGATGGTTTCTGAGCAGAGGCTCCCTCTGGTGGTTACAGACAGTACTGAACCTTCCAGCAAGGAATGGCAATCTGGGATCACTGACTGGACTGATATAAGGGAGGTTCCCTCCCATGATGATGTGATCAATTGTTCTTGTATCAATTGTGGTTCCTGGTTCATTTGCAAGTTTGCTGGAGTTTTGCCTTTGTCTTCTGCTTTCAGATAAGATATTTTTGCTTTTATTTTTGTGCTTGCTTTTTGCATTGTTTTCTGCACTTTTGGAGTTCAGCCGGGTCCCCTCCTGGGGCCTGTGCTCCTCTCAGTTTATCTGTAGCCACTGTTATTTGTTCATTTGCTTTTTCCTGTTTTTTCAGTGGCTGCGGCTTGGTTTTGTTACACCAGAGATCTGATTTAGGTGGTGGAGATCGTGTGATCTCAGGTTTTTTGCAATCAGAAGTGTTGGTATTTTTTAGGGGTTTTTTTTGGATTGCAGTCAGAATTCTTTCCTGTACTTTTCTCTCTAGACAGATTGGGCCCCAGCGTTTGCTCATTCTATTTTCTGTCTGTGTCCGTGCTTTCTTCTTGTCTAACCACCATTACATGTTTGGGGGCTTCCTATTTTCTTTGGGGATCTGCTCCGGGGCAGATAGCTTTCATCTTTCTGCCTTTAGGTGTAGTTATCTCTCAGGCTGTGACGAGGCGTCTAGGATCAACGTAGGAACGCTCCATGGCTACCTCTAGTTGTGTGGTTAGTTCAGGTTACTGCAATTCAATAGGTTCCAGCCTCTCTGGTGTATTTCCGTTTTTTGCTATTTCTCCTCAGCTACCTAACAATAACACACATTCACCCCTAGTTAACTTCAGTACATCCCGGACTGAGAAAACATAGCAGAAACAGTTAATAACAACAATAAATGAAAGTCTACAAAGCCTTTAAAATGTAAAAATTACAAAATACCCAAAAAAGAAAAACAATAACACAGTTACTGCAGCGCCTAGTCCTAACGCTGCCGTCCAGATTTGTCTCTTGTCCGCATACCAGGAGTTTGGTTGGTGGGAACTGCCTTAGCCAACTTTGTGTGTTTCGACCCTGGGCATGGCTACAGGGCACTCTGTAGGTGGGCCTGGTTTTCAGCCATGCCAGCAGCTTATTTTCAAGACCAAGTCAGGGTAAATATTTACAAGTAAGGTCCTGGCCACACATAGTCCTGTGGCCCAATTGTCCATCAACAGGTTAATATGAATATTTAAAAGTTCATACAGTAAGTCTATGTAGGCTCTCATGCTTAAACGGTTACAACTATACATCTTATTAAATTATTTACATTTTAGTCCCTATACCAGGCTGGGATCTGACCTCTTGTACTATGGGTGGATCTACTAATGGTCTTACTAGGCCTAGTGTGCTTGTGGTTGATGTTGGTAAACTGGGCAACAGTCTGCGACTTCTTAGACTCACCATGGGTCTGACAGGGGGAAGATTTCCGCGTTCCACTGCAGATGTGGCATCTGTTACTGGAGCCCGCTGGTCTTCAGGCTGATTTAGAGTTGTATCTCCTTCTGACACTACTGGTTGGGGAAAGATCAAGACGGGCACAACTATGGCCTGGTTCACTCTTGTCCAATTTGGAGGGAACACGCCGAGTACTGAGCTGACCTTTTCCTCCATCTCTTCTATGGGCTGAGGACTGTTTGGGTCTTCAAACTTTTCCTTTAATTGGTCAGGGAATGGTTTTAGATGATCCCTTTTCACTGTCGCTGAGGTTTCTCCTCCATCTTTACTGATGAGGCACACCTTGGTGTTATGAAAGTCTAAAGGTAAAATGGTGTATGGCTCAGCCTCCCACTGGTCATCTAATTTGTGAACTCATCTTTTTCTTTTGAGTACCTGTTCTCCAGGTGACAAGGGAACTGCAGGTGCATGATGATTATGATTTCTTTCCTGCTTCTGTCTTGCCTGGGACAAACTTTTCTATGTACATTCTTGCACTTTACGGTATTGTTGTTGCCGCTCTGTATCCCAGTCTGTATCGGGTGATGTCAACTCAGGTGTTAAGACTCCCATGTCCAAATCAATGGGTAACTTTGCAGGTCTTGCCCTCATCAGGTAGGCCGGAGTGCAGTTAGTGGAGTTTACCAGTATATGATTATATAGATCTACCAGATCTGGCAACTTCTCTGGACACTGGGTTCGTTCTTCCGGAGGTAAGGTCTTAAATAGGTCAATTACCACCTGGTTCATCTTCTCACACAGGCCATTTGTTTGTGGATGGTACGGCGTCGTCCTGATTTTCTTGCAACCGTGCATGTTACAAAACTCCTGGAACACTTCTGCCTCAAAGGCTGGGCCTTGGTTGGTGAGCACTTGTTCAGGGTAACCGTGCAGTCACAAAAGTGTTGTTGAAATGCCTTGGCTGCGGTCTTCGCTGTTTGGTCTTTGACAGGCACAACTACCAAGAACCTTGAGTAATGGTCAATGATGATCAGAGCATAGGTGTACACCGAGTCCTGAAGCTACCAGTTCAAGCGGCTGCTTCGTGATGATCGGCTGTAGAGGGGCTCGCTGGCTGTTACAGTCTTTTCTGTGCAGGTTGCATGGGCCACATTCTTGGCACCACTTCTCAATGGCTCTCCTCATGCCAACCCAGTAGAATCTTTCACGAAGTAGGACCACTAACTTCTTCCACCCGAAGTGTCCTGCTCCATCATAGTATGCCTCCAAGACCATTGGCGCATCCCGCTTCGGGACTACCACTTGCCAGACCAGTTCGTGGGTGCACGAGTTGATATTCCTCCGACACAGCTTACCCTCATAGATGAACAGCTTGCCCCTCTCCTTCCACAACTGCTGTGCTTCCTGTGGAGCATCTGTGGAAAGACGCCCCATTATCATAATCATTGCTTCCCCATTATCATCATCATTGCCTCACCATTATCATCATCATTGCCTCCCCATTATCATCATCATTGCCTCCCCATTATCATCATTGCCTCCCCATTATCATCATTGCCTCCCCATCATCATCATTGCCTCCCCATCATCATCATTGCCTCTTCATCATCATCATTGCATCCCCATTATCATCATCATTGCCTCCCCGTTATCATCATTGCCTCCCCATTATCATCATCATTGTCTCCCCATCATCATCATTGCCTTCCCATCATCATTGTCTCCCCATCAATATCATTGCCTCCTCACGACCATCACTGCCTCCCCACCACCATCACACATACAGCACCACACACAGACAGCACCGCAGCACTCTCTCACATACACACACAAAGCACCGCACTACATACACACACGCAGGCAGACACACACACACTGACACACACCACATCTCACCTGTCCGGCGTCCGCACCGCAGGCAGTCCCACAGCATCACTGGCGCCCGCGCTTACTCTCTGCCACAGCCAGCCGCTGAATGATGACGTCATCCTGCGGCGCTGCTGTGAGAGGAAGCGCGGGCGCCCTGCAGTCGCCCCCTGGAGCCCGGAGCTGCAGAGGCAGGGGAGAGGTAAGTATTGTGCCGGCTGCCGGGGCCCTGAGCAAGCGAGGGGGGCCCAGAGGCAGCACTGGCACTGCTCTCATCCGCTAATGGGCGCCGGGGTGCCCGACGGTGAGTGGGTCCCCCGCCTGCTGACGCCGGCCCTGATGAACAGCATAGGCACTTCGCAGTTCTACAAGCAAAACATCCGAGGTTCCTAGCTAAAGTTGCCCCGGATCCAAGAAAAGGATTCAAGGTTGTATTAAGGCCCCGTCTCACTTAGCGAGATCGCTAGCGAGATCGCTGCTAAACAGCGATCACAGCAGCGATCTCGCTTTGTCTGACACGTACCAGCGATCAGGCCCCTGCTGTGAATCGCTGGTCGTGTCAGAAATGCCTGGACTTTTTTTTTAATCTCTGGTCTCCCGCTGGCCAGCACGCATCGCTGCGTGTGGCAGACAGGAGACCAGCGATCAGCTGGTAACCGAGGTACACTTCGGGTTTTCAGGCGCAGGGCTGTGCCTGGAAACCCGATGTGTACGTTGGATACCAGTGCGCTGCTGCAGGGGAGCTGGTAACCAAGGTACACATCGGGTTTCCAGGTTACCGCGCAGCGCCTGGAAACCGAAGTGTACCTTGGTTACCAGCTCCCTGCATCAGCGGGCAGGTATCCAATGTACACTGCGGGTAACTAGGTGATGTTACCCGCAGTGTCGCTGTCCTGATCGCTGCCTGAGCTGCCTGTATGGCAGCTCAGCAGCGATCATGTAGCAACACACCAGCGATCCTGATCGTTGTCGGGAACGCTGGTGTGTCGCAATGTGAGACGGGGCCCTTACTCCATGCAACGAGATTACGTAGGGTGCTGCTTCTTCTATAAACTGTACTAGGCCGGTCAGGAATATGTCCAGAGAGTATGGGGTCACCCTTCAGAATAAACCAGTATTTCATCAAAAGTTTCTGTATCCTCACATGTGATTGATTAAACGTGGTGAAAAACCACCATTTGCCAAAGTCAGAAGCGGGAGGACCATTGTTTTTCCTATTTTTAATCTTATCTATACACTCATTTTGGGGAAATGACTTAGCTTTTAAAAATGGGTCCTGGAGCGTTTTTTTTGGGTAGCCTTTATTATGAAAACATTGCTTCAAAAAATTTGCTTCAATCTGAAAATCAGTATCCCTAGTGCAATTTTTTCTAATTCTCCAATATTGCCCATAAGGGATATTGGGAATCCACTTAGGGAAGTAAGATAACTATTTACATCCATCTTGAAGTGCGTAGACGTAGAGAAACGGCCTCCAGCTTCCACGTGCACAACCAAATCCAGGAATTGGATAGACGTACTGGACGTGTTAGCAGTAAAGAAAAGGCCCCAGGGGTTCAGATTTAAATTATGGACAAATTCCAATGCTTCAATCTCCGTGCCGGTCCAAACTATGAACAAGTCGTCTATGAAAAGACAATAAAGGGCTATCTTACCAATTGCCAGGTCAGACTGCGTGATGAAGACGGATACAAACGCCCCCATAAATAGATGGAGGCCTTTTCTTTACTGCTAACACATCCAATACATCTATCCAATTCCTGGGTGAGGAGAATCACAAGGAAATGGACAGCATGTGACGTAAATATGAGTGTCTGAGCAAAGGGTCTGAAAACTTATCGTCATGTGATATTTCAGTTTTTATTTTGTAATAAATTTTCAAAAATTCCTACATCTCTGTTTTTTTCTCAGTAAAGATGGGGTGCAGAGTATACATTATTGAGAAAAAAAATAAACTTTTTTACATTTACCAAATGGCTGCAATGAAACAAAGAGTTAAAAATTTGAAGGGGTCTGAATACTTTCTGAACCCACTGTATGGCTTTAATTGGTCCCAAACAGGAAACAAGATGGGCTCTACAGGTTCAAAATCTGCCATCTTAGTAAAGGGCAATTGCAGGACATAACAGCATCCTCCAGTGGTAAGAAGTAGAATTGCAGCACAATATAAAGGTGAACAATAGCAGCCACTAATGGCCAAGCTCTAGAAAGACAACATGAATCCTGACAAGCTTTCACAATGTGTTGGGGTGCTGTGCTATTGCTCTCTTGAGCACTTACAGAGGACATTCATATTTTCTAAGGGGCAATTTTACCATCTTCAGAGAAAATAGAGTGTTTTTTTGTTGTAAGGGGCACAGTGGTGAATATTCTTACGTTGGGCACTAAGAGGAGCACAGTTACCTTGCCACATAGCAGGTGCAGTAATTGGGACAAATATGTCAGCATCAATATCAGCATTAGGGTATCAGCACGATGGGGAGTTTGTGTAGGCTATAAATAGATGGGGATGGTGCTGGAAATATAATAAATCAAATATGTCTAAGTTGTAAACGCTATAGATGAGTTGCGGCTGGAGAAGTTGTTATCATGGTCTGGACCAGATGAAAAAGATGGGAAGCGTGAACAATTCCAGCACAAAGAACGTCATCTATAAATCACAATCTATAACTGTACTCCCTTAAAGCGAACCTGTCATCAGGAATTTGCCAAGCAACCTAGACATTGTCAGGTCGGCGCAGTTATACTGATTAAAATGATACTTGGGGTGAAGAAATCCATCTTGTGGTTTAATCTGTATATGCAGTTTTCACTTAATGAGTTTTTTGTGATCCAGGGTAGACCTTTGGGGGGGCTGTGGGCAGGCATATGGCATGGGGGGGCTGTGGCGGGCCTGTGGGTGCTGCTCTGGGCAGGTCTGTGGGGTAGTGGGGGGCTGTTTTGGTTGGCCTGTGGGTGGAGCTGTGAGCAAGCCTGTGGGGGGCTGTGGTGGGCCTGTGAGCGGGCTGTGGGCAAGTCTGTGGGGTAGTGGGGGGCTGTGGTGGGCCTGTGGGCAGGGCTTGTTTGGTGCTCTGTGCTCATATTCATCCTCATAAGTTTAAATGACAGGTCACTGAACTTTTAGTGACCTGCCTTCTATCTTAAATACTGCTCTTGCTCAGTTAATATTGTGGTATTTAAATAAAAAAAGTTTAACTACAGCAAAATGGCACCGTCAGCTTGCCGATAGTTACTACTGTGCATATGCCGCTGGTGGCACCATTTTGTTGAAGGAAAATAAAATTTGGATGCAGCAAAATGGCGCTGGCGGCGGCGCTTGTGCAGTAAAACCTATCGACGATGGATGCTACTGCGCATGCACAGTCAGCGGCGCCAATTTGTTGGATGGGAAAAAATTTGGCTACAGCAAGATGGGGCCAATGGCGCCGATAGATGCTGTTGCGCAAGCTCTACCACCTGCGCCATTTTGCTGCAGACAATTTTTTTTTCCTTCAACAAAATGGTGCCGCCGGCTTCATATACTTGCTACAGTTGAAATAGTGACTGAATACTGGTTGGCAGAACCATCGCTCACATCACGGACAAAGACTCTGACAAGGATTCTCACCATCTCAATTGTTTCTAATAGTTCGTGCCTCATAGAAATAAAACCAGCAAACATTGTAACCACCAAGGACTTTACCTCAAAAGTGAAACCATTGCGTTTGTGCCTCTTTGGGGTAAAGTTCTTGTTTCGCTCCAACCTGTGTCTCTGTGTGTGTGTGGTTTGCTATCCCTTTGGTGAGATAAAGAATATGACAAACCCTTCATTGTCTTACTACTAGTGATGATAAGTGAACGTGCTGGGATAAGGCGTTATCTGAGTATGCTCGGGTGTCACCGAGTGTCTTCAGCGTGCTGGAATATTATGTTTGAGTCCCTGCGGCTGCATGTCTCGAGGCTGTTCGACAGTTGCAACACATACAGGGATTGCCTAACAAACAGGCCATCCCTGCACGTGTTGCGGCTGTTGAACAGCTGACTCAAACATATTTTTTGAGCACGCCGAAGACAGTCGGTTAGCACTGAAGCATGCTCAGATAACTCCTTATCCGAGCACGTTCGCTAATCACTACTTACTTTGCCCCCTCTCATTAGAACTCTACTGTTTGATAAGTAGTGCAGCAGATTATAGTACTTCTGTGTGTGTTTGGACTTACTTCGGGGTATGTGGCCGAGTATGTGATATTATTATAATATACTGAAATATTAGAAATCTTTATTAAAAACTACATAAAAAATAGCATTAAAAACAGGGCATAGAGAGTAATGAAAATAACATTAGTAGAGGACCAGTGAAGTAGCGCGAATAATAAATCATGCTAGATACTAATTACTATATCATATTAATAATTAATAAGATATATGGAGTGACATAAGTGAATCTAATCACTAGAATTTCAATATAAACTGCATATGAATGAATATAAAATAAATATATAAATGATATACAGGTTTATTTATTGATTTATTTATTTTTACTCATTTATATAGCGCCGTTTATTCCACAGTGCTTTACAAACATTCCCTATCAGTATATGTTTGGAGTGTGGGAGGAAACCAGAGAACCCGGAGGAAACCCATGCAAACACAGGGAGAACATACAAACTCCTAGATGATAATATACCGTATATACTCGAGTATAAGTCGAGATTTTCAGACCATTTTTTAGGGCTGAAAGTCCCCCTCTCGGCTAATACTCGAGTCATATACCAGGGGGTCGGCGGGGGAGGGGGAGCGCAGCTGTCCTACATACTCACCCCCTCCTGGCGCGGTCTCTGCAGCCCCTGCTCTTCTCCCACGGTCTCTGGCGCCTGTGTTCAGCGGTCTGTGGTACCGCTCATTAGTCATGAGCACATATTCATGACTTTAATGAGCGGTACCACGTGACTGCTGAAGTTAGGCATAGCTGCCAGAGATCATGGGAGAAGAGCAGGGGCTGCAGAGACCGCACCAGAGGGGGTGAGTATAAGTAATATTCACCTGTCCCCATTCCACCGCTGTGTCTCCAGCTGTGAATGTTCAGGTCAGAGGCTGCGATGATGTGGTCAGTGCGCGCCGCGCCCTCTGCCTGAGCATTTACAGCCTGAGAACCCGGAAGACATCGGCGTGCAGCGGTGGACCGGGGACAGGTGAATATTGCAGGTGCCGGGGCCTGAGCCAGCGTATGGGGCACAATCTATGGAGCATCTTGTGGGGCATAATACATGGGGCAGCATATGGGGCACAATACATGGGCACCATATGGGACAAAATCTATGGAGCATCATATGGGGGCATAATACATGGGGCAGCATATGGGGCATAATCTATGGAGCATCTTGTGGGGCATAATACATGGGCAGCATATGGGGCATAATCTATGGAGCATCATATGGGGGCATAATACATGGGGCAGCATATGGGGCATAATATATGGGGTAGCATATGGGGCATAATATATAGTGCATAATATATGGGGCAGCATATGGGGCATAATCTGTGGAGCAGCATATGGGGCATAATGTATGGAGCATCATATGGGGCATAATCTATGGAGCATCTTGTGGGGCATAATACATGGGGCAGCATATGGGGTATAATATATGGAGCATCTTGTGAGGCATAATACATGGGGCAGCATATGGGGCATAATCTATGGAGCATCTTGTGAGGCATAATACATGGGGCAGCATATGGGGTATAATATATGGGGCAGCATATGGGGCATAATATATGGGGCAGCATATGGGGCATAATATATGGGACAGCATATGGGGCATAATCTGTGGAGCAGCATATGGGGCATAATCTATAGAGCAGCATATGGGGCTCTTGATTCTATATGGCTATTCAAAAACATTTAACCTACTTTAATTTTACTTTTATTGGTATATATTTTTATTTTTGAAATTTACCAGTAGCTGCCTCATTTTCCACCCTAGGCTTATACTCGAGTCGATAAGTTTTCCCAGCTTTTTGTGGCAAAATTAGGGGGGTCGGCTTATACTCGGGTCGGCTTATACTCGAGTATATACGGTATACAGAAAATATATACAATGGGGAAAATAAGTATTTGATACACTGCCGATTTTGCAAGTTTTCCACCTACAAAGAATGGCGAGGTCTGAAATTTTTTATCATAGTCACACTTCAAATATGAGAGACAGAATCTAAAAAGAAAAAAAGAAAATCACATTGTATGATGTTTACATAATTAAATTGCATTTTATTGCATAAAATAAGTGCCGAATTTAAAATTTTTTGGGAAAATGGGGTGTGCCTTATAGTATATACTTACAAATGCTGCGGCGGCGATGCTCTGTGCAGCGGCGCTCTGTGCGGGGGTGGTTGTGATGCTCTGTGCTGGGGCAGCGGTGGCGCTTGGGAGATGAGATCTCGGGACAAGAACTCGTTGCCGAGATCTCAATCTGAGCATGCTCCGCCCCAGCAACCATTTTCTCGGAGGCCACCACAACGCAGTAATGGAGCTGCGGGGGCCTCCGGGCCTTGACAAAATGCCGGCAGAGTCCCCCCGCAGCACAGAGAACTGCCGCCACTGCACAGAGCGCCACAGCAGCACCTGATATACATAAGTGGGAAAACTTTCAAAATCATCAGTGTAACAATTACTTATTTTCCCCACTGTAAATAGGTAAATAAAGTGCAAGTAATGTCGATAAATAAATGATTACGTGTTTCCTCTTTTCCCAGCACCGATGGCTTTGGGGGTGACGCCATCTCAGGGTCTGAGGAGCCACCTTCCAGTTTGGATTTTTTACTATCTGACTGTTTAATTACAATTACAGTCAGGCACTTTGCATTCAGTATATACGGTAGTTATATTATGCTGCAGATGCACTTTATTCATTCCTTTCTTTACTTGACACACTTGTGTTATTTATGCCTCTATTCTTTAGATATCATTAATTTGTGATTTGTATTGTACATTCACTGTACTTACCCATGCAATTGCATTTTATTTTCATATTTATCTGCTTTCTGTATATTTTATCATCTATATATGAACAGATATTTATTTTATATGCTTTCATATGCAGTTTATGTTGCTACTTTTAGTTATTTGATTCACTAATATCAGCCCATATATATATTTATATATATATGTATATATACATATATATATATATATATATATATATATATATATATATATATAATCTTTACACTTATTATTACACAGTTATTACCACCTAGCATGATTTACATTTTGGCGTTCCTTCATTGGTCCCTGCCGATATTGGTTTTTGTTGCTCTTTATGATATTATTCTCTTTACCCTGTTTCAAATACTATTTTTAGTCCTGTTTAATAAAGATTCTTGTATTTTTACTTTAGTGCAAATGAATTCTATTTATTTGTTGCCGCAGTTTTGCGCTTGCACCAGACACTTCATCTAGGGTTCATTAATAGCTCTCTGTATTATCATATTTTAAAATACTGTAAATTCTGAGATATGGTAATTCATTTTGACTATTTATTATCACATGTGTTGTCCATTGTCTATTAATATTATTAACCACCAGTCCAAAAAGTCTCACTTTACTAACACCTATGAATCATTAAATAATGGATTTAATTCAATCCTTTGTGAAGCTTCTGACAATGTAAAGGTCAGGAGTATATTCCTAGGGTCTAAATGGAGTTCAGTCTGAGGTCAGAGGTGAAATGCTTACACTCAGCCTATTAACAGAGCAGTTAGAAGCGAGGGATACATAGTGTTATGGTGTTCACATGGTCAGTAATCGGTGAGAAGGGAGCCAGCAACAATTTGTTAACAAATAAAGTTGTATAGACAGAACATTTTTGTCCAGGCAAAAAAAAAATAATTTTATCTGAATCCATTTTGTTAACATTAAAGTCTATGGATAGAAAACAGATCCAAATAAATGGCCGTCTGTCTTCTTCTATGCGAACTGACTCAGTAATTAAAAAACGAATCATTTTCAAATGAAAGCAGAATGGATGTTTTTGTAACGGATCCATTTTCCATAGACTTCAATGTAAAAAAAAAAAGAATCGGTTGAAGTGTTGTTTTTAGCGAGTTGTGTCTGCACAACTTTTTGGTCAACAGATTGCTGCTGGATCCATTTTGATTACCCTTTCCAGCTCTACCCTCTCCTATTGTATCCTCACCCATCCCTGTAGACTGTGAGCCCTCGCGGGCAGGGTCCTCTCTCCTTCTGTACTTGTGTGTTCCTTGTCTAGCACGTTTATTGTACCTGTCTATATTTCCCCTTTTCATATGTAAAGCGCCATGGAATAAATGGCGCTATATAAATGTCTAATAATAATAATAATAATTACTGGACATGTGAACATGGCCTAAAAGGGTGAATGTCAGCAGACAGCCGCAATAACGTGTTGTAATATTACAAGCAAATGGGTTCTTCCACCAAAGAGTTAGTGCAACCAACAACTGTGTCACCCAGCTAGGCCAGATAGCCTTATATTCCTCAGGTCTCCTTCACACGTCCGTGTTTCAGGAATGTGTTGTATCCGTTTTATTCACCACACGTGCCCATTATAACCTATGGTGCTGCACACATATCCGTGTGTTTGCACTGACAGTGTATCTGTGCAATCCACGCAGAGACATATCCATTTTTACCAGCAACACAGATGACAAGGGCCAATAGAAGTATATGGGTCCGTGTAAAACACATTCAGTGCACGGATGGCCTCCATGTGTCATCTATGTTCTGTCTGTGTGCTGTATATGATTAACATTGAAAAGTATAGGAGAAGCTTTGGAACTGATTTTTCTTAAGCCATACCGGAAAAAAATGGATGGTGCACTGATGGCACACGGATGGCACACTGATGGCACACTGATGGCACACGGATGGCACACTGATGACACACTGATGGCACACGGATGGCACACGAATGACTTACTAATAACACACTTGATGGCACTTTGAAGGCACACTAATGGCTCACTAATGACACACTGATGGCACATGGATCGCTCACTGATGCTACACGGATGGCTCACTGATGGCACATGAATGGCACACAGATGGCTCACTGATGACACATGGATGACGCACTGATGGCACATGGATGGCTCACTGATGACACACGGATGGCTCACCGATGGCACATGGATGGCTCACTGATAGGGTTGAGCATTCCGATACCGAAAACCGAGTCCGATACCTGAAATCCAATGTAAGTCTATGGGAACAAAATATCGGATATTTTAACTTCCGATATTTTGTTCCCATAGACTCACATTGGATTTCAGGCATCGGACTCGGGTTTCGGTATCGGAATGCTCAACCCTACTCACTGATGGCATACTGATGGCACATGAATGGCACACAGATGGCTCGCTGATGGCACACGAATAGCTCACTGATGGCACACTGATGGCTCACTGATGGCACACGGATGACTCACTGATGACACACTGATGGGCCATGGATGGCCCATGGATGGCTCAATGATGACACACTGATGGTTCACTGATGGCACATGGATGGCTCACTGATGACACATTGATGGCACACTAATCCACAACACTGATGACACCAGTAAAGCCATGTTCACACGTTCATTGTTTGGTCAGTATTTTATATCAGTATCTGTAAGCCAAAAGCAGGAGTGGTGATAAATGCAGAAGTGGTGATGTGTTTCTGTTATAGTTTTCCTCTGATTTTGGCTTACACGCCTCCTGACGAAGAAACGGCGAAACGCGCGTTGGGGCGGCAGGCTGCGGTCAGGACTTTCTCCCACATGTAAGTTTAACTGGTACATTTTTACCGCTTGATTTATTCTTATGCACTCTCACATTGGAATTAATGAATTGATTATTGCTGCTATTTTTGCACTTCACGAGATACACGGACACTGGACCTTTTACATAGGGCCCGTTCATTCCATTTAATATATGATGTGGTTTAGTGTGCTTTATAGTGTGTTACATGGTGGGGAAAAATTGTCCTTTCCTCATGACCTGTTCTGGTGATACTCTGCATAAAATTTTATACTGTTGGTATTTATAATAAAACATTTTTTGTATAAATAGCTCTGATTCTGGCCTCTTATGTGGGGAAGGATATATGTTTCATATAGTTTTTGAGTTTGACAATTTATTTGACTCCAATTTGGATTTTTCTAGTATTTACAAATACTGATGTAGAATACTTACTAAACTGAATGTGTTTTTTCGTTTACCGTTATTATACTGACATGTGAAGGGGCCATAAGGAATGAGGAAATCAGTAATTGTCAGACATAAGTGGAACTGCTTATCCTGGGAAAGTAATAAAACTAAGTTACTTGTAATATATGAAAAAACTAAATTCTTGAAAGTGAGCATGTAACGCCATCGTTGCAAGATTTATACACATAAAATGATGGTGATAGATCGCCTAGTTATATCAATGTTACACATTGGAAATAAAACTTACTAAGCCATTCTTCAGGGTAAGACAATACTTATGTACAATCTCTAACATTCCAGCTTTTATCACTACAGATGACTATAATCTCTGCTGTACAAGTGTTAAAAAGACAGATAGGAAAATTTTGACAGGCAGAGAGATAAGCGGAGAGGAAAGGAGGAAGAGGCATGGCTGCGTCTGTCATATGTCAATGATAGTCCAATTAGGTTAAGTCACCAAAGGGTAACACT
This sequence comes from Oophaga sylvatica, assembly GCA_033576555.1. Lineage (NCBI taxonomy): Eukaryota > Metazoa > Chordata > Amphibia > Anura > Dendrobatidae > Oophaga > Oophaga sylvatica. The sequence continues at coordinate 188,645,727 of JARQOD010000002.1, read as the reverse complement.
AAACACACATGATAGGAAGTGTGCGCGCCTTATAGCAACAAATCAGAGCACTTACTATATCCCAGATATTTATAAAGCCATATGTTCCTTTCCAAATAATACCAAACTTTGGTTGTTACGAATTCAGCCATGATTGCAGCAGTCAATGGCGGGGTAAAGTCTCTCACCAATATACTAGTATGCAGATGTTGTCCCACTTTCTTTATCTCACTGTGCTTACATTGGCTTAATTCTATTACTAATGTCGTCTCAACAATGCAATTACAACAATAGTATTGTTTAATACTGTTTTTAATAAGGGTCCCGTTTCACTTAGTGACACACTAGCGATCCTCACAATGATACGACCTGCTAAGGATCGCTGTTGCGACACTAAATGGTTGCTAGTAAGCTGCCAAACAGGCCGATCTCTTTAGCGACGCAGCAACAATCCGGCGATCCGTATATCGACCTTGCGGTCGTTGGTACCTTGTCACATACACTTTTCTGACGATTCCCGCCTGCGTCCCTGAGTTCTGCGTCACCAACGAGGTCGCTTGTTGGGGTCAAAGACAGTGATACGCGCTGGCCAGCGGGACACCAACAATGAAAAAATGGTCCAGGACATTCGAGGACGATCAGCGATATCCAGCAGGGGGGCAGGTTGCTGCTGCGTGTCACATGTAGCGAGATCGCTGGCGAGGTCGCTGTTGCGTCACAAAATTGGTGACGCTTCAGCGATCTCGCTATGTGAGACGGGGGTTTAACTCAACGGATAAATGATTAGAGCTGCACAAACCATGGAAGAAACAAAGTCATCGTCCAACTGGCGATGAATAGTGACTCGCTTCTTAAGGACAGTCATTTGACAATGATCTTTCAGTGTAAACAGGCTGAGGATCACCCGGTGAATGAGCAAAACACTGATTCATATGATAAAATTATCTTTTATGCTTCACAAAAGATCGTTGCTCTTGACAGCACATCATATAAACTGGGCTTGTGCTGCCGAGAACAATAGTGCACTGAACTATCCATTACAGATCATTCAGTGCACATCGTGTACCACAGTTTTCCTGTGTGAACAGTCTGGTAAATGGACCTTTAGTCTTACCTAAACTGGCATGTAACAAATGTTTAAATCCTTGCCGCTGGCACAGTCCAGTTTTCAACAAAAGCCAAGTTTTCTTTCGGTAGCCCAGAGCTTCCACCAGATTGCTTTCTTCCCATTGTATATCTTACTGTCAGGCAAGTCTCACAAATGCACCTGCCTATTTGTATGATGTAAAGCAAAATGTGATTCCTCAGTCCAAGCCGTCTGCTTCCATTGCTCCATACTCCAGTTCTGATGCTTAGGCGCACATTGTAATAACCATCCACAATGGAAAGAGGACAGAATGGACACTCGGAGAGATCTCTAGCTAACTGTGATGAACCTTTCTAGCATAGCCAGCAATAACTTTCTTCAGCAATTTGGTATACAATAACTTTTTTTTGCGGGACTGGACCATGACCATGAGTATTAATAAGGTATAAGCACTCATAATCAAGCTCGGGCTGGCCAGCATGGTTAATAAGTGAATCCAGAGATATAGCTAGGGGTTCACCTCACTTGGCAGCAAAACATCTGAGTGAACCCCTAAACCGTAGCCCTGATTACCACTACGATGGCACACGGATATTACCGACATACAGTGGTAGATATCAGTCCTGCTCACCTAATACAGAATCCTGACGACTTCACCGGAGAAGCCAGGGTGGACCAATGTGCTGTCATCATGCCAATGCCCTCACAGGACGCCACAGTCCCGGCATGGCACATTGATGTCAACACTCTGGGACCCTGAAGTCCTGCTCGTGCATCGGCACTTTGGCTGTTCTGTAGACCTTGAACTTAAATGGAACCTGTCACTACAAAAAATGCCAATACAGTTAAGGGTAGTGTAGCTCTGGTTTGACCTCTCTGAGCATGGGTGACCACACCCTCTGCCCCGGTAGCTATGCTACTGGGTGAATCCCACAGTGGGTCCTTATGTAGGAGTGGGTTATTTACCCCCTATATGAGTAGTAGTTGGAATAATATACTTGATTTACTATGTGTGGACAGAAGCAGCATCTCATCTTCATTCAACAAACTACCTAGTTTACTCCTATGTAGAAGCATAGGTATATTTGTGAGAGGATCATTTAATGTTCGCATGTAGCTGAACAATGGACCCCCAGAGTCAATGTAATTGGAGGGTCCTTGGTAACACAGTTTGGCATGGCTGAAAACTCTGTCACTAGTTCACCAGTTGTCCAAACTCGGACTAACTTTGGCAGGTACTATTTTTTTATCCATGGGCCATGGTGACTTGATGGATGAACAATCTGTAGGAAGATAGATCTTGTGCAAGCCTACAGTCATGGACAAAAGTTTTGAGAATGACACAAATATTAATTTTTACAAAGTCTACTGCTTCACTTTTTCTAATGGCAATTTGCATATACTCCAGAAGGTTATAAAGAGTGATCAGCTTAACAGCAATTACTTGCAAAGTCAATATTTGGCTAGAAAATGAACTTTATCCCCCAAAACACATTTCAACATCATTGCAGCCCTGCCTTAAAAGGACCAGCTAACCTCTTTTCAGTGATTGCTCCATTAACACAGGTGTGGGTGTTGATGAGGACATGGCTGGAGATCAATCTGTCATGATTAAGTAAGAATGACACCACTGGACACTTTAAAAGGAGGCTGGTGCTTGGCATCATTGTTTCTCTTCTGTTAACCATGGTTATCTCTAAAGAAACATGTGCAGTCATCATTGCAATGCACAAAAATGGCCTAACAGGGAAGAGTATCGCAGCTAGAAAGATTGCACCTCAGTCAACAATCTATCGCATCATCAAGAACTTCAAGGAGAGAGGTTCCATTGTTGCAAAAAAGGCTCCAGGGCGCCCAAGAAAGACCAGCAAGCGCCAGGACATCTCTTAAAAGTGTTTCAGCTGCGGGATCGGGCTACCAGCGATGCAGAGCTTGCTCAGGAATGGCAGCAGGCAGGTGTGAGTGCATCTGCATGCACTGTGAGGCGGAGACTCTTGGAGCAAGGCCTGGTCTCAAGGAGGGCAGCAAAGAAGCCACTTCTCTCCAGAAAAAACATCATGGACAGACTGATATTCTGCAAAAGGTACAGGCAGTGGACTGCTGAAGACTGGGGTAAAGTTATTTTCTCTGATGAATCCCCTTTTCGATTGTTTGGGACATGAGGAAAACGCCTCATTTGGAGAAGACAAGGTGAGCGCTACCACCAGTCTTGTCTCATGCCAACTGTTAAGCATCCTGAAACCATTCATGTGTGGGGTTGCTTCTCAGCCAAGGGAATCGGCTCTCTCACAGTCTTGCCTAAAAACACAGCCATGAATAAAGAATGGTACCAGAATGTCCTCCAAGAGCAACTTCTCCCAACCCTCCAAGAGCAGTTTGGCGATCAACAATGCCTTTTCCAGCATGATGGAGCACCTTGCCATAAAGCAAGGGTGATAACTAAATGGCTCAGGGAACAAAACATAGAGATTTTGGGTCCATGGCCTGGAAACTCCCCAGATCTTAATCCCATTGAGAACTTGTGGTCAATCATCAAGAGACGGGTGGACAAACAAAAACCTAAACATTCTGACAAAATGAAAGCATTTATTGTGCAAGAATGGACTGCTATCAGTCAGGATTTGGTCCAGAAGTTGATTGAGAGCATGCCAGGGAGAATTGCAGAGGTCCTGAAGAAGAAGGGTCAACACTGCAAATATTGACTTCCTGCATTAACTCATTCTAACTGTCAATATAAGCTTTTGTTACTCATATGTTTGCAATTATATTTCTGTCTGTGATAAAAACATCTGTCAAACACACATAAAAACCAGAGGGCAGCAGATCATGTGAAAATATAATATTTGTGTCATTCTCAAAACTTTTGGCCATGACTGTATATAGCTCTGCCATTATCTTCATAGTATCAAGCCATCAGGTTGTCAGTTTACCTCTTCGCCTTGTTCCTTCTATTCTTCCGACCATGATAGGTACCAACATGACCATGGTAGGCACTAACTATTGCACAACATGAGCACCTGACAAGACCTGCTGTTTTGGAAATATTATGCCCCAGTCACATACCAAACTCTTTATGGCCCTCATTAATGTCCCTCCACTACACCTGCACATTCTTTACTTACTCCAACACATCATACTTCAATAATTGACTGGTCACTTGCTAAAATATCTCACCGTTTGACAGATTCCATCGTATTAAGGTTACCCACTATATCTGTCAGGGGGTTTAATGTTATGGTTGATCAGAGTATAACACGTGAAATATATATAAATATTTCCCAATTATGTAAAATGTTGTTTTGATGTCAATACTCTTATAAAAACGATAATGAAGATTGATGCCAGGATACCCTTACAATTAGACACCATGTTGCTTTTACAATTGTCCTTGGCCTTGATTTTATATTCTCGTTGCGTCCGTTCGCCCTGATATATTCTGAGCAGCAGAAAATTGCTTTCAAGATGAGTCTTACAATAATGAAATCATCCATTGTGTGGTATTTCCTCCTTAAATCCACTTAAATAGAGCACAGAAAGGTAAAGAGAGGTAGAGCCAGAGCGAAAGAAAGAAAACCACATGCAGGAAACAGCTTGCAATAAATTTGTTTATGGTCTAAGTTTTATTAATAGTGGCAATCTGAACAACTTTTATGGAAATGCTTTGTTCACTAAAGCTCCTTCTTTGTTTGCTAGGTTGGTGGGAACCCCTGCAGGACGCTCATAAATGGACAAATTTACAATGTGGACTGTGTAAAGTGCCTCCAGCACTTCTTACATCCAAACTGTCTTTGTGACTGTGTACCACCTGTGATGCCAGAGGGCTCGGGTCAGTGCTGAGCAA
>JARQOD010000002.1:188614842-188635720 GCA_033576555.1 Oophaga sylvatica | reverse complement strand
TGAGTTCTATGATACGCACGGATAAGTCTCCCAGCATGGATGTCCGAAGCAAACACCCAAGAATTGTCCTCCTGACCATAACCTCTCCATTTAACCAAATACTGGAGTTTCCGTCTAGAAAAACGAGAATCCAATATTTTCTCAACCACATACTCCAGATTGCCCTCAACCAAAACAGGGTCAGGAGGCACAGCAGCAGGAACCACTGGCTCAACAAACCTCTTCAACAAGGACTTGTGGAACACGTTATGGATCTTAAATGTCCCTGGAAGAAGCAAACGAAAAGAAACAGGATTAATAATCTCCATGATCTTATAAGGTCCAATGAACCTAGGCTTAAATTTAGGAGATGCTACTCTCATAGGAATATTCCTTGAGGACAACCAGACCAAGTCCCCCACTTTAAACCGAGGACCATCAGTCCTATGCCGGTTAGCAAACCGCTGGGCCTTCTCCTGAGAGAGGGACAACCTCTCCACTACCTGGTCCCAAATCTGTTGCATACGCTCCACAACAGAGTCAACACCTGGACAGACAGAAGCCTCCGTCTGTCCTGAAGAAAATCGAGGGTGAAACCCAGAATTACAGAAAAACGGAGACATCAAAGTGGCAGAGCTAGCCCTATTATTAAGAGCAAACTCAGCCAAAGGCAAAAAAGAGACCCAGTCATCCTGATCAGCAGACACAAAGCATCTTAGATAAGTCTCCAATGTCTGGTTTGTTCTCTCAGTTTGACCATTGGTCTGAGGATGAAATGCCGAGGAGAAAGACAATTGAACACCCAGTTTAGAACAAAAAGTCCTCCAAAATCTGGAAACAAACTGGACTCCTCTGTCAGACACAATGTTCTCAGGAATGCCGTGTAAACGAACCACGTGCTGAAGTAACAACGGCACCAATTCAGAGGAGGAAGGCAACTTAGGTAATGGCACAAGATGTATCATTTTGGAAAACCTATCACAAATTACCCAGATGGTGGTCATTCTCTGAGAAACAGGAAGATCGGAAATGAAATCCATAGAGATATGGGTCCATGGTCTCTTGGGCACAGGCAATGGCATCAACAAACCACTAGAGCGAGAGCAAGGCTTGGAGCGAGAGCAAGTCCCGCAGGACTGCACAAATTCCCTGACATCACGAGACAAGGTAGGCCACCAAAAGGACCGACTAACCAAGTCTCTGGTACCAAAAATTCCGGGATGCCCAGCCAATGCGGAACAATGAATCTCAGACATCACACTCTTTTTCCATTGGTCCGGGACAAACAATTTTCCAACAGGGCAGCGCTCGGGCCTATCCTCCTGACACCCCTCCAGAGCAAGTCTCAAATTGGGCGAGATGGCGGAAAGAACTACACCCTCTTTCAAAATAACAGAAGGATCAGATAACTCAGGAGAGTCCGCAAGGAAACCCCTCGAGAGGGCATCCGCCTTAACATTCTTAGTGCCAGGAAGAAAGGAAACCACAAAATTAAAACGTGTGAAAAACAAGGCCCACCTGGCCTGTCTAGGATTGAGTCGCTTGGCAGATTCCAGATAGACCAGATTCTTATGGTCCGTAAGGACCACCACCTGATGTTTGGCTCCCTCCAGCCAATGTCTCCACTCTTCAAAAGCCCACTTCATGGCCAATAACTCCCGATTACCCACGTCATAATTACGTTCAGTAGGAGAAAATTTTCGAGAGAAAAAGGCACAAGGGTTACTTTTAGAGGTCTCTGGATCTTTTTGGGACAAAACGGCACCTGCCCCAATTTCAGAGGCATCAACCTCCACCTGAAATGGCAGAGAAACATCAGGCTGCCGTAGAACAGGAGCAGAAGTGAATCTCTGCTTAAGTTCCTGAAATGCAGAGACTGCCTCAGGAGGCCAATTCACCACATCAGAACCCTTTCTGGTCAAATCAGTTAATGGTTTAACAATAACCGAGAAATTACCAATAAATTTACGATAAAATTGGCAAAACCCAAAAATCTCTGAAGAGCCTTTAATGAAGTAGGTTGGACCCAATCACAGATGGCCTGAACCTTGACCGGGTCCATTTCAATAACAGATGGGGACAAAATGAATCCCAGAAATGAGATCCTCTGTACGCCAAAAAGACACTTTGATCCCTTCACATACAGAGCATTCTCTCTCAAAATCTGGAATACAGTTCGAACATGTTTCACATGAGAGTCCCAGTCATTAGAAAAAATCAAGATATCATCCAAATAAACAATCAGAAATTTGTCCACAAAATCCCTGAAAATGTCATTCATGAAGGACTGGAAGACGGAAGGAGCATTAGTGAGCCCAAAAGGCATCACTAGGTACTCAAAATGCCCTTCAGGGGTATTGAATGCCGTCTTCCATTCATCCCCGTGCTTAATGCGAATAAGGTTATACGCCCCCCTGAGGTCAAGCTTGGTAAACCAAGTAGCGTTTTTCACCCTGGAAAACAGGTCAGAAATCAAGGGTAACGGGTATTGATATTTCACAGTAATATTGTTCAAGAGACGATAATCAATACACGGCCTTAATGAACCATCTTTTTTGGCCACAAAGAAAAAACCGGCACCTAAGGGTGAAGAGGATGGTCTGATATGACCCTTCTCCAATGATTCCTTGATATAAGACCGCATAGCGTCATGTTCAGGTACAGACAAGTTAAAAAGGCGACCTTTAGGGAATTTACTACCCGGCACTAATTCAATAGCGCAGTCATAGCTCCTATGGGGAGGCAAGGATGCAGATTTACTTTCGCTAAACACATCAGAAAAATCAAACAAAAAGTCAGGAACATCCTGAGCCTGGGGGAGGCAGAAAAAACAGGAGTGTTAGTATTAACACATTGGCAGCCCCAACTGGTTACAGACACAGATTTCCAATCCAAAACAGGATTATGAGACTGTAACCAAGGGAAACCCAGCACGATAATGTCATGCAGATTATATAGAACCAAAAATTTGCAGCACTCCTGGTGATCAGGTTCAACCCTCATTATCACCTGAGTAGAAAACTGGGGTTTATTCTCAGCCAAAGGGGTAGAATCGATCCCCAGTAGGGGAATAGACTTCTGTAGGGGTATCAAGGGAAACCCACAACGTTTAGCAAAATCATAATCCATCAGGTTAATAGCTGCTCCAGAATCAACGAAAGCCTGAGCAGAAAATGAGGACAGAGAGCATATCAGAGTGACAGTTAATAAAAACTTAGTCTGAACACTACCCAAGACAACTGAGCGTGCAAAACGTCTTCCCCGCTTAGGGCAGACTGAAATAGCATGAGAGGCCTCACCACAGTAGAAACATAACCCATTGCGCTTTCGAAACTCATGACGCTGTGCCCCAGACACCACTCTATCACACTGCATGGGTTCAGAAGCTGGTTCACAAGGCAACACCATTCCACGCATACTTCTCCGCTCACGCAAACGTCTGTCAACTTGAATCGCTAATGACATAGAATCATTGAGACCAGAGGGGACAGGGAATCCCACCATAACATCCTTTACATTATCTGACAGACCCTTCCGGAAAAGGGCCGCCAAAGCGTCGTCATTCCATTTGGTCAGGACTGCCCACCTACGGAATCTCTGACAGTATAACTCAGCTCATCAAGCCCCTGATTTAATGCCAACAAGGCTTTTTCAGCTTGATCAGTGACATTAGGCTCATCGTACAATAACCCCAAAGCCTGAAAAAACGCATCAACATCACTCAAAACAGGATCCCCAGGTATCAGGGAAAAAGCCCAATCCTGAGGATCGCCGCGCAGGAGAGAGATGATAATTTGAACCTGCTGGCTGCGTTTCCTGAGGACTTAGATTTTAAGGCAAAAAACAATTTACAATTATTTTTGAAATTCTGAAACTTAGCTCGATCCCCTAAAAACAAATCTGGCATGGGGATCCTAGGTTCCACAACAGGCAACCTAGCAAGATATGCAGCAATACTCTGAACCTCAGTGGCAAGCTGATCCACACGGCCAGACAACTGTGCAAACTCCATTGGGAGAAAAGATCCTCCCCAGCACCCAGAGATACAGAGGAAAAAAGAAAAAAAAAAAAAAAAAAAAATGCAACAAACAGAAAAATATCTCTGACAACTCTGACAACCTTTTTTCATTCACAATATATATATATTTTTTTCCTTCTGTGATAACCATACAATTTTCAATTTTTAGGCCGGTGATACTGTTATGTTACGGTAGCTGAGGAGTGCAGGTAAAAAAGGCAATACACCAGAGCAGTTGGAATCTATGAGATTGCAGTACCCTGACTAACCACCACAACTAGAGGCAGCCGTGGAGCTTCCTACGTTGGTCCTAGACGCCTCGTCACAGCCTGAGAAACTAACTACACCTAAAGATAGAAATAGGAAAGCTATCTGCCCCGGAGCAGAACCCCAAAGACAATAGAAAGCCCCCAAACATGTCATGGCGGTTAGACAAGAGGAAATACTGACACAGAAAGAAAATAGTATGAGCAAACGCTGGGGCCCAAACTATCTAAATAGAAAAGGATAGGAAGGGTACTTACTGCAATCCCAGAAAACCCTGAAAAGCACCAACTCTACTAATTTCAAAATCACCTGAGATCACACGACCTCTACCACCTAAATTAGCTCTCTGGTGTAACAAAATCAAAACAGCAGCCACTGAAAAAACTGGAAAAAGCAAAAGAACAAAACTCAGTGGCTGAACTAAACTGAGAGGGCAGAAGCCCCCGGAGGGGACCCTGAAGGCCCCCAAAGAAGTGCAGGACAAAATGCAAAAATATAGCACAAACACAAAAGAAGAAAGAGTCTTATCTGTTAGCAGGAGATGCAGACACGACACAGCAGGCTACAAGGGAAACTGGAAAGAAGGATTCAGACCAGAACAATTGATCACCGGCAACCCTGATGGGAAAATGACTCCCTTATATAAGACCAGTCAGTAACACCTGATTCCCAGTCCTCACAATCTTCACTAGCACCGCTTGTAACCACCAGAGGGAGCCTCTGCTCAGAACTCATCTCAAACCCATTCACAACACTTCTGTCTGTCCAGGTGTTGACTCTGTTGTGGAGCGTATGCAACAGATTTGGGACCAGGTAGTGGAGAGGTTGTCCCTCCTCAGGAGAGGGCCCAGCGGTTTGCTAACCGGCATAGGACTGATGGTCCTCGGTTTAAAGTGGGGGACTTGGTCTGGTTGTCCTCAAGAAATATTCCTATGAGAGTGGCATCTCCTAAATTTAAGCCTAGGTTCATTGGACCTTATAAGATCATGGAGATTCTTAATCCTGTTTCTTTTCGTTTGCTTCTTCCTGGGACATTTAAGATCCATAACGTGTTCCACAAGTTCTTGTTGAAGAGGTTTGTTGAGCCAGTGGTTTCTACTACTGTGCCTCCTGACCCTGTTTTGGTTGAGGGCAATCTGGAGTATGTGGTTGAGAAAATATTGAATTCTCGTTTTTCTAGACGGAAACTCCAGTATTTGGTTAAATGGAGAGGTTATGGTCAGGAAGACAATTCTTGGGTGTTTGCTTCGGACATCCATGCTAGGAGACTCATCCGTGCGTATCATAGAACTCATCCTGACCGACCTGGTTGCTCAAATGAGGGTTCGGTGACCCCTCCTCAAGGGGGGGGTACTGTTGTGAATAGGCTGGAAATGAGTTCTGAGCAGAAGCTCCCTCTGGTGGTTACAAACGGTACTGGACTGTCCAGTGAAGATTGTGAGGATTGGGAATCAGGTGTTACTGACTGGTCTTATATAAGGGAGTCGCCTTCCCATCAGGGTTGCCGGTGATCAATTGTTCTGGTCTCAATCCTTGATTCCTGTTTCCTTGGTAGCCTGCTGTGTCGTGTCTGAATCTCCTGCTAACAGATAAGACATTTTCTTCTTTTTGTTTTTGTGCTTGATTTTTGCATTTTGTCCTGCACTTCTGTGGGGGCCTTCAGGGTCCCCTCCGGGGCTTTTGCCTCTCAGTTCAGTTCAGCCACTGATGTTTGTACTTTTGCTTTTTCCAGTTTTTTCAGTGGCTGCTGTTTTGTTTTTGGTTACACCAGAGAGCTAATTTAGGTGGTAGAGGTCGTGTGATCTCAGGTGTTTTTGAAGTTAGTAGAGTTGGTGCTTTTCAGGGTTTTTTGGGATTGCAGTAAGTGCCCTTCCTATCCTTTTCTATTTAGTAAGTTTGGGCCCCAACGTTTGCTCATACTATTTTCTGTCTGTGTCAGTATTTCTTCTTGTCTAACCGCCATTACATGTTTGGGGGCTTTCTATGTTCTTTGGGGATCTGCTCCGGGGCAGATAGCTTTCCTCTTTCTATCTTTAGGTGTAGTTAGTTTCTCAGGCTGTGACGAGGCGTCTAGGACCAACGTAGGAACGCTCCACGGCTGCCTCTAGTTGTGGTGGTTAGTCAGGGTACTGCAATCTCATAGTTTCCAACTTCTCTGGTGTGTTTCCTTTTTTGCCTGCTCTCCTCAGCTACCAAATCATAACAGGAACATCCCTCCAATTCAGTATAAAAAAGGAGAATAAACTCTTATATATATATTTATGTCAAAAAGAGGTTTTGTACATTTGGAGGATTCAAATAGTCTAGTACACTGATGGAAATAAAAAATACTTATCAATCGAAAACTTAGGTAATGATTGGAGGTAATAATTATATGAAATCTAAAATAATCAATGAGAAAAGGATGTACTGACCAATACAGGGTTAAAATACTAATTCACTGCACTATGCAGACCGGTCTCTATGGTATATAGTGAAGGCATTGGTCTGATGAAAAAGGGAATTAAAAATATAAGTACAAAGTTTTATTTTTAAGCCATATTTAGTTTATTTTAGTTTATTCTAAGTCTGAAAAATCCATTAAGAAATAGGACATAGTTGAAATACTAGGGAGTCAGAATTAGGAGCAATCAGACTTATTCTCATTGTTTTTACTTAGTTTATATATGTTCTTCTATATGGTTTAATCACCTGACACATCACTTTGACTTAAAGGGTTTGCCTAATGAACAATATACTCTATATATCACTTACACACAGTATAGGTGATAGACGTACAGTATGATTAAGGCAGGTCGGACTGCGGGGACTCACACTGATCACAAAAACAGGGCTCCCAGATTCCTATGTATGAAAGGAGTGGTATTGAGCATTCACTGTCAGTAGGAGTGGTAGTCACACATGTTCACTACTTCTCCAGTCATATAAGGAATATAGGACCCCTCTTTTTGTAATCAGTTCAGTGGGGTCTCAGCAGTCAGACTCCTAGCGATCATACATTTAGTACCTATGTATTGCTGACTAGCATTGTTCTTCGATGACAGCTCCTTTAAGAATCGAAGACAAAAGGGAACAGCGCTCCATCCAGGTGTAATAAAGTAGAAAAAGTTTTATTCCGCCATATCCAGCAACGTTTCGACCTGCATTAGGTCTTTATCATGCATGATAAATCTAAATTCCCTATCTTTGGAGTGTGGGAGGAAACTGAAGAACCCGGAAGAAACCCACACAAACACGGGGAGAACATACAAACTCCTTGCAGATGTTGATGGGATTTGAACCCAGGACCCCAGCGCTGTAAGGCTGCAGTGCTAACCACTGAGCCACCATGCTGCCCAGTGTGAAGTAGTATGCAGTAGATTACAGTATCACTTTTTATCTTGTTAATTCACTGCTTTATAGGGTATATTGCTTTTTCCTATACTATTATTATGTCTATACATTTACTGTGGAAAGAAAACAAGCAGCTTTTTTGCAGCACCAATTGTATACTATCTCAAAATAATAGAGAGCCTCTGGCCTGACTCTATGTAAATTGTTTGTTCCAACAATCTCTGTTAATACAAAAGAGCAAAATGCAACTGTTTGTAGCAATAAGTCAGTTCTTGACAAAGACATCTCGGGTCTCTGCCAGATGTCTGATTTTTACAATACGTTCATATGACCTATTAACTCGGGTTCAATTAAGCTTGGAACAATACAGATAAAATCAGCGAGGCACAGGTATTTCCAGCTTATTGTTGTCTCCAATCTATGGTAGTCAATAACATGACTGAATTCAATTTTGTTTTTGCATTGTTATAGCGGGATTACAATCGTTAAGGCCCCATTGAACAAAACAGAGAATAGACACATGTCTTTATTTACAGCTGTCTGCATAGGAAGAATGCAGTCTATTGCCCCAGTTCTGCTCTGAAATCAGCTTCACTGTGAATTAGGCAAACACTAGCTTTAGAATAGCAGACAAAATTGTGTTATGATAAGGCTGCTCTGCTATGACAGTTTTGAGTAATACAATTGCAAAAGCTGGGGCTTCTACGTCTTGTATCAAAACTAATGCTGAAAATGAAGCTAAATACATGCATCCATGTTGTAATATATACATATCTATCTATCTATCTAATCTATCTATCTATCTATCTATCTATCTATCTATCTATCTATCTATCTATCCATTTATTATCTATCTATCTTCTATCTTATCTATCTCATATCTATCTGTCTATCTATTATCTATCTATCTACTATCTTATCTATTATCTATCTATCTATCTATCTATCTATCTATCTATCTATCTATCTATCTATCTATCTATCTATCTATTCTATCTATTATCTATTTTACTATCTATCATTTATCTATCTTATCTATCTATATCTATCTATCTATCTATCTATCTATCTATCTATCTATCTATCTATCTATCTATCTATCTATCTATCTATCTATTATTTAACTGAACAAAAGCACAATTTCCAACATTTTAATAAGACTGAGTTTCATGGAACATTTTTTTAACTCACACCATGAAAGTAAGGTTAATAATAACAAAATCTTCAGTTTCATGCTAAATTAATTGATGCAAAAATGAATACACCTACCTCAAAAGCTAATAGAGCTAGTATTTAAATACCTATACATAGCCTAGTACACAAACAAAATGAAGTTTGGGCACATCTCTTCATGCAATGCTTGTCCTTTGTATTTTTGGAAACTGCACATTGTAGATTCAAATTCAGATGAAAGGCAGCAAAGCCACAAATGGATACACATGGAAACAAAGAGTAAAGCAACAGGAGTAAATGTATATGTGCTGAATCTTAGATTCCTCATAGTACTCCCCTTTTACTCTGATGACAGTTTACACCCCTTTAGCATTCTCTCAAGAGACTTCATCAGATAGCCACCTGAAATGGCTTTCCAACAATCTTAAAGGCGTTTTCAGAGGTTCTAAGGATTTTGTGTCCTAACTCATCCCAAATCCTCTCAATTGGGTTAAAGTAGGATGATTATATAATCCATTTCATCTAGCACAACACTCCATTTGTCTCCTTTTTGGTCACACAGCCCTTACATAGCCTTGGGGTACGATCTGGGTCACTGTTCCATTGCCACATAAAGAATGGTCTTGCTAAGGGCAAACCAGATGAGATCTCATGTAGTTGCAGAATTATGTTATAGCCCTGCTGGATAAGTGTGCCTTAGATTGAGAATAAATCACTAACAGTGTCACCAGCAAGTTACCCCCACTCCATTGGACGTCCTTCTCCATGCTTTATAGTAGACAAAATGTGTAAAACCAATCTGCTTACCTTTTCTGCATCTCATAAAGACATAGCAATTGGTACCAAAAATCTCAAATTTTGACTAATTAGACCACAGTACATATTTCACTGCTCTAATGTCCAACCTTAGTGCTTCTTGTTTCTTTTTTGGTCTTTAGTAGTGGCATCTTTGTAGAAAGTTGACCATACTGGCCTATTGCTTGTAGTCTCTTCTGGGCAGTTGAAGTTGCGAAGTGTCTTATACACAAATTGATGGTCTGAGACTTTTCTTTACCATGTGTCAAAAAACTGATAGGCATGTGTTACGTCTGTCATAGGCCACAGGTTCAAAATGGCTACCTCGGCAGACTTGACACACGCCACTTCATATGGCAGATTCCAGAGAAACCCCGATACGATGTACTCCCTATACAAGGATTTGGTTTTACAATGGGAGCTAGTGGATAGCCACAGAAGGGCTGCCATCCAGAGGTAGGAAAGATCGGCAAGCAGGGTCAAAGCCAAGAAGATGCGTTAATGACAAAATCAGGAGTCAAGCGAGTAGTGAGAATTCAAGCCGGAGTCAGAATGAGAAGGTCAGTGCAAGGACAAAATTGTAAAGAAAGGAAGAAGCCGAGGTCAAAAGACAGGACTGTCCATTGCAAGAAAGCAAGGCAAATTACACTGAAGCAGGTCAGAATACAACTGGCAGTGGACAGCAGAAATTCAGGATCTTCAATAACTTAAAGCCCCACCCAAACCACACAAAAGTTAATTCTATATCTCCCAGTACGGATGGGACTACAAGTCCCAGAGAACACAAAACTAGAACTGTCTCCCCGCATCACTTGCAATAAGAGTGCGGTGCCACCTGGTGGCAGAAGCAGAGTCAGTAAGGGCAGGCACAAATAGGATAACCGTTTCTGCTGCCGATTCAGCTCCTCCCTGTCAACAGAGCAGCTTTACTTCTTCTGGGCTTTTCTGTTTATGGGGAGTGACTACTGACATCATGCTGATTGACAACCAGCTCCCCTAGTTAGGCATCAGGGAGCTGGCTGTCAATCACAATGACGTAGGCAATTCTACCCTGTAAACAGGGCAGAGTGGAAAAGGCGCTGGCGCTCTGTTGATGTGGCGTCAACAGAAGCAGCTGAATAGCCGGCAAGAATGGCGCCGAGCACAACAGGCAAGTAGTTAGCAACTACTTACCAGTTAATGCTTAGGCACACATTTTTTTACAAATTCCTAGATATCCCCTTTAAATCTAAGCATCATTTATAATGGCTGTTATCTGAGGTGCTATTAATTTGCTGTTTCTGAGGCTTGGAATTCTGAAGAACTTACAGTATATTCCGCAGCAGAGATAATTCTTTGTATTCCTTTACTGGAGCTGCTCTGATGAGAGCTAGTTTCATCATAGAGATTGAATGGTTTTCAATACTGCACATAGGATACCTTCAAAGTTCTAGCAATTTTCCAGCTTACCTTCATATTTTAAAGCACCCCTCCAGTATTCTTTTTTATTTCAATACTGGAGTGGTGCTACTAATATAAGTTCCCTGACTCTAGTCTTATACTTACCATCCGCTGTCTTCAGCTCTTCCCAGCGCTGCTCTGGTCCCACACTGCCATTTTGTGACCACAACTTCAGACTGACCAGAAGTCAGAAGTACCGGTCATAAGCTCTCAATGTAAGTCTATGAGAGTCTCTTTTTTATCAGGGGAAAGGACAAATGCAGTCCCCCACTACCACAAATTATGCTGTTGAGTTTCCGGCATTTGGGGAAATCGCAGGGGTCAGCATACCCGGAGAGCAATGGATGACCTTCACCCTGGGAGGACCAGCTCAGTGATCATGGTATCTAGTCTCTTATTCAGTTGTAACTTCCAGATTGCTCAGCACACACAAGAGCGATTCGGCAGGTCACAAACTGCTGGAGACGATCGGAGCAGCACTGAGCAAAGATGAAGAAGGCAGATGGTGAATATAAGACTAGGGGCAGGGAACTTAGATTACTGACACCACTCCAGCGCTGCAATAGAAAAAAACACTCTTGTGGTGCTTTAAAGTAATAATGGATTATCATTTCTCATGATTTACTTATTATTTTCCTGCCATAATCTGGTTAGTGCAGTTGTAGAATAGGACTCAGCAATGTATGAAACTATGTACCAACACTGGCAAGGCAAAACAAATCTCATGATCACACTCACTTTCTGAAGGCAGGTGATTCTACAAATGATCTCTTGACATGGCATATGCGTCCATTCTAGGTGACTACCGATGAAGCTACTTGAGAAAATGCCAAGGAGGAGTGTAAAGCTGTTGTCAGAGAAAAAGGGTGTACTATGAGGAATCTAAGGCTCAACAGTCAACACGTATGCTGGTTTGCTTCACTCCTATGTTGCTTTTCTCCTTGTTTCCATGTGTTCTCTTGTGGTTCTGGTGCCTTCGGTTTATGTGCTTTCCAGTAGCAAATCATTGCATAAATATGCGTACCCTAACATCTAGCTAGTGTGTATATATAATTAAAGCAACCAATAATACCAAAGAGACCCCTTATGAAGTAGATTCAATAAAGCAGCATAGAAAGAAAAAAAGGGGGGATAATAAGACTTAACATTTATTTACCAAAAACGTTAAAATTGGACACATATAACAAACAAACACCATCCTCCAAATTATGTTATAAATGAGGATATATGATATATTTCAGAGAGAGATAAGACACTTAGACAAAAGGGACTAAAATAATTAAATAGCAGCAAAAACAGTTCTGCACTGCTAGAACCAATGTTTCATAAACAATCTAGCACCGCTAGGATTGTATTAATGCTGTCTACTGTTTCATGAATAGCTGCATTAGACGCCATTATATGGAAATAAAGGGAACGATCTCACCCATTCAAAAGACGTCTCTCTTAGACAAAACCATTCATGAGTCATTGTCCCAGGTGAATGAAGCCTTTTCCCGACGCGTTTCTTCCCTTAGGATTCATCAGGGGATATGGCATATACAGATGAACATTGCTTCAATGCGTCTCTCTTGGGGAAATCAAGCAAATAACCCCCTTATATCAATTAAACAGACACACCCATCACCACAACAAACCAATCAGTGCTCACTTAGAAATTAAAAACACCAATGACCAATAACCCTGCGGACACACAGAGCGGCGATATAATCACCTGCACAAAAGTGACCACAGGAAAATACGGAGGCGGACGCATGCTCAGTGAAGGTCAGGGGATGACGACACAGTGACTTCCGGGAGAACCCGTAGAGACTTCCTGCTAATACACAGGCAGGAAGCCTCCAAAGCTGGCGCATGCGCCCTAGTGTTTAGAGATGACATCATTATACCTCACGGACAAACCCACAGAAGAAACCTGCAGACTTTAACAGTGCTTTCGCTGTATAACGGGTTACAATATATTAATGCAGCGCATGAGCGGAAACCGCGAAACATAATGAGCAAATATAGGAGAATTAGCTTTTGACTGATAATATAATTCATGCATACAACATGCAAATCATGAAAGCATATTATAAAGATATATATCAGCAATAATGCTCATTACAGTTATAGCATATATAAAGTACGCCACATATAAGCGCTTGAATATGTAAGACATTAAATCATAGCAAAAGAGGGAATGCTGCAAATACAGTGCATATGGTATGTAATTGAGGTGCATCTCAATGTCCTTGGCACAATATGGTCAAATGCATCCAATATATCAAACAGGCATTATAGACCATAAAAACAACCAATTATCGTTATGCATCTCCTAAGGCTCAATATATTATAGATAATCATGCTGAATTAACCACATGGTTCAGAAAGAAGATATTCTATTATGTATTATAAACATTGTCAAAACAATGTCATATTCTGATTGATTCATTCAATAATTACAATAAAACAGCCAAAATTAGGGCTATTGACCAAATAAAGGATCAAAGGGAGCATTCGACAGATGTGTCCCATAATCCCAGATTCCAAATATGGAGTAGAGATCAAGAATAAGGAACAAACATATTCCAAATAATTAATAAATGAGCTTGGGCTGGCTTACCCTACGGCGGAATGACAACAGGAAAGAATATTTCAAAAATTATATACATTAGGAAAATCATAACAGAAACGTTGGAGTAGATATAATGGAGGAGGAACAATATGAGACCAGCAACCACAGGACAACATAATTGAAAAAACACACACGCCCTTTATGGTAGAGGGAAAAGACAAAACACATATAAAGCCTCAAAAAAATCCCAAATAGGCTCCTATTCTACCTTACCCTACCTAACAGCGGAGGTTGGAGCCCTAAAATCCTGCGCAAGTGGCCCCCCCGGTCCACGACGGCTGTCCCGAACTAGGTAACCCTATTAAACCCTTATTCTAGAAAGCAGGAAAAGGAGAGCTGTTCATTCAGACCAGTGGGGGAGACGGAGCTCAAACGAAAGATCCATTTTGTCTCACGTTGCAATATTATCCTGTCCCAATCACCACCACGACATGGTCTAGGGACTTTTTCAATACCCAGGAATTTGATTGCATCTGGGTTACCATTATGGTTCAAATTGATATGTCTAGCAACCGGCGTATCGTTCTTCTTAGCAATGTCTCCATGTGTTCGCCAATTCTTCTTCTAAACTCCCTAATTGTCTTGCCTACATAAATCATGCCACAACTACAGATGGCCCTATAAATTACGCCCTCACTCCTACAATTGATGAAAGATCTAATCTCAAATTGTTTGGATTTGTCTGATGAAAAGAATTTCTTGCCTACTTCAATGTTCTTGCAAGCAATACATCCACTACATTTGTAACAGCCAACCACATTTGATTTAAGCCACGTCGTATTTTCAACATTCAAAAAATGACTGTTAACAAGCCTATCTTTAAGAGATCTTCCTTTCCGGAAGGTGATTTGAGGATGAGGGGGCAAGAGGTCGCCAATATCTTGGTCCATTCGTAAAATGGGCCAGTGGTTCCTCAAGATTTGTCGTAGGCCATCCGACCCATTGTTGAATGTAGTAATAAATCTCAGGTCTGAAACTCATCTTCCTTTTTTAGAGAGGGAGTCAGCAGATCCGTTCTATTTTTAATTTTGATGTCATTATAGGCTCTTTTCAATACATGATCAGGATAGCCCCTGTCCAAAAATCTGTTACGTAAATCATTCGCCTGAAGTTTAAAGTTCTTATCATCAGAACAATTTCTACGGATCCTTGTATACTGCCCTCTTGGTATTCCCTTCTTTAGGGGCAAGGGATGGCTGCTCTCCCATCTCAAAAGAGAGTTAGTGGCCGTAGATTTTCTATGGATGCTGGTACTCAAAGATCCATCCTCCATTTTTTCAATCAGAACATCAAGGAATGACAGTCTTGATGAATTCCATTCAAATGTGAAACTCAGACCAACATCGTTCACATTTAATTTAGTGACAAAATCAGCAAAAGACTCGCCAGTACCCCTCCATATGATGAACACGTCATCTATGTATCTTAGCCACAAAAGAGCGTTTTCAGCTCCGACGACGCAGTTTTCTCCAAAAACCAGAGTCTCCTCCCTCCAGCCCAGGAGCAAATTTGCATAAGAGGGGCACAAGGGCTCCCCATTGCAGTGCCCCTGAGCTGGTGGTAGAAATTACGGTCAAAGATAAAGAAATTATGTGTCAATAAGTATCGTAGACAATCAATCACAAATTCATTGTGCTCTCTTATTTGAAGACCCCTGCTTTTCAAGAAATATTCTGTCGCTTCCAACCCTTTATCATGGGGAATTGAGGAATACAGAGCTTCAACATCGATACTAGCAAGGATGGTATTAGGCTCCATCACAACCCCATCTATTTTACTCAACAGATCAGTTATATCCCTTGTAAAAGAACTAAGGGCCAGCACAAAGGGGTTTAAGATCTTATCTAGATAAATACCTAGATTTTTGGTTGAACTACCCACACCTGAAACGATTGGTCTCCCTTTTAGAGGGGATAATCCTTTATGCACTTTTGGCAAACAATAAAATGTGGCCACCACAGGGAACTAGGGAACAATAAATTCAAATTCATTCCTATCAATTACTCCCATTGTTAGCCCATTTAAAGCAATTTTCCTTAGTTCATTAACAAAGTCTATCGTAGGGTCAGATGATAAAACATGGTAGCATTCTCTGTCATTCAAAATATTAAGGCACATCCGTTTATAATCAAGGGTATTCATGACAACAACATTGCCACCCTTGTCTGAGCTCTTAATGGTAATATCTCAATCTTTCTCCAAAACCTGCAGTGCCATCATTTCATGTCTAGTCAGATTATATGGGGTAAAGTGAGGGGTTTCACCAAGTCTCTGTATATCCCTGGACACCAGATTCAAGAATATATCAATAGATGTTAAATCAGTTTGAGGGGGTGGTATTTTTTTATTTTTGCATTTCAAATCAGTAAATGGACCTTTACCCCTTGTATTGGGGTCAATTTCAGATAGATTATAGAGGGTCCTAATATCTTCTAAAAAAGAAGTATCATTTACACCCAGATCCTGACAAGTCCTTTTTTCATTTTGAATGTGAAATTTCTTCCATTTCAATTTACGTACAAAGAGATGGAGATCTTTAATCCCTTCAAATGAATCAAAGTTACTAGATGGTACAAAAGACAACCCCTTACTCAAAACACACATCTCGGTCTCAGTTAAATTTCTATCAGATAGATTTACGACCTGTGGCTTTCCCCTTGATATTGTGTGCTTGTGGGGTTCAATCTGTTGCGTAACGGGTAACTCTGTTCTAAAAAAGAAGTAGATGTTGAAGGATGGATGCTGTAGAGTAATTAGGTCTGCGGTCAAAACCCCTCCTACGATTACCACCACGACCTCTTTGTCTTCCCCTTTGAAATTTCTGATGACCCTCAATATCAGATGTCTCAGTATCAGTAGATGTATATTCCACCTCAGGTGTTCTAAGGTCCCTGTTTGGGAAGAGATAGACTTTGTTCTCTTTGAAATCTTGAAGGTCACGAATAAACTGTTTATGTTTCCTTTCTTTTAGATGAAATTGGAAACGTTCTAAATTATTCTGTAAACTCAATTCTTTTGCAGAAAATTCTGCTTCAGATGAAAAATTTTTTTGTGACCTCAATTTGTTCCTTCAAGATTTCATTACACTTATTCAGTGTTACACGCTCATCATCAAGAAGTATCTGCATAAACTTAAGAGAACTGTTCGTAGCTTCTCTTTCCCATTTAGTCAAAAGATCAGGACTCTTATACCTGAGTCCAGGTGCCAATGAAATTCTCAAATGGCGTGGCACAATACCCGCTTTGATATAATATTCAAGACCTTGTACTTCCCACCACGATATAATTTGGTTCTTATATACTCTAGTCAATTCCTTAAAGGCTGAACTAAAGGATGGAGTGTATTTCTTTTGCTGAAAGTCACGATCGAGAAAATATCCTTTACCTCAGTCAACCAATGATTAGCGTCTATTCCAGTCGTAAAGAAGCCAGCCATGCTCCAAATAATTCAATATAATTAAAGCAACCAATAATACCAAAAAGACCCCTTATGAAGTAGATTCAATAAAGCAGCATAGAAAGAAAAAAAGGGGGGATAATAAGACTTAACATTTATTTACGAAAAACGTTAAAATTGGACACATATAACAAACAAACTGTCAGGAGTCTAACCCAGTACCTCTTGTCCACTGGCCAGCAGCTCTACCATCTGAGCTATTCTGCTAGCTGCAAAGTTCCTTACTGAACCCAGATACCATTGACTGTTCTTCCTGATTGGCTACACCTAGTGCTCTCTTGATTGGGCCTCTGATTGCCAATTACACACCCTATATAAACCTGGCCCTGTGGGTGTGTCATTGCGAGATTATTGAGCTCCAAGCCTTTAGTCAAGTGTTTCCTGCTGATCCATTGCTACAAACACTGCTCTCCTGTGAACCGACCTCGGCCTGCCTTCTGACTACGCTCTCCGCCTGTTCCATTGCTACAAACACTGCTCTCCTGTGAACCAACCTCGGCCTGCCTTCTGACTACGCTCTCCGCCTGATCCATTGCTACAAACACTGCTCTCCTGTGTACCGATCTCCGGCTGCCACCTGACTACATTATCTGCCTGCTCCTCTGTTACCGAACTGCCTTTCCTGTGTACCGACCTCCGGCTGCCACCTGACTACGTTATCCGCCTGATCCATTGCTACAAACACTGCTTTCCTGTGTACCGACCTCCGGCTGCCACCTGACTACGCTACCTGCCTCTGATTCCCCTAGTGTTTGCAGTAACATCGGCTCCAACCCAGACGGGATCTTGACAGAATAATCTCGCGCCAAAATGGAGTCCGCTGTGAACACCCTGAGGCGGCAAGTTACGGAGCTTCAAAGTTTTTGTACTGACTCTCAAGGAAAATATGCCAAGTTACAAACTGATTTCACGGCGATACAACAGGAAGTAATTGAGCTACAAAAACAACTTCTGGACGTGCGCAATTCAGGGTCCGAATCAAACGCGCGGCTGCCGCTGCCTGCAAAGTTCAGTGGGGATCGCAAGCAGTACCGAGGATTCCTCAATCAATGCCGCATATACTTCCAGATGCAACCTGCTCCCTTTACCAGTGAGAGGAAGAAAGTTTTTTTCATGATAAATCTCCTGACGGATGAAGCTCTTGCTTGGGCTTCACCTTATGTAGAAAAGGACTATGCCCTCCTTAATGACCTGGAAGCTTTCATCGCAGCTATGAATCAAGTTTTTGATGACCCAAACCGCTGTGCCACAGCAGGAACCAAATTACATAATTTGCGCCAAGGACGTCGCTCTGTTGCGGAATATACATCGGAGTTCCGTCGCTGGGTGGCCGACACCACCTGGAATCCAGCGGCCCAGAGAAGTCAATTTCGACGAGGGTTATCAGAACCAGTGAAACACGAGCTTGCCAGGGTTGAGACCCTGACCAGTTGGAGGACTTTATTCAACTATGTATCCGGATTGACCAGAGACTTACTGAAAGGAGAAAGGAGAGACTGCGAGCACTTGGGAATAGCCCTGGCTTCTCATTTTCAGCATCGGACCACCAAGAAAAGACGCAAGGTGTGTCTGAACCGATGCAGATCGACGTCATCCGAAGACCACTTTCTGCACAGGAGAAGGAGAGGCGACGTGCAGAACATCTCTGCCTCTATTGTGGGGACCCTGGACACTATGCCATCAACTGTCCTAACAAAAGGACTATAGCCTTTACCAACAACAGGTCTGCCAGCAATATTGACCTTTCTCAGCAGTCGGATTCCATCTTGCAGACTATCTCATCAGTAACACCAGAAATAGACAAAATACATACTACATCATCTCATTTTGTAATCCCCATTCAGGTTGTAATGGGCACCCAAAAAATACAATGCTCTGCCCTGTTGGATTCGGGAGCAGGAGGAAATTTTATGGACTTAAAATTTACACGTGATAATAATATTTCCAGTAGGACCAAATCCACACCAATTGAAATGGAAACTGTGGATGGATCACCCTTGTCTTCTGGACCTGTCACGCATGAGACAATCGAACTGGAGATTTGTATCGAACCGGATCATCATGAAGCTGTCAGTTTCCACCTTATTTCATCTCCGAAATTTCCGGTTATTCTAGGGATCCCCTGGTTTTCAGTCCATAACCCTTCAATCAACTGGGCATCAAGGACCATCACCTTTCCATCTGACTACTGTAAGAATAATTGTCATAAGGAACCCCCTGTTCTCCAACAAGTCCAAATCTCTGAGATTTCGCATGAGAAGGAAGAGAAACTACCACCTCAATATCAGCAGTTCTCTGATGTCTGCAGTAAGAAGAAAGCAGATCAATTACCTCCTCACCGTCCTTACGACTGTCCCATTGAATTGCTGCCAGGAGCAACCATTCCATTTGGACGGATTTACAATCTTTCCGAACCTGAATTGAAGGTATTAAGAAAGTTCCTGGATGAAAATTTAGAGAAAGGCTTTATTCGACCTTCCACATCTCCAGCTGGGGCACCCCTGTTCTTTGTTGAAAAGAAAGACTCCACTCTGCGGTCATGTATTGACTACAGAGAGATGAATAATATCACTGTCAAGAATCGCTACCCGCTACCCTTGATTCCTGAACTAATTGAGAGAATCCGTTCTGCGAAAATCTTTACGAAGCTGGATCTTAGAGGGGCTTACAACCTCATACGGATTCGCCCAGGAGATGAGTGGAAGACCGCCTTCAGAACGAGATAAGGACATTTTGAATCTCTGGTTATGACCTTTGGTCTTAGCAATGCCCCATCCACCTTTCAACATTTTTTAATGATTATTTCGAATTTCTGGAACAATTCGTTGTGGTTATTCAATGAATTCTTATATTTTCGACCCCTTGGGAAGAGTCGCAGGCCGTCCGTAGTCTTGGAACGACTACGGAAACCCTTTTACATTTAAAATTGAAAAAAATGAGTTTGAACAAACCTTTCCATTCTGGGGTTATCATTCCCCCGGGTTGGGCATGGATCCCCGGGAAAATCAAGCGTAGGGATGGCCCGTTCCCGAATTAAAAAAGGGCCCGGTTTATAGGATTGCAAAATTTTTACCGAAATTTTAAAGAACTTTTTACGGGGTAATTTTCATTACTCACTAAAAAAAAAAGACCAAGCATTTTTTGGTCTCCGGAGGGACAGGAGGCTTTGACAAATTGAAAAAATCTTTTTCGTCTGCTCCTTGTTGTACCCCAAATCTGAATTTCCCTTTTTTTGCGAAGTGGACCCTCGGGTTGCAGTGGGAGCCATTCTGTTCGCGGTTGGGGGCAAAAAAGCAATTACCCATGTGCGTTTCTTTCCCCACCAGTCATCTGCAGAAAGAACTAGACATCGGTAAAAAGAATGTTAGCCATTAAAGTTGCCCTTTTCCCCAATGGGGAAAATCTTTTGGAAAGGGGCCAACACCCGTGCTTTTCCCCATGGACCCCAAGATCTTGAATTCCCCGTTTCAGCAAAAAGTTGTCTGAAGCAAGCCGTGGGCCCATTTTTCCAAAATTTAATTTTATAATTTTTCTTCGCCTGTCAAGAAAGGGGAAGGGTGCGCCCGTCCAGGTGTTTTCGGAACCCCGGGAGGTCAGTTAAAGACGTAAAAACTAGGCCCTAAAAATTTTTTTTGGAAAATTTTACTCTAGAGGACTAGTAAAAAGAAATTTAAAAATGGATCAAAGAGGACCTTTCCTTTCCACTTCGGAAGACGGATCTTCATTCAAGAGGGGTTTTGGGTGCAGAAACACAAAATATTTTACTGAATTTCTCGCCTTGAAATCCCAAAAGTGTCCA
>JARQOD010000002.1:188592118-188614742 GCA_033576555.1 Oophaga sylvatica | reverse complement strand
GCAGGAAAACCACTGTTTGGGGCGCATGGCAGAGCCGAAGGGAAGAGCGCCGTTTGACTTTTACAATGCAAAATAGGCTGGAATTGATATTGGGACACCATGTCGCGTTTGGAGAGCCCCTGATGTGCCTAAACAGAGGAAGCCCCCCACAAGTGACACCATTTTGGAAAGTAGAGCCCCTAAGAACTTATCTATATATGTGGTCAGCAATTTGAACCCCCAAGTGCTTCACAGAAGTTTATAATGTAGAGCCATAAAAATAAAAAATCATATTTTTTTTTCAACAAAAATTATATTTTGCCCCCAATTTTTTATTTTCCCAAGGATAACAGAAAATTGGACCACAAAAGTTATTGTGCAATTTTGTCCTGAGTATGCTGATACCCCATATGTGGGGGTAAACCACTGTGTGGGCGCATGCAGAGCTCAGAAGAAAGGAGCACCATTTGACTTTTCAACGCAGAATTGACTGGAATTGAGATCAGACGCCATGTCGCATAACCCTAACCAAAAACTTAACCCTAACACACCCCTAACTTAATCCCTACCCAAAACCCAATCCCAACACTAACTCTAATCCCAACTGTAACGGTAATCCAAACCCTAAACCCCAACCCAGCCCCAACCCTAACCCTAACTTAAATCCCCAACACTAATTCAACTTTAGCCCCAACCCTAACCCTAACTTTAGCCCTAACCCTAACCCTGTTGGAAAATGGAAATAAATAATTTTTTTTATTTTAGTATTTTTCCCTAACTAAGTGGGTGATAAAGGGGGGTTTGATTTACTATTTATAGCTGGTTTTTATGCTTGCCACTGTCCACACACTAAAAGAAGCTTTTTATGGCAAAAAATAGTTTTTTGCATCACCAAAAATTTTGAGAGCTATAATTTTCCATATTTTTGCCCACAGAGTCATGTCTTGTTTTTTTGCGGGACGAGTTGACGTTTTTTTTTTGGTACCATTTTTCGGGCACATGACATTTTTTTGATTTCTTTCTATTCCGATTTTTGAATACCAGAATGAGCAAAAACCAGCAATTCATGAATTTCTTTGGGGGGGGCATTTTACAACCGTTCCGCGTGTGGTAAAATTGATAAGGTAGTTTTATTCTTCGGGTCAGTACGATTACAGCGATACCTCATTTATATCATATTTTTGGTGCTTTTAATAATAAAAACTATTTTAGAGAAAAAATAATTGTTTTTGCATCACTTTAATTCTGACAGCTATAAATTTTATTGTTTTGCTGGTGACACTGTATGTGGCTTTTTTTTTGTGGGACAAAATGACGTTTCAGCGGTTTATTTATTATTTATGTTTATTTATAACTGTGTTTTGACCGGATGTTATTCCACTGTTTTGTTCAGTTCGTATGATGATAAAGTATTGTTTTTTGCCTTTTTTTTTTTATGGTGTTCACTAAAGGGGTTAACTAGTGGGACAGTTTTAAAAGTCAGTTGAAACAGAAGGGGCGATACTAAATATGTGTACTTTTAATTGTTTAGACTTTATTTTTTATTCAAATATTTAGTGACAGAATAAATATGATTTTTTTAAAATTATTTTTTAGTATTTTTTTAAATATTTTACAATTATTTACATTTTTTTTACTTCATTCTAAGTTCTAACACCTTGTCCCACTATGGACAATGACTTTGTGCAGGCTGATCGTTTCTATAGCATGCAGATAAGCAGCATCTGTATGCTACAGAAGCTGTCAGCGCTGCACTTACTGCACACTACCTGAGAGACTTCCTGAAATGAACTGCGCATGACAAGAATTTCTCAGCTCTGGAACCCGTTTGTCATAAATGATGACATAGGGTCTCCATGGCAGCACCGTGGATCTCTGATTCCAAAGGTAGAGGGCTTCCAGCCCCTGTGTCGGCTCCGGTAACGTTTGCGATCTTGTTTGATCGCAGTGTTCCGGGGGTTAATTTTTCCGGGAGCATCTTGACCACTCCTGGCAGTTAGTGCCAGGTGTCACTTAGAATCAGCTGACACCCGGCCGCGATCAGCCGCGCTCACACCATGACGTACTATCCCATTCCATGACAGACAGGCCCAGGGTACATGGGCGGAATAGTATTTCATATTCAGAAAGGGTTAAAGGCTGAAATTGGTCCCTTTGATACATTTTTTTGAGTCAAATAAAGGGGGGACGTTTCAGTTTTTACATTTTTCTCCTTCATGCATTTATTTCTGTGTTTGGCTCAATTAACTGCCATAAAAATGCATTTGTGATTTTAGCATTATGGTCACACATTATGGTCCCTTAAAAGATGTAGAAGTTCAGATATGGGTCCTATTCGACCAACAATCAACTCATTCAATTACTGAAACTTTTCCAAAATGTAGAGCAGATACATGACCTGATTGAACTGGCCCATGAACAACATTATCAAGGCGAACTCTTTATTTTGGGAACTTACTCTTGCATCTGGCCAATTTTATTTTCAGCTGGTTCCTACCTGTCTTATAAATTGGCCCTGGAGAGGTAAGTCTGTTCGTGTAGATCCCCAATCTAGAGAGGCCAACTTTTTTCACTGGCAGATGGGCTCTCACAATTTGATAAAAAGTTGCTCAAAATAAGTACACACCTTATAGCAGAAATGCAATTCAAAATTCATATATTCCATGTTCACATACAATATACCTTTAGCATCACAGATGCATTGCTTGGTTGGATGCATATAGTAATGTAGTCACATAAAGCTAGACCTGTACATTTATTTATTTTCCCTAGGATCAATTGTCAATTTTGCTCTTGCAGTTAACATATATCGGCTATTCATCAGACAGATCCACTGGGGTATTCGCTAATCACTAAAGAAAAGGTTTTATATCCACCAAATGAATAAAAGACACATTTCATTTTGTATAGGACAACATCACCTAGCCTATGGATAGCAGTGCAGTGCAGTAATCCACCTGGATGTTTTAGTTTTATTAGGACCTGGTATTAGGTTCAAAACTGCATTCCTGCCAATTTTTTTCTTTTGCGCTGGAGTGGTGCCACAATGTAAGGTCCTTGACCCTGGTCTTATACTTACCAGCCGCTGTCTTCAGCTTTTCCCAGTGCCACTCTGATCCAGTGCAGCCATCTTGTAACCACAACTTTTAACTGACTGGAAGTCAGAGATAACATCACAAGATCTCTATGTAAGTCTATATGAGCCTCGTTAAGACCTCGTTTTAGCTCTCATAGACATACATTGATTGTGACTTCTGGATTGAATAATCAAGCACTGGATCAATCCGGCAGGTCACAAACTGCTGAAGATCAACCAGAGTGGTGCTGAAATGGTGATTTATAAGGAGCATCTTTATAACTTTTAGTGCTCTTTGTGGGCACCTGTCTGTACTTTTTATTTTTATTTGATGAACATGACCATAACTGTTCTTAAAACTACAATAAATTAAAAAAATGAAGCAAACCTGCCTAATCTAGATAACTAGGAAAGCAAAGCGCTCTTATGCAGGGTCCAAGTTGCCTCTGCTATCCCTTGCCTGGGGCTCTAAAATGAGGTTGTCTGGCCTTAAGGCCCCTTCTCACATAGCGAGATCGCTGCCGAGAATGCGGCTAAACACGATCCAGCAGCGATCTAGCTATGTCTGACACGTACCACGATCAGCCCCTGCTGTGAATCGCGGTCGTGTCAGAAATCCAGGACTTTTTTTGATCCTGGTCTCCCGCTGGCCAGCACGCATTGCTGTGGGGACAGGCAGGAACCAGCGATCAGCTGGTAACCAAGGTACACACCAGGTTTCCAGGCGCGGGCTGTGCCTGGAAACCAGATGTGTACCTTGGTTACCAGCTTCCTGAATCAGCGCGCTGGTATCCAACTAACACTGCGGGTAACTAGGCGAACGTTACCCGCAGTGTCGCTGCCCCTGATCGCTGCCTGAGCTGCCTGTTTAGCAGCTCAGCAGCGATCATGTACGACACCCAGCGATCCTGATCGTTGTCGGGATCGCTGGTGTGTCGCTATGTGAGACGGGGCCCTTAGGCTGCAAGTCTAGCAAAGCAAAACAACTCTCTATAAGAACATGACAATTCAGGAGGACTGCACTGTATAAAATGCATAGATAACCACAAAACCAGTGAAACAATGTCTCAGGTAAATGTAAATCTTAAATGATTAAAATAATATAGTGACAAGGAAAAACTATAAAAAGGGACACATGGACAGCCATAAATAGTATGATAACAATGTAAGTTATGGTAAAAAGCATGAAATAGTAACAACAGCAAATAATAGTTTTAACTGAAATGTTATAATCATAAATCAGTGCTTTATGCCAATCAAATACAAGCTAATAATGCATACTTAGTAACAATAGCGTCGGCCTCATGTCCTCCACCCCAATGAGCCTTTCACAAATCTCCATCAGGATCAGGGAAGTGGAAGGCTCATCATTAAATATCATAGCAGTCCAATGAGAAAGTAAGAATGTAAGTAATGTACATTAAGGCAGTTATGATAAGTAGTCAGTTAAAGTTCATGACTTTATATAAGTAGGACATAAGCTATTTATATCCCATAAAGCACCAATGTGCTGAATATAATTCAGACTCGGGGTTATCTAGGTCAAGTTTGTATGTTTATTGCATTGTATGCAAAAATTTCCATCAGGCACTCAAAACTCGTTCCAAACCCCCAACAGAATGCTGGTAGTTAATGTAGGAAAGATTGGTATCTTCGTACCGTGATTAGCCAGTAGATAGAAAAATATTTAGACTTGAGAGTCCTCAGTGGTTGAATACCTTTTAATGGCTAAACTGAAAGATGGTAACAAATTGCAAGCTTTCGAGACTACTCAGGTCTCTTCATCAGGCAGAGACTAATACAACATCTGAAGAATCACATCTTTATACACAAGAGGACACAGGAAAATGCAATAGGTAAGACAAGTGACGTGAAAGCAGAACTGTCATTATGGCAGAGGGATGAACATAAATATTGGAACAGTTTCATAGATAAGGAGTGAAAGTTTTATTGCCCTCTGATTGGAGTCTGCTATTGTGTTTTGATGCCCTAGAAGGTCAGAGAAGCAGATTCCTTAATTGATGTACACAGACATGAATCCGTGTGATATATTCATTCCAGCACTAAAGGTACTGCCACACTAAACAATCCCGCTAGCGATCACGATAACGACGCATACTAATGCGATCGCTAGCGGGATTGTTTTCTATATCGCTAGTAGCAGCCTAATTTAGCGATGTCGTTAAGGACGCTATCGCGGTTAGCGATCTCCTTAACGACTTTAGCGGTACAAAAGTACCACTAAATCGCTAACAAAAGGTGCACACTCAGCGATATATACTTACCAGCGGGGCGCCGACGATAAAAATAGGGTCCGAACGATGAGGAACGACGAGCGAGATCACAGCAGGATCTCAGCAGGGGCCACGTCGCTGGTAGATGCCGCACACAACAACATCGCTAACGGGATCGCTAAATAGGACGTTTTTTTTAGCGATCCCGTTAGCGATGTTGTTTAGTGTGGCATACCCTTTAGAGTGTCAAAGGTCATCATAAGTTTATATTCCCAAACCTTTCTACTTTCTCAGATTTGAAGTAGATTTTAATAAAAGTAATTCCATATCCATCATGCTATGACCGGGCATACAAAAGTGTTTTGCCACAGGTAAATCTATTCTTTTTTCTCTATATTGTGTGCGATGAGAATTCATCCTTGTTTCTCAGTTTTTGCCCGGTCCTCCCCCACATACAGACCCCAGTTGGACATTTCGTACAAAAATTAGGTACAACCACATTAGATGTGATGCAGCTGAAAGTACCTGGATCTTGTAGTCCTGATGGGAGTTGGGGATCTTTATCTTGTCTGTGGTCATTATAAATGGACAGGTTTGCATTCTTCTTGTTGCAAGGAAAGTTCCTGCAGCTGTTGGGGAGGACAGGGAGCTCCTGACAATGATGCTCTAGATTTGGGGCTGCCTAAAACATAGTAGTGGGGGGTCTGGAAATATGGATTGAAATCGGCATCTTTTTGTAGTAAAGGTTGTAGTTTCCGTGCAGCTCCCCTTAGCATCTCCAGATTTGGATTGTAGGTGACCACTAGAGCACCCGGTTATTTTTCTTCTTTAGCTTTGTAAATGTAGCAGGTGATTCCTTGATATTCTATTGGCTCTTGTAATTTGGTTTTCAATTGTTCTTGGATGGTAGCCCTGGTTCAAATAGGTCTTTCTGAGGCGAATAAGGTGTTCATCTCTATCATAGGGTTGGAACATATACGATTGTATCTGATGGCTTGGCTTAGACAATAGAGTTTTTTATGTGTTTTGGATGGAAACTGTCCCATTTAAGGTATGTTGGACGGTCGATTGGCTTCTGATACAGGGATGTCTCTATTTCATTGTTCTTTAGCTTAATGGTGGTGTCTAAAAAGTTAATTTAAGTGCTGGAGTAGTTAAGTGTTAAGTTGATGGTGGGATGAAATTGGTTGAACTGTTCATGGAACGTCTTTAGCTGTTGTTCAGACTCCGTCCAGATGATTAAAAATGTCATCAATGTAGCGGTAGTAGGCCCGAGGCCTGATGGGACATGAGGACAAAAATTCGCTTTCAAGCTTGGCCTGAAAAGATTTGCATACTGTGGAGCCATTTTACTTCCCATAGCTGTGCCAGTCTCCTGAAGATAGATCTTGTTGTCAAATTCAAAGTAATTGTGGGTGAGGATCATTCCCGGTGTATTCCCAGTGAAGACTTTGCAGGCATTTAATCCATCCTGGTGTGGGATATTAGAGTACAAAGATTCCACATCCATGGTGGCCAGGATGGTTCCTTCTGGTAGGGGACCTATTGCTGCTAGTTTATTCAGTAGGTCAGTTGTGTCCTGAATGTAGCTGGGTGTATCCTTTACCAGGGGTTTAAAAATACCCTCTACCCATCCAATACCTGCTCAGTAAGGGTGTCCACACATGAAATAATCGGCCTCCCTGGATTCCCAGCTTTGTGGATTTTGGGAAGCATGTAAAACGTCCCTGTTCTTGGACTTTCTGGTATCAGGTCATCAGCTCTTATGGATTTGTCAGACAGACAAGATACCAACTTGCTTAGTTCCTTGTAATAGTCCTGTGTGGGGTCCGACTCCAGTTTTCTGTAGTAGCGTGTGTCCGTAAGTTGTCTGTTTGCTTCCTTCAATAGTCTGATGTGTTCATCATGACTATTGCACCACCCTTGTCAGCAGGTTTAATGATGATTTCTTTGTTGGTTTTCAGAAACTGTATGGCCTTTCTCTCCTGGGCACTGATGTTGGAGGCTTGTCTCTTGTTGGTGGCTATGATGGTGGATTTTATCAAATGTCTGAATGAGTCTATATATTTATCCAAATGAGGGTTACGTCCAGGAGGAGGTGTCCAGTCTGACCTCTTCTTGGTTGTTGGATCCCTTTTCCTTCAGTCCGAGTGTTTTCTGAATCTTCTGTATCATTGAAATATTCCCTCAGGCGCAGTCTCCTGAAAAAATGTTCCATATCACTGCAGAGTTCGGTTTTATCCAGGGCCTTAGTAGGACAAAAATGAGAGTCCTCTAGAAAGCATGGCCAGCTCCACTTTGTTGGGTTTGTAATCTGAGAGATTGATGACACAGTTAGATGCTTTTGTGTCTGGAATGGAGTGGTTGTCAGAGTTGTCAGGTTTTGGTTTTGTTTTGTATCTGTTTGTATAGGGTCCGGAATGGAGGTGCAGTCTGTGTAGTTTCTTTTCCTTGTTTTGAATCAGAAAGGTCCGTAGTTTGTTATAGTATTGTTGTAATTTTTGCTCTGTGCTTTCTGTAAGTGTTTTCCTCAGAGTTTCAAATTGCCCTTGGACTTTACTCCTTATGCTGTAGCAGACATGCAAAAGATGGTTCCTAAAGGTACTGCCACACTAAACAATCCCGCTAGCGATCACGATAACGACGCATACTAATGCGATCGCTAGCGGATTGTTTCTATATCGCTAAGTGCGGCCACATTTAGTGATATAGTTAACGACGCTATCGCCGTTAGCGATCTTCTTAACGACTTTAGCGGTACAAAAGTACCGCTAAATCGCTAAGAAAAGGTGCCACACTAGCGATATATACTTACCCAGCGGGAGCGCCGACGGGAAAATAGGGTCCGGAACGATTCCAGCGACGAGCGAGATCACAGCAGGAAGCTCGTCGCTGGCAGCTGCCGCACTGAACAACATCGCTAACGGGATTCGCTAAATAGTGACGTTTTTTAGCGATCCGTTAGCGATATTGTTCAGTGTGGCATACCCTTTAGTCTTTCAGAAGTACTGTGACAAAGATTTTATGCATAATGGGTATTGTAGGTGTGAAGAATTGGGTTTGTAATCCAGAGTCCTTTGGGAATTAGATTCTCCTTTTTGCATTTAGATAAGAAAAAAATGTCGCTGTCCATTTGTGCGCGTTTCTTCAGAAGTGGTTTTAGTTCCATAATGATGCGGTACATTCTGGTATCCTCCATTTTGATATAGGAAAGATGTGTATCTTCGTACCGTGTTAGCCAGTAGATAGAAAAATATTTAGAGTAGAGAGTCCTCAGTGGTTGATACCTTTTAATGCTAACTGAAAAGATGGTAACAAATTGCAAGCTTTCGAGACTACTCAGGTCTCTTCATCAGGCAGAGACTAATACAACATCTGAAGAATCACATCTTTATACACAAGAGGACACAGGAATAATGCAATAGGTAAGGCTACTTTCACACATCAGTTTTTTTTGAATCAGGCATAATCCGTCCTATGCCTGATAGGACGGATCCGGCGCTGATTTGAAAAAACTGATGCAACTGATTAGTTTTTTTGCCTGATCCGTCCTGAGAGAGAGAGAGAGAATTCCGGATCAGTTTTCAGGCGTCTCCGGAAAAAAAAAAAAAACGTTGCAGCAACCGTCTTGTCCGGCCGCCGGAATGTACAATTCCGACGGATCCGGCCAAAAACGGATGCAACGCTGTGACATCAGGCGCGATCCAGCGCTAATGTAAGTCAATGCTAAAAGAACGCATCCGGTACCGGATCCGTTTTTTAGAAACACGCCGGATCGCGCCTGATTCAAAAAGCCTGATGTGTGAAAGCAGCCTAAGACAAGTGACGTGAAGCAGAACTGTCATTATGGCAGAGGGATGAACATAAATATTGGAACAGTTCATAGTAAGGAGTGAAAGTTTTAATGTGCATTTCATGAATAATGCTCATATATGTGGGAAAGAATCTAAGTGTCCACTGAGACTGGAGAAATGTAAAGTAATAACCTGTCTGCATAGCAAGATGACTTTTAGAAAAGTAATGTAACATAAAGTGATGTTACCCAAAAGCAACCAATCAGGCAGGTTGGAAAATCAACTACAAACTTGGTTACAATGGTCAGTGCCTCCATATTTCATTTCCACTGTTCTTTTTAGATCTCCTCCAGTACTGTTAGGCTATGTGCACACGTTCAGGATTATTTGTGTTTTTTCGCGGGAAAAAACGCGTCAAAAACGCATGTATTAAGCATCCTATCATTTAGAATGAATTCCGCAATTTTTGTGCACATGGTGCATTTTTTTGCGCGAAAAAAACGCATCGCAGAAAAAGAAGCAACATGTTCATTAATTTCGTGGAATTCTAGCGTTTTTCCCACTATATTATTGACCTACAAAGTTTAGGGAAAAATCGCGGTAAAAACCATCAAATCTGCGCAAAAATGCACCAAAAACGCGCAAAATCCGCGCAAAAAACGCACGTTTTTGCCGCAAAAAAAGTCAGTTTTTGCTCAGGAATATTCTGCAAACATTCCTGAACGTGTGCACTTAGCCTTATGGTGGCAGGCTACTTTGTTTTATCCTCAGGAATTTCTAACTCAGCCATTTCTGTGCCAAATAAAGACAGAAAGGCATAGGTGTGACAGTATAAACTGAGAAACAAAATCATGGCCATACTAGGAAACATTTACTTCTCTAAAACATATAGAATGTAATGGAACCCTGTGGTGCTGGTGCTGAGGATGAGATGGATAAATAAATTTTTGAACAACTATATGGACATTTTATTATTTAATTTATGTGATTTCATATGATATTGTATTTGCATGATAGCCATTATCTTTTGAATGGTGCATTTTCTGCATAGTGGGTGAAAAATTGTCACCTTTTTCTTGAACTGTTTGGTTTGTGTTATTATTTTGTATTTTGTGTTTATTTATTAAAATTGAGAATTTATAAAAACTCTGGATCCCTGCTTTTCTTATGTGGGATTTTTTTGTGAATTAGATTAAATAGAGTTCTTTCTACTGATTGTTATTCCAGACTGGGATTTTCTGCTTTCTAATACTATCAGGGTGGTGTCTAACTGGCTCCAAAATTATTCTGCAACAGGACATGTATCTAAAGAAGACATGTGCTTAGTAGAGATGGGCGAACTCGAACAGTAAAGTTTGCCTTCCATACCGAACACCTTCTGTTCGGGCACGGACACCGAACACAGACTTCACCAGAAAGTCCATGTTATTTTTCGGGTTCTGTCCCTAGAACACCGGGTG
This sequence comes from Oophaga sylvatica, assembly GCA_033576555.1. Taxonomy (NCBI): domain Eukaryota; kingdom Metazoa; phylum Chordata; class Amphibia; order Anura; family Dendrobatidae; genus Oophaga; species Oophaga sylvatica. The sequence continues at coordinate 188,604,199 of JARQOD010000002.1, read as the reverse complement.
TTTTTTTGCACTGTCATGTGCATGACAGCGAGGCAAACACTGCCGTTCAAATTCACAGTAGTGAAATTCTCCCTGTGTACTGCGGTGAACTCACTTCTGCACCGTGAGACTTTCTCATTGTGCTAGAGGGGATCTCATCGAGGAAACCGCAGTTCAGCCTGGCTGGTAAAGCAGCCTCAGTGACCTGCAGTAACCTCGATGACGTCACTCCTAGTCACTGGTGCTGTGCTGGCAGTAGCTCATTCACGAGTGGTTCTCAGCCTGGAAAATCGCATCTTGGCACCGTCCAGGTTGAAAACTGTTTTGTTTATCCCCCAGACATGGATTACAACATGGGACAGAATGACAGACAGGTGAGAGATATTGTTGTTTTTTTATTTTTGTTTTATTACAGGAGACGAGGGATTCAGTGGAATTAGGCGTTAGGTGAGTATAACTGTGTTTTGTTATTTTTAAATAAAAATAGAAAAGTGTTCTGTTTTATTTAAACTAAAAGACTGTATTCTGGCTATGTATTTATTTACCATATAACTATAGGATTAGTAATGAATCGGTGTCTTATTGATGCCTCTCCATTAGTAATCTATGGGCTTGATGTCAACTGACAACACAAAGGTGACATCAACCCCACAAATATGAATCCCAGCCTGAGAATACCAGCCCACAGCTGTCTGTTTTAGCTTGTCTGGTTGCAAAAATGGGGGGACCCCACGCCATTTTTTTAAATCATTTGTTTAAATAATTAAAAAATATGGTGTGGGGACTACTCTATTCTTCATAACCAACCTTGCTGAATCTGACACCTGAGGGTTGCAGCCCACAGCTGTCAGTTTTGTCTGGCTGGTTACCAAAAATACAGAGGAACCCAATCTGTTTTTTTTAAATTATTTATTTACAGCGCAGTCGCCAGCTGATGAATACTCCCAGCAGCCACTCCTGCTCTCACTGTTATTAGCGGCAGCAGGCATCGGCTGATGAGAGCAGTAGTCTCATCAGTCCACACCAATGACCGGAGGTAAACTTTATACCTCCGATCATAGCTGCAAGCTCACGCTGTCATTCGACAGTGTGGGAACCACAGCTGTATGGCCAGCGGTGATGATTTTACTGCCGATCAAACACTGAATAATCGGGCCCTCGATTCAAGTGAATGGTGTCTGGGTTTGGGTTCGGATCCGGGTACTGTTCTGATACCAGAACCCGAACTTTTTGTAACTATTTGTCCGAACCCACCGGACCCAAACATCCAGGTGTCCGCCCATCGCTAGTGGTTAGCTCTCCAACATGTTAGGAACAACGTCCCTGGCAAGTTCCTTTAAACAAGGAGGACACATGTACTTAGAAGAATTGTTGCTGTTTTACAGGCTAAGGGTGCAAATATTGAATTTATTTAGATTTATTTTTTGTTCATTCACTTTGCACTATGTTAATTGATAAAATTAAACTAATGACACTTTTGTTTTAAAAAAAACTCTCTTACTTTGCAACATTTTTCCATCCTGTTCAAAACTTCTGCACAGTACTCTATAGAACTACCTGTCTAGAAAAATGTCTGCAAAGCGTTGTGGAATATGATGACAATATGCAGTGGCATGTAAAAGTTTGGGCATCCCTGGTCAAAATTACTTTTATTGTGAACAGTTTAGCAAGTTGAAGATGAAATCATCCCTAAAAGGCCTACAGTTAAATATGACACATTTCTTTTGTAATTTAGGCAAAAAAATAGTCATTTTTTTACGTTTTACAAATTACAAAAAGGAAAATGGGCCGATGCAAAAGTTTTGGCAACCTTGAAGATTTAGGTGCTCAGATAACTTTAACCAAGGATTTATACCTTAACTAGCCTGTTAGGGTTATAACTTGTTCATTTTCATCGTTAGGAAAGGCCAGATGATACAAATTTCCCAGCTTTGTAAAAACCCAGCCTCATCTAACCTTATGCCAAAAAACAGCAGCCATGGGTTCTTCTACGCAGCTAGCAGCTGCCTAGCACTCAGAAAATAAAAATGTTGGAGGTCCTCAAAGCAGGAGAAGACTATAAGAAAATAAAAAAGCATTTCAAGTTGCCTTATCCTCAGTTTGAAATGTAATTAAGAAATGTCAGTTAACAGGAATAGTGGAGGTCAAGATAAGGTCTAGAAGACTAAGCAAAATTTCAGTGAGAGCTGCTCATAGGATTGGTAGAGAGCAAATCAAAACCCCCACTTGACCGCAAAAGACCTTCAGAAAGATTTAGCAGACTCTTGAATTATGCTACTTTGCTCTACTGTTTAGAGACACCTGCACAAATATGGCATTCATGGAAGAGTAATTAGAAGAAAATCTAAGTAGGTGTGGATGAAAAAGGGCACAGAATTTCAGGAAAAGAACATCTCGCCAACTATTAAGCATGGGGTGGATCAATCTTGAATTGAGGTTGTGTTGCAGCCAATGGCACGGGGAACATTTCACTGATACAGGGAAGAATGGATTCAATGATATTTTTATTGATGTAAACAAAGCACCATCTGTAAAAAAGCTGAAGTTGAATAGAGGATGGATTCTACAAATGAATATTGATCCTAAAGACATATTGAAATCGACAATAGACTACCTCAAATGGCAAAAGCTGAAGGTTTTACCATGGCCCTCACATGATCTGAACATCATTGAAAATCTGTGACTAGAATTCAAAATAGCAGTGTATCCAAGACGATCCAGGAATCTCACAGAACTGGAAGAATTTTCTAAGCAAGAATGGATGAAAATCCCTCAAACAAGAACTGAAAGAATCTTGGCTGGCTACAAAAGGTGTTTACAAGCTGAGATACTTTCAAAAGACAGAGCTACTAGGTACTAACCATGCAGGATGCCCAAACTTTTGCATTAGCCCATTTTAATTTTTGCAATTTTTAAAATGTAAAAGATGAAAATATTTTTTTTGCCTAAAATACAAAGGAAATGTGTCACCTTTAACATTAGTTCTTTTAGACATCATGTAATTTTCAGCTTGCTTAACTGTTCACAATAACAGTAATTTTGACCAGAGGTGCCCAAAGTTTTACAAAAATATAAAAATACTGTTGTAAAAAAGTAACAGTAGATAGGACGTGGTAAAAAGATTATAAAACATAGGGTATTTGGTTGATACTTTTTGCAAAAAATGTATACTTAGCTGCTCTACCAAACGTCAAGGTATAGCCGTATCAAAGCAGTCCCTGACTAATGTATTTAATCCCTAACTGATGTATTTAAAAACCTGGTCATGTGTATAGTACCTATGTGAGCAGTATTCAGAAAGGTAATGTCCAATGTGGAGAACGGCCTTTATGTGCATGGCTCACAAAGGAGGGGTGGAAAATCTCCCTAATCTTGCAAAAGCAAGAAACCAATTAAATACAAACACATGAGCTATGCACACAGTGAACAAGCCTGTAAGGACATTGCTCACACCACCGAAAGACTGAAACACAGAAAAGCACAGTAAAACAAACGTATAAAAATATTCTGATGTAAAAAAGTAACAGTAGACATCTGTTGTAAAAAAATAACTGTAAACAGCAATGTTAATGTTGCTCTAAAATTTTGTGATTGTGTTCCCATATCAAACAAATTTAGCTTTAACCCCTTAACATCCAATGACAGGCATAGCCCGTCATCGCAGGATGTCAGTTCCCACACTATGACTCACTATGCCCGTCATGCATTTAAACTACCACTCCATGTAAGAGGCATGGCAACGGGTGAAGGGATCCATGCCGTCGGTCCCTGCACCCAGATCGCTGTGGTCGGTCAGTCAATCTGACTGACCGATCACATCATGACCGCGCAGGAGATGCTGAAATATCATCATCAGCACCTCCTGCCCGATCAGTGCATGAGCTCAGTGCTGCCAGTGGCTGAGCTTCTGCACTAGCAGCCAGGAGCAGCGTCCGCACCGCCCCTGGCAGTTAGCCACCTTAATTGCTGCGATCGAGCGCGATTGCAGCGTTCAGGAGGGGAGGCAGAGGGACGGGAGCTCCATCTGCCTTCAGATCGGCATCACCGATCTCTGCCATGATGACCCGGGGTTGTCATGATAACCCCCCCGGGTCATCCAGCTACGGAAAGCCTCTGAGACCATGCTTGCAGCATGGTCTCAGAAGCCTTCAGCATAGGTATAATACATTGTATACATGTATTATACCTGCAACAAAAGTGAAAAAAGTAAAAGTCCCATAAAGGGACTAGGTAAATAAGGAAATTTTTTTAAAAAAATATGCAAAAAAATTTTTTAAAAATTATTTAAAAAAATCCACTAATAAATACACATTTTTATGTAAAAAAATTAAATAAACAAAAAAATTAAGTTTGGTATTGCCGCGTCCGTAAAATTCAGATCTATAAAAGTTAGACACTAGTTAACCCCTTTAGTGAACGCCGTAAAAAAAACACAAAAAAATTACCAAATTATACTTTTTCCAAGCGGTATCATCATACCGCTTGGAAAAAGTGGAATAAAACATGATTAGAAAAACGAATGGTAATAAAAATATATCACTGAAACACCATCTTGTGCCCCAAAAAGCAAGCCATCATACAGCTCAATCAGCGGAAAAATAAAAAAGTTATAGCTCTCAGAATAAAGCAATGCTAAAATAATTATTTTTTCTATAAAAGTTTTTATTGTGTAAAAGCGCCAAAACATAAAAAAACTATATAAATGAGGTATCACTGTAATCGTAGTGACCCGAAGAATAAAGCTGTCTTAGGGTGAGTTTCCACGGTCAGGAAACGCTGCGTGTTTGGCGCTGTGCGCTGGCGCAGCGCCAAACACGCAGCGTCCAGATGTTACAGCATAGTGGAGGGGATTTCAAGAAATCCCGTCTCCACTATGCGTAACAACACGCAGGCGAAGACCTGCGTATCCGGACATGCTGCGCGTCTTTTCAGACCACAGCATGCCCTAGCGTATTGCGGCGACGCTGCGTCGCCGCAACGGAATTTAGCACAGGGCTATGTAGCCCTGCGTTCTTTCCGGAGGTGTTCCGGAGGTGTTCCGAGGTGTCCTGAACACCTCCGGAAAGAACGCGCGTCAGAAAGGGGCGGGGCTTAGACAGAGCGGAATTTCTGCTCCGTCAAATGCGCTGTGTTTCCTGATGGTGGAAACACAGCCTTACCAATTTTACCACATGCGAGCGGAGAAAAAAAAAAACAATTCCTGAATTGCTAGTTTTTGTTCAGTCTGCCTCCACAAAAACCGGAATAGAAAGCGATCAAAAAAGTCATGCGCCCGAAAATGGTACCAATAAAAACGTCAGCTTGTCCCGCAAAAAATAAGCCCTCACTTGACTCTGTCCGCCAAAATATGGAAAAATTATAGCTCTCAAAATACGGCGATGCAAAAATTTGTTCAAAAAAATTCTTACAAAAAAAAAACGTCTTTTAGTGTGTGATAGAAGCTAAACATAAAAAAGGGTACAAATCTGGTATCGCTGTAATCACACCGACCCGAAGAATAAAGTCGCCTAATCAATAATACCGCACGAGGAACGGCATAAAAAATAAAACCAATTCTTCACCTTTTGTGGATTTGTTCATTCTGCCTCCCAAAGATCGCAGTAGGGCGATCACAGTGGTTTACCCCCACATATGGGTTATCAACGTACTCAAGACAAATTGCACAACAACTTTTTTGGTCCAATTTTCTCCTGCAACCTTTGTGAAAATAAAAATTTGGTGGCAAAAAGATAATTTTTGTGGAAGAAATATGATTTTTTATTTTCACGCTCTACATTACAAACTTCTGTGAAGCACTTGGGGTTCAAAGTGCTCACCACACATCTAGATAAGCTCCTTGGGGGATCTACATTCCAAAATGGGGTCACTTATGGGGGTTCTACTGTTTATGTACATCAGGGTCTCTCCAAACGTGATATGGCGTCCGCTCTCGATTCCATCCAATTTTATGTTCAAAACCTCAAACGCTCTCCTTCCCTTCCGAGCCCTGCCATGCGCCTAAAGAGTGGTCATCCTTCACACATGGGTATCAGTGAACTCAGGAAATTGCACAACAAATATTGTGGTTCATTTTCTCCTGATACCCTTGACAAAATAAAAAAAATTGTGTCCAAATTAAAATTTTTGTGAAAAAAAGTTAAATCTTCATTTAGTCCTTCCACATTGCTTCAATTCTTGTGAAGCATCTGAATGGTTAATAAACTCCTTGAATGTGGTTTTGAGCACCTTGAGGGGTGCAGTTTTTAGAATGGTGTCATTTTGGGTATTTTCTGTCATATTGACTCCTCAAAGTGACTTCAAATGTGAGGTGATCCCTAAAAAAAATGGTTTTGTAAATTTTGTTGAAAATATGAGAAATCGCTGGTTAAATTTTAACCCTTATAACTCCTAACAAAAAAAATTTTGTTTCCAAAATGTTGTGATGTAAAGTAGACATATGGGAAATGTTATTTATTAAGTATTTTGTGTGACATATCTCTCTGATTTAACGGCTTAAAAAATTTAAAGTTTGAAAATTTCAAAATATTAGAAATTTTCACCATATCTCAGTTTTTTTCATAAATAAATGCAAGTTATATCAAAGAAATTTTACCACTAACTTGAATTACAATATGTCACGAAAAAACATTCTCAGAATCAGTGGGATCCATTGAATCGTTCTAAATTATAACCTCATAAATTGACAGTGGGCAGATTTCAAAATTAAGGCCCGGTCATTAACCTCCAAAGTGGCTTGGTCCTTAAGGGGTTAAAGTGGTTGTCTCGGGTTTTTTACTTTGATGACCTATCCTTAGGATTGGTTATACAATATGTCACCATTGGGATGTGCAACACTTGGTAGCGCCGCCATTCAGAGCTCCCAGTGCTGGCGGCAGCTGGCTGTGCATAATTGTTGAGCTTGCACAATACAGCTCCGTCAGTGGTATAGCGGTCGCAGTCAAGTACTGCACATCCACCATCTATTGACTCGAAAAAGGGGCAGATATGCAGTAAATGGGTGTGGGTGCTATGCAGTTGGCAGAGCCGTGCATCTCCACAACTCAGCTCATGTGGCCACCGCTGGCACTGGGAACAGCTGATCTGTGGGGTGGTCGGATGTCGCACCCCCACAGATCAGATAGTGAAGTTCTATCCTAAGGCTAAAGCCATCATTGTAAATGTTCTGGACAACCCTAATTCTTTGAGGATGTTTTAGCTGAAACATATACAACTAGCAAACGTTAAGATCAGGTAGAAGAAGCAGTAATGTATGTACAGTAAGAAGAATATACAATAGTCCAATATGTTTATTTAAGAAGCACCATACATCGCCAAGGCGAAGATCATGTGTCAGAGAGAAAAATCGTACTATAAGTACAATTACAATTTTTTGCCTTATACATAATTTCCATGTGTTTTATGTTTTTAATCATAAAAACTATGCATACAATAAACCACAATTACTTTGAGTTTTTCACAGCAAATACTACAGCTTGCAAATAATTCCCTAAAGTTGTCCTGCAGGATTTTGTAAAATCAGAGCGTTAGATGTGTTTGGACATTCTGCATATACATGAGGCCCCAGAGTGCTGATCCCTGAGAACATCTTTAAGAGTGGAATTGATACTTAATACTACCTAGAATTAGTACAGGCTGCAAATATAATCAAATATATTGAAAAATCAATGCTCACTGTAAAGAAGGGAGAAACTAAGATATGGTTTTTTTTTGCAAAGTTCGAAGGTGTAATTCATCTAAACTGGTGGCAATTTTACTGAAACATGAAGATGAGCCTTTTATATTGTTATGGCAGCCCCTAGACAGGTGTCTTCACGACCTACTGTTATAGCAGAAGACTTAACTTAGAGACGTAAGGTCCATTTATTGTGAATGAACGAACACTTGTTTCCTGATGATCTTCTGTTGTAAGCAGGCGCCAATCACCCAATGCATAAGAAAAATGCTCTTCATAGGTGAAATGATCTTTCTGCTGCACAAAGTTGCAGAGCAGGTTCACACTCAGCACATGTGACAGACGTGACAGAGTCTGGAGATGCCGTGGAGAGCGATCTGCTGCCTGCAACATTCGTCAGCATGACCGGTTTTGGCAGTGGGTCAGTAATGGTGTGGGGTGGCATTTCTTTGGAGAGCCACTCAGCCCTCCATGTGCTCGCCAGAGGGAGCCTGACTGCCATTAGGTACCGAATGAGATCCTCAGACCCCTTGTGAGACCATATGCTGTGCGTTGCTCGGGTTCCTCCTAATGCAGGACAATACCAGACTTCATGTGGCTGGAGTGTGTCAGCAGTTCCTGTCAAGATGAAGGCATGAAGCTATGCACTGGCCTGCCCATTCCCCAGACCTGAATCCGATTGAGCACATCTGTACAGCATGTCCTCGCTCCATCCACCAACGTCACGTTGCACCACAGACTGTCCAGAGTTTGACGGATGCTTTAGTCCAGGTCTGGGAGGAGATCCCTCAGGAGAACACCACAACCTCATCAGGAGCATGCCCAGGTGTTCAGGGGGTCATATAGTCCACGTGGAAGGCCACACACAATACTGATTATCATTTTGACTTGTTTCCACTATTAATTTTGTCTTGTTTGATTTTCATTTGGACTTGTTTCCACTTTCATTTTGGGGTCTCTCCAAATCCAGGCCTCCATTGGTACAAAAATTTGATTTCCATTGATGATTTTGTGTGATTAAGTGACAGCACATTCAACTTTCTACACAACAAAGTATTCATTGAGAATATTTTCATTCATTTAATTCTAGGATGTGTTATTTGATATTCCCTTTATTTTTTTGAGCAGTGTATATACATGTCATTGAGACACACATATTATTATTAAATATTATTAACACATTTTATAGCGCCATTTATTCCATGGAGCTTTACATATGAAAAGGGAAAATATAGACAGGTACAATAAACGTGCTAGACAAGGGACACCCAAGTACAGAAGGAGAGAGGACCCTGCCCGCGAGGGGCTCACAGTCTACAGGGATGGTGAGGATACACTAGAAAGGGAGAGCTGGTCATGCGATGTTCAGTAGACTGAGATCATTGAGGCTGTAGGCTTGTCGAACAGTGGGTCTTCAGGTTCTTCTGAAGGTTTCCATTGTTGGTGAAAGTCTGATTTTGCGGCAGGGAGTTCCAAGTATGAGGGAAGCCCGGAGAAGTCTTGTAAGCGGTTTGGGAAGAAGAGATGAGGGGGGAGTCGGAAGGAGATCTTGAGAGGATCGAAGGTTGCGTGTGGGTAGGTAGCGGAGACCATGTCACAGATGTATGGAGGAGAAAGGTGTGGATGGCTTTGTATGTCATGGTTTAGGTTTTGAACTGAAGCCTCTGGACAATAGGAAGCCCAGTGAAGGGCCTGGCATAAGACGGAAGCTGGGAATAGCGGGAGACAGGTGGATTAGTTGGGCAGCAGAGTGTAGGATGGACTGGAGTGGTGCCAGAGTGCTAAAGGGAGGCCAGACAGTAGGAGGTTGCAGTAGTCGAGGCGGGAGATGAAAAGGTGTGCAGTAGTGTTTTTGTGGTTTCATGGTTGAGGAAATGAGCGGATCCGGAAATATTTTGATTTTGAGGCGGCAGGAGGTGGCGAGGGCTTGGATATGTGGTTTGAAGAGAGGGAGAGTCGAGGATCAACCCAAGGCACCGAGCATGCGGGACTGGGGAAAGCGAGCAGCCATTGACATTGATGGATAGGTCTAGTGGAGGGGAAGAATGAGGTTGGGGGAAAGATGATGAATTCTGTTTTGTCCATGTTCAGTTTGAGAAAGCGAGCAGAAAAGAAAGGCTGAGATAGCAGACAGACACTGTGGGATTTTGGTCAGTAGGGAGGTGAGGTCAGTCCAATAGGTAGATCTGCGTGTCATCGGCGTAGAGGTGATACTGCAAGCCGTGGGATTCTATGAGCTGTCCCAGGCCGAAGGTATAAGATGGAGAAGATAGGGGTCCTAGGACTGAGCCTTGAGGGACACCGACAGACAGGGGCAAGGTGAGGAGGGGGTGTGGTGAGAGGAGACACTGAATGTTCGGTGTTTGTGAATGGGTTTGAGATGAGTTCGAGCAGAGGCTCCCTCTGGTGGTTACAAGCCTACTAGTGAGGATTGTGAGACTGGGAATCAGGGTTACTGATTGGTCTTATATAAGGAGTCAATTTCCCATCAGGGTGCCGGTGATCAATGTTCTTGGTCTGAATCCTTCTTTCCAGTTTCCCTTGTAGCCTGCTGTGTCGTGTCTGCATCTCCTGCTACAGATAAGACAATTTCTTATTTGTGTTTTTGCTTATATTTTGCATTTTGTCCTGCACTTCTGTGGGGGCCTTCAGGTCCCCTCCGGGGGCTTTGCCCTCTCAGTTTAGTCCAGCCACTGTGTTTGTACTTTTTGCTTTTTCCAGTTTTTCAGTGGCTGCTGTTTTGTTTTTGTTACACCAGAGAACTAATTTAGGTGGTAGAGGTCGTGTGATCTCAGGTGATTTGAAATTATAAGTTGGTGTTTTTTCAGGGTTTTCTGAGATTGCAGTAATACCTTCCATCCTTTTCTTTTAGATATTTGGGCCCCAGCTTTCTCATCTATTTCTTTCTGGCTTTTCCTCTTGTTAAGATTATTGTTTGGGGGGCTTTCTATTATCTTTGGGGTTTGCTCCGGGGCTTAGCTTTCCCCAAATTTTTATCTTAGGTGTGGTTAGTTTCTCAGGCTGTGACAGGCGTCAGGACCAACTAGAACGCTCCACGGCTGCCTCGGTTGCGGTGGTTAGTCAGGGTACTGCAATCTCATAATTCCAACTCTCTGGTGATTTCCTTTTTACCTGCACTCCCAGCTACCGTAACAAACATATCACCGGCCAAAAAATTGTATGGTACTCACGAAGGGAAAAAAATTTGAAGGAAGAAAAGTGTCAGAGATTTTTTTTCTGTTGTTTGCATTTTTTTTTTTTTTTTTTTTTCCCCTGTATCTCTGGTGCTGGGGAGATCTTTTCTCCCAAGGATTTTGCACTTTGTCTGGCCTGTGGATCAGCTTGCCACGGGTTCAAGATTGCTCATACTTGCTAGGTTGCCTTTTGGAACCTAGATCCCCATCCAGATTTTTTTTTTTTTAGGGGGGCGGCTAAGTTTCAGAATTTCAAAAAAATTGTAAATTGTTTCTTGCCTTAAATCTAAGTCCTCAGGAAACCACGCAGCAGGTTCAAATTATCATCTCCTCTCCTGCGGGCGATCCTCAGGATTGGCTTTTTTCCCTATACCTGGGGATCCTTTTTGAGTGATTTTGATGCTTTTTTCAGGCTTTGGGTTATTTCGAGACCTAATGCACTGATCAAGCGAAAAAGCCTTGGGCATTAAATCAGGGGCTTGATGACCTGAGAAACTGCAAGATCCGTAGGGGCATCCGAAAGTGGAATGACGACCTTTGGCGGCCCTTTTTCCCGGAAGGGTCGCGATAATGAAAGGATGTTATGGTGGTTCCCGTCCCCTCTGGTCTCAAGATTCATGTCATTAGCGATTCAAATTTGACAACTTTGCGTAGCGAGAATATGCGGGAGGGTGTTGCCTTGTGAGCCACTGCTGAGCCCTGCATGTGAGGAGTTGTGTCGGGGCACCGTCGAGTTTCGAACGCAAGGGTTATGTTTCACTTGGTGATCCTCTCCGCTATTTCACTGCCCTAAGGGGGAAGACTTTTTGCACGCTCAGTTGCTTGGGTAGTGGTTCAACTAAGTTTTTTATTAACTGCCCTCGATATCCTCCCTCATTTTCTGCTCAGGCTTTCTGATTCTGGAGCACTATTAACCGATGGATTATGATTTTGCAAACGTTTGGGTTTCCCTTAACCCCACAAAGCATCCTTTACGGGATCGATTCTACCCCTTTGGTGAAATAAACCCCATTTTTCTACTCAGTATAATGAGGGTTGAACCTGATCACCAATGCTGCAAATTTTTTGGTCTAAACTGCTGACATTAATGGCGGGGTTTCCCTTGGTTACAGTCCATAATCCTTTTTGGATGGAAATCTGTGTCTGTAACCATTGGGGGCTCCAATTTTGTTAATACCAACACTCCGTTTTTTTCTGCCCCCCCCCAGGCTGAGGAGTTTCCTGACTTTTTGTTTG
>JARQOD010000002.1:188389243-188592018 GCA_033576555.1 Oophaga sylvatica | reverse complement strand
AAAAAGTTACTTGAATATCAATACGAGACAAAAAGCTCAGGAACAGGGGGAACGGGGGGAATGGGTCGGTCTTGAATAGGTTAACATGTACATTGCCAGCAAATAATGATGCTTTGCAATAAATAATAACAACAATAATGATAATGAATATTAACTATTTTTTATTTCATAACAAATCTATCAAATCGGTCATGCCTACAGTGGTTAAAGAATGATGTCTATGGAAACTGAGACTTAGGCTCTGGTTGTAATGGATATACGGTGGTTATGAGGTGTCCATTATGATCTGTCATAATTTCTTTTTATCCATCTGCGTAATCCCATAATCTGATAGGATTGGTTTTACCCTTTTGACTTGACAATATGTCAGATTGCTTTTGTTGTTGTTTTTTTTCCTCTGAATAGCATAGTGCAGTGTGTTAAGCTATTATGTCAAAAATCAAGAGAAACTTGGAGAAAAGGGAATTGTGGAAATCCTCTGTAAAAGAATAAGATATTCCATGATCATTTTTCTTCCAATAAATTCTGCAAGTGTTGTGAGCCCAGCAATATACACTTTCTACTGAACTCTTATACTCGCATGTTCTCTCCGGGGAGAGCCGGTGATGTCTGGCATGTTTACATCCTGTTCTACAGCAGGTACGTGGCCTTGATTATTTATTCATATCACTGGTCATGTCGTGAGCTGAGATACTTATGTAACATTTATGCGGCATAACTGCAGGAACAACATACATACATCACCAGATACCACATAAAAGGTAAGGTGCAAATGGATTACAAATGTTATTTCTTCATTACATTATGTCTTCACTTCATCACCGTAAGTGGACCTGGACATCAGCGTCTGAGGGCTCCTTTCTAGCCTTCTGAAGGAAATGGAGCTCCCAGACACAAACTAACCTTTATTGATCTGACATTACCACGTACAAGCAAAGTGACTTTGTAATGAAAAGCTTCAGACCAATCATGTTTCATAGAAACAGGTTCACTTTACAGAGCTAATAACATTTTGTTGATTTTCTGAGCGCAACGAACATGTAACTGCTCCAACAGAATTTCCTCTACTTCCGCATGGAGTTTTGCCTATTTTTCAGCAAAAGATTTGTCTGGATTAGAAAATTAACATAAGGAAATTGAAATATAAGGAAATTATTATAAGAAAACGCTAGATTAATTGAAAGACTGCCACCAGTTCAGAACATTTATGCAATTATCAGACCGAGAGAGGCTTCAGAGAGCCTGTCTCTCGCCATAGAGGACCTGGCAGGTCAATGCATGCCATAAACAGCCCACAGGCACTGTATAACATTTCCTCTACTGTATAGTTGTGCTTTGGAGAAAAACACTTGCCGCCAAGTTCCTCCTCAAATTACAGCTGATTCTTGAGGGTCATAAAAGCAGGACAAACTGATCAGTTTAAAGCTGGGAAAGCCATCTTATATAATAGATCAGTTCAAAGTGGACTCAGAAAATAACAGAATGGGTATGTGAGAAATTTTGTCTCAATCTCATGTAACTTCATTATTCCCCCCTGAAAAAAGGATTATTAAGATGTAGATGAACAATCTGTTCATCACTTCAGTTGGTTTATCATAGAGTGACATCATTTTACAGATGCCCATTGCCATCTGTATAACGATGGTGTCCACAGTTCTCAGCATAAATAAGTACACCCCTTTGAAAAGTAATATTTTAATCAACAGCTCACTGAACACAATTTCCAAAAATTTGACAAGACTGAGTTTCATAGAACCTGTGAGAAAGTAAGGTTAACCGCTTTCTTCCATCTGACGTACTATTCCGTCCATGTGCCCTGGGACTTAATTCCCATGGATGGAATAGTACGTCATGTGCGATCAGCCGCCCTCACGGGGAGAGCGCAGCTGATCGCGGCCGGGTGTCAGCTGATTCTCACAGCTGACACCCGGCACAAACATGATCGCAGCGTTCCGGAGGCATAGGGAAGCATCGTGCAGGGAGGGGGTTCCCTGCGTGCTTCCCTGAGACCCTCAGAACAACGCGATGTGATAGCGTTGTTCCGAGGGCCTCCTCCCTGCAGGCCACCGGGTCCAAGATAGCCGCAGGGTCCTTCCGGGTACTGCAGGGAGGTGGCTTGTCAATGCCTGCTGAGAGCAGGTGCTGGCAAGCCTCCTGCACTGCCTGTCAGATCGCTGATCTGACACAGTGCTCTTCAAAGTGTCAGATCAGCGATCTGACACTATATAGTAATGTCCCACCCTGGGACAATGTAAAAATGTAAAAAAAATTAAAAATAGACATGTGTAAAAATATTTTAAAAAAATCCCTAAATAAATAATAATAAAAAAAATATTTCCCCAATAAACACATTATTATTATGTAAATAAAAAAAACAATAAAAGTACACATATTTAGTATCGCTGTGTCTATAACGACCCTTTCTATAAACTTTACCACTAGTTAACTCCTTTAGTGAACCCCTTCAAAAACAAAAAAAGGCAAAAAAAAATGCTTTATCATTATACCGCCGAACTAAAAGTGGAATAACACACAATCAAAAAGACGGATTTAAATAAACATGGTACAGCTGAAAACGTCATCTTGTCCCGCAAAAAACGCGCTGCCATACAGCATCATCAGCGAAAAAATAAAAAAGTTATAGCTCGCAGAATAAAGCAATGCAAAAATAATTATTTTTTATATAAAATTGTTTTTATTGTTTATAAGCGCCAAAACATAAAAAATTGATATAAATTAGGTATTGCTGTAATTGTAGTAACCCGAAGAATAAAACTGCTTTATTAATTTTACCACACGCGGAACAGTATGAAAGCCCCCCAAAAGAAATTAAAGAACTGCTGGTTTTTGTTCATTCTGCCTCCCAAAAATCGTAATAAAAAGCGATCAAAAAATGTCATGTGCCCAAAAATGGTACCAATAAAAACGTCAACTTGTCCCACAAAAAAATAGGACCTCAGATGACTCTGTGGGCCAAAATATGGAAAAATTATAGCTCTCAAAATGTGATGCAAAAACTATTTTTTGCATTAAAAAGCGTCTTTTAGCATGTGACTGCCGCCAAACATAAAAACCCGCTATAAAAACCCGCTATAAATAGTAAATCAAATGACCCTTTATCACCCCCCTGGCTAGCGAAAAATAATAAAATTAAAAAAATGTATTGATTTCCATTTTCTCATTAGGGTTAGGTTTAGGGTTAGGATTAGGCTTAGAGTTGGGATTAGGGTTAGGGGTGGGATAAGGGTTAGGGTTGGGATTAGGGCTAGGAGTGTGTTAGGGTTAGGTTTGTGGTTAGGGTTGGGATTAGGGTTAGGGGTGTGTTGGGGTTAGGGTTAGAGTTAGAATTGAGGGGTTTCCACTGTTTCGGCACATCAGACGCTCTCCAAATGTGACATGGCATCTGATCTCAATTCCAGCAAATTCTGCTTTGAAAAAGTCAAAGGTGCGCCTTCCCTTCTGAGCTCTGCCATGCGCCCAAACAGTGATTTACTCCCACATATGGGGGATCAGCATACCCAGGACAAATTGCACAATAACTCTTGGGATCCAATTTCTTCTGTTACCCTTGGGAAAATAAAAAATTGGGGCGAAAATATTTTTGTGGAAAAAAAATGATTTTTTATTTTTATGGCTCTACGTTATAAACTTCTGTGAACCACTTGGGTGTTCAAAGTTCTCCCCACACATCTAGATAAGTTCCTTGGGAGTCTAGTTTCCAAAATGGGGTCACTTGTAGGGGTTTCCACTGTTTAGGCACATCAGGGGCTCTCCAAATGCGACATGACGCCCACAGACCATTCCATCAAAGTCTGCATTCCAAAACGTTACTACTTCCCTTCCGAGTCCCGACGTGTGCCCATACAGTAGTTTTATCCCACATTTGGGGTATCAGCGTACTCAGGACAAATTGGACAACAACTTTTGGTGTCCAATTACTCCTGTTACTCTTGGGAAAATTAAAAATTGGGGTCTAAAATATCATGTTTGTGAAAAAAATATGATTTTTTTTATTTTCACGCCCGGGCGTTATAAACTTCTGTGAAGCACTTGGGGGATTCAAGTTCTCACCACACATCTAGAAAAGTTCATTGGGGGATCTAGTTTCCAAAATGTGGTCACTTGTGGGGGTGTTTCCAATGTTCAGGCACATCAGGGGCTCTCCAAACGCAACATTGCATCCGATCTCAATTCCAGACAATTTTGCATTGAAAAAGTCAAACGGCGCTCCTTCCCCTCCATGCTCTGCCATGCGTCCAAACAGTGGTTTACCCCCATATATGGTGTATCAGTGTACTCAGGACAAATTGCACAATAAATTTTATGGTCTTGTTACCCTTGGGAAAATAAAAATTAGGGGTGAAAAGATCATTTTTGAGGAAAAATTATGATTTTTTATTTTTACGGCTCTACGTTATAAACTTCTGTGAAGCACTTGGGGGTTAAAAGTGCTCACCACACATCTAGATCAGTTCCTTAGGGGTCTACTTTCCAAAATGGGGTCACTTGTGGGGGGTTTCCACTGTTTAGGCACATCAGGGGCTTTCCAAACGCGACATGGCGTTCAATCTTAATTCCAGCCAATTTTGCGTTGAAAAGTCAAACGGTGCTCCTTCCCTTCCGAGCTCTGCCGTGCGCCCAAGCAGTGGTACTCAGGGCAAATTGCACAACAACTTTTGGGGTCCAATTTCTCCTGTTACCCTTGGTAAAATAAAAAAAATTGGATCTGAAGTAAATATTTTGTGCAAAAAAGTTAAATGTTCATTTTTTTTAAACATTCCAAAAATTCCTGTGAAGCACCTGAAGGGTGTCATGAGAAAACATTCTCAGAATCGCGAAGATCCGTTGAAACGTTCCAGAGTTATAACCTCATAAAGGGACAGTGGTCAGAATTGTAAAAATTGGCCCGTTCATTAACATGCAAACAACCCTAGAGGAGTAAAGGAGTTAAAAAAGAAAAACTGATGTATCACATGGTCATAAGTATTCAGATCCTTTGCTCAGACACTCATATTTAAAACACATGCTGTCCATTTCCTTGTGATCCTCCTTGAGATGGTTCTACTCTTTTATTGGAGTCCAGCGGTGTTTAATTAAACTGATAGGACTTGTGGCCGTAAGCCTCATGCAAAACCCAGCTGGGAAGGAAACGGACCGTCCCACTACCATCCTGTAGTCCGTTTCAAAAATAAAAGCCCAGAGCAGGTTTTCATAAATCTGCCTTGGTCAAATAGCAGGCCCAAAACCCACACTTACTCTTATTTTGCATTGCAATCACAGCTATGCCTGTGACTGCAATGCACTCTCACAGCCTCAATACGCCTATGTGCGCATCCTGGGTGGACACATAGCGACCGTCGCATATGTCACCGGTCACTGCCTCACGCATCCTTATTAATATTGTTATGACTTGTACATTTCCTTGGAATCTTAGCAATAATTGCACACAGCAAAGCTACAAATTAAGAAAGAATAATTGATAAAGTTAGTTTTAAAATGACCGCTATTGCTTTTGATGATGTTAAATGTAAATGTTACTTGTCCAAGCAGAGTAATGATAGAAGTATCCAGCCACTGCTCAATCATTTGCTGGTGGTTTGATACATTGCAACATAAATCCAGCTTTATGTTGAGTTTTGACCTTCTTCATCTCATCAAAACCTATCCATTGAGTCTTTGGTACTGATTAGCAGATCATTGTTGTGATTAATGTACACCTCAATCATTTTTCCCAGCAGATTTGGGTTATGTTGAAAATCTGATGTCTATGAGGACTACCTACTACAACTACTATTAGGCTGGAGTCACACTGGCGACTAAATCGTACCACTAGAAAGCGATGAAATATCGCTTTGCAGTCGAACCAATATTAATCAATGGAGTAGGTCCCATCATCCGATTTTTTGTGGTCCGATTTAAACGTGCGAGTGCAATCGCAGCATGCTGCGATTGTCACCGATTGTGGGTCGACTATCGCCAATGCAAGTCTATGGGTGCGATGAAAAGTGGGATTACAAACGGACCGGACGTGTGAGTTGCGCAGAAATCGCACAACTTTTCCAGGTGACAGGAAACTGCCTTTGAAATTCTCAGGAAGCCTTTACATGCTAATAAGCTAAGCACAACTTAAAAAAAACCAGGAAGAACGCCTACACGGAGTCCAGAAACATGGCATCTAGCCACATCAATGTGGAACTCCTGATCGTTTTGGTGCAGGAGAGGCCTGAATTGTGGGACCAGCGCGATCCCAATTACAGTAATCGGACGCGCAAAGAGGCTGCATGGCAAACAATATGTGAACACATTTTCACAGACTATCAGCAGAGATCCAGGGAGGACCAAGAGCGTCTTAGTAAGTACCACATGTAACGGTTTTTTAATTTTTCAAAAAATGTTGTTAAGAAAATAATAATGTAGGCTTATGTGTTTAAAATGCAGCATTATTCAACTCTTCATATTTAGAACTACACATTTATGTGTGTGTTCACAAACAATATCCATGTATCTTAAAATATCATCGATGATTTGTCATTTATTGACTACAACATTTTGTACTCCCCTTCACCTCAGATGTAGTGTGTAGGTCCTAAAATTCAAAATCATTAAGTCGTCTTGTTAAGGGCCAAGCATTTTTGTAAATGTATGTTATTGCTTATAACATGGACACTTCTGGTTGTATGTTGATGTCTTTTAATATTGTAAGTCACATCACACATGACCACAATTTAAATGTTCAGTGTTGCATATTTGTCATTTTTGTTTACTAAATACATATCAGTCATAATAACCGTTATGGTGTTCTTAAATTTGTAGTGACTGATGTGACAAGGCGTTGGCGCAGCTGTCGGGACTGCTACCGGAGGGAGAGGCAGATTAGGGATCGGAGTGGGGCTTCAGCTTCTAAGAAGAGGAAGTACCTATATTTTGATAGACTAAACTTCCTTGCGCCAGTGATGGATCTGCGACCGTAAGTGCATGTGTGTTTAACCACTTTCATGGCAAACTTTGTTATTTGCTGCCTTTTAATTGTTTGAATTTATTTCCTTTCTAGGACGGAGTCAAACCTAACTGAGAGGGAGACGGGGTCCGACTCCGAAGTGCTTATAGACCCCGTTGGTGATGGGGCAGAGGAGGCAGGCCCTTCCTCTGCAGCATGTGGTTCCACACAAGCAGCACCACCAGCAGCTGCAGGACCTGAGGATTCACTAAGCCAGCAGCCGGAACATGAGGACCTACCTCAGAGCAGCAGCCCTAATAGGCCTCAGGATGTGTCTCCTCCTCCTTCCCAACGCACAAGGCGAGGTAGGCGGCGACGAGAAGGAGTGGGTTCTGTGACAAGGAGGCAGGTGGACTGAGGAGTTCTGGACTATTTGTCCAGTGTAGCAAATGATGATGGGGAGGAGGGATTTTCCCGCAGTCTGGCACGTTACCTCCGGGCTATTCCAAGACAGCACAGACTGCGGATCAGAGGCGGACTGCAGATTGTTTTGGATGCTGGAACAGCGCCTAATGATCCAAGCAACCTACTAGATTATCTAGAAAAATGGCAGGTTGGTCCTGAAAATGTGTTAAGGTTGTTTGGATCCCATCCATCACAATCTGCTTCAGCCTCTGATCCTCCTCCTCATCATCATCCTCCTCCTCCACCTCCTCCTTGTGTCCAACAGAACCCAACTCCTCCTCCTCCTCATCCTACTGCAGCTCCTTCTTTCTACGGAGCTACCCAGCTCCAAGCCATGGGACAGAGTGGCCATGCACAATATGCCCACTCTACCATACCCAATGTTGTTGGCTGGCCACAACATGGATATGTTAGACATGGGCATATTGGGGGTCATTCTGCTAATGCTCAGTCATATCAATATGACTATGAGCATCAATTCCCTATGTACCCCTACCCACAAGGCCATCAGGATGCAGCCAGTAACCCAGCTGCTACGTTAGGTTCTGCACCAGCTCAGGGTCAAACACAGGTTGCAGATAGTGGAAGGCATAATACCCAACCTGGCCCCCCATCCTCACCACCACCATCACCAAGCTACCATCAATTGTAGCTGTACTAAGCTTTTTTTGTATGTAAGTTATATATATTTATTTTTGCATATTGAGAATGTTCTAAATAGTTTATTTTTATGTTTGGACATGTTGGTCCGGTTTACAAAATATATCAGCCTGTAAAAGGCTTAAAAACAAAATACACTAATGAGTAAAATTAGTGAAGTGCCATTGGTTGTCTGTGATTATTCTTATATGTTATGTCCTGTCTTAAGTTGGGTAAAGTGTACATAAAATAATTACAGTCTTCCAATAATTGATGAATCAAAAGTTAGTTTATGGTATCATATAACATAAAACACACTACATAGCTATGGCCTCCTCTTGCCAAGGAATAGCACCAGCAGGGGAATCAAAATAATTGGTCAATAAGTCACGGACTTTGAGTCCAGAAGGGGGACGACGAGGATGGATGACTGCTCTCATAGGCCTCGTCATATAATCAGACTGAAGGTCAGCCATATCAGCTGATGAGCATTCATGCATTCTTGTAAAATTATGTAGTACCACACATGCTTGCACTACAAGATTAACATTTGAATCACTTAGCTGAATGGCTGATTGTAGGACACGCCATTTGGCTGTAAGAATACCAAATGTGCACTCCACCAGGCGTCGTGCACGAGAAAGGAGATAATTAAATATGCGTCGCCCATGGTTCAGATGGCGCCGAGGATATGGCCTCATAACATGACGAGTTAATTGGAAGGCCTCATCCGCTACTACAACATATGGCACTGCATCCATATTTGAGTGTGGAAGTTGACATGCTGGTGGTAAGTCCAATTGGTTATTGCGTAGCCGCCGACCCATAATGGAAGAATTGAAGACTCTGGAGTCTCCAGTCCTTCCATAGGCCCCAATGTCTACAATTATGAAACGGTAGTTACTGTCGACCAAGCCCAACAAAACTATAGAAAAATATTGCTTATAATTGTAGAATTGGGTCCCTGAGTTCGGCGGCTTACGCACACGTATGTGCTTCCCGTCCAGGGCTCCAATACAGTGTGGGAAATGAGTGCTTTCTTCAAATCCACGTGAAATCCTCAACCAATCTTCCATTTTGGGCTCTGGCATCACCTCTTTATTTAGTCTTGACCAAATTTGTCCACAAGTACAGCTGACTATTCCGGAAATGGTGGATTTGCCTATTAAAAACTCTAAATGCAGAGCAGTGTATGAGAGCCCAGTGGAAAGGAACCTGCAATACACAAACAACAACAAACATGTACACATCAGACAAAAAATACAAAAACACTGCATTAACCAAATGTAAACAGTGGACATTTGTTTACTCACCCATTCACTTAATGTTATGACTTACAAAGCATTATGACTGCTACACACAAGCATATAGGGAAAAGGGCAAAATGTAATAATGGCATTGGGTACAGTATGTTAAGATGAACAAAGTAAGAACAATGTTAAAGTTGTTAAATTCTGCAAAACATCATCAACATATCGTTGACACACATACCTTAATGTTAGAAGAAGTCTTTCCTTAGCAGAAATGGAAGGACGCATCCTGGTGTTCTGAAAGGTGATTCCAGGGCGCAATATGTCAAGCAAAATATCAAAGGTGGCAACACTCATGCGACAATAGGCAAAAAACTTGTCTGGATTCCTACGCAATGTCGAATACAGGCGCTCAAAATGCCCTTTGCTGATCCTTCGCATCACAAGGGGATGCACCCACATCCTTCTGCGGATTCTGTGAGAAACAACTACAGGGTATGGCTCCCCAAAACTTCTGGATAGCAGCCAATAGTACAGCAGACGCTCAGTTCGATTAAACATTAGTCTGTCACTCATAATTGTAACTTAGCAGCAACACAACAGGAACCACTAAGAAGCCAAACACTCCACGGCAACCTTGGGAGGGTAAGAGCAGTCCAACCACGCTTAAATATGGTGGCAGGCTCATTATTCAAATTATTTGCAGGCCTCAAAAACGTTAAATGTCCATTTTGCTATGATGCCACTAAAAAACGGTAATCGCTGGGTAATCGGATGTGAAACGTAAGCGTACATGCTACAAAATCGCATCTGATACTAAAAATCGGATGCCAGTCGCATCAATGTTCATGAAATTTTAATCCGATTATCGAACGACTAAAACGGTCCGATTTTTTAGACGTTGTGTGTGACTCCAGCCTAACTACTACAACTGACGTAAATGAAAAAGCGATTGGACAGTTTGTTATACTGATGTCATCCAACGTAACTGGCACTAGAAGAGTCTCTGTATAGATATAGCATGTTAGTGGAGTTGTGAGTAATAATAGTCATTGGAACGTTTTCCCCATGAAATACATCTGCACATGCAAATCTCGTTCAAATAAGTATCTTGGAATTGGGTTTAATCTGTTTGCTTCCAACATTGGTATTATGAGCAAACAATGAGAATAATTAACAATGTTGACAATCCTACCTAAACCTAAAATTGTCACCTCTAGTAGTCACTTTGTACATAATACATATCATGTTGTGGTCATGCATGAAAAGCAGAATAGGTGCAAGAAACTGGAAAATCTAGCGATTAAATTAACCACGGAAATCAGTGAAGGGTTACCAAACACTCAGCTATATCTTATATGAAGGCGTTTACCAGTCCTATTATTGCAAACAACAGGAAACATTGTTTCTGCTTCAGTGACATTTATTTTCTTCTTTCAGATTAGTGTCGCAAATGTACAAGTTATTTCAGTGGATCTGAAAACTGCCGTTATATTTCTTGTTCTCCTTCTGTTTTCTGCTACACTGAGTGATACTGAACTCATCTAAGGTGACCTTCATGTGAGTAGACAGGTTCTGCTAGAAAATCAACTGTATCTAGTGCTTTTACCATGGAGGTTCAACCCATAACTATTTAATAAGGAACTGAATAAACAGCATATCCTTAATATGTACCTATTATAGGATCTAATGCTGACACTGGAGGGAATTAAAATCTCTTGCTGTTCCCTTGAAATCAGCATTATGCAGGCATAGGTTGAAATTCACCAGCATATGGGGGGAATTTACTATTAGATGTATGCTGTAAAGAAGCCAAAAAATGTGATATCAGCCATCTTTATACAAAAATGTGTGACTTTTTGTAGTATTCTGTTCCCCTTATCCTACAAACGTAAGTAAATTTGGGTACAAATATGCCTTTTCATAGTTTGCGTAGCTTTTCTGCCACATAGGCGGACAAAAGATATGCAAAAGTTATTAAGTAGCTTAGAGTTCCTCTTGGAGAGTAGCTAAACTATATTTTGTTAAATCATTTTGTCAGATAGTTATGAAACTTTACAAATCACTTCATTAGGTGATTTGTCTTCATTCCTATAATAAAAAGCATATAAATGGGTTCCAACCCCCTTTTTTTCTCTATTTGCCTGCCTTCCGCTGCATTGTTAACAGAACACACCCTTATGGAGTACAGGTGATGGCAGTGATAGGGTCAGCAGCAATGTCCTCCTCTGAGTGTTGTGTTTTAGGCTAGGGTCACACATAGATTCTCTCTCATGTGAGAGAATTGTATTGATTATGTTAATGACACTCCAATCAAACTCTGAACCGACTTTGATCAGAGTGTCATCTTAGTGTGATCAGATTCTCTCAGATGAGAAAGTTGCATCACAGGTAAGGAGAAGATGGAAAACAAAATTTCTCCATCTTCTTCACTGTGTGAGTCTGAGGAAAGTGGACCTCACTGGGATGTCATCCAAGTGCAGTGAGATGCTTTCCACGCTCCCATAAACTTGAATGGGTGGTTGTCATCCAACTTACACTGCAAATCGCATGCAGCAATTTTTTGGACATGCCGAATAGGTATGAGAAAGAAAATTCTAATCAGCACTGCCCCAGAGAATAATATTGGTCCGGTGCTATCTGATAAAACACTTCTGGAGCATACTTAGCATTGTGTGTGCAGAGCAGGCTATCAGTCAAGGTACAGGGGAGTGATTATGGCGTGCTCATGTGGCGAGCGCTGACCTTTCACTGCCACCTGTGCTGCTCCACTGACTAGATGCAAGCAGCTGCAGGGAGAATATACCTTGATTTTCTACCTGCATCTGCTCTTCCAGTAAGGTCTCATTCAGAAATGAGTTTTTCTTCTACGAGTTCTATCCATGTTTCTCACAGCTAGAACTCGTTTCTATTATGGTCTACGGTGTCGCTCACACATCCGAGTTTTTTTGCACATCAGGTGGTCGGCACAAAATCACAGAGACATGTTTGATTTTGATCCAAATGTCAGATGAAATTAGGCAATGCATATATGGGTCTGTGAAAAAAAAAGACAGCACTTGTAAGACATTTATGTGCTGTCCGTTTTTCTCGGGCTGTTTGATAAGAGATGCTTGAGAAACCGCCATTAGTTGTTTTTTTATTCAAAAGAAGCTGATAAATCTCTGACCAAACTCTGATGTTAAAAACTGACGCAAAGACCAAACTCTTGAAGGGCCTCTTTCACACGTCAGTTTTTTGCACTTATACATATTTATATATAGTGAATGAGGTTATTCATGTGTCTATGATTTTTCATACACTGAGCGGTCCGTGCAAAATCATGGAGACAGGTCTGATTTTGATTGAAGTACCTGATCAAAAGTGACAAAGCAAGTCGATGGATCTGTAAAAAAATCGGAAAGCACTTGAAAGCCATGCAAGTGCAGTTCAATTTTCACTGACTGTTGGATAAGAGAATGTGGAGAAAGTTGTTTTTTTTAAGTAAAAGAAAAACTGATTATGCTCATATTGAACTCGGACCAAACTCTGATTAAACTCAGATGAAACTCTGACCAAAACTACTGATGAAGCTCAGTTTATTTTCGTACGTGAGAAAAACTAATGTATGAATGAGGCCAATCTCTAATAAAAAAAATTCTGATGAAACTCTGACTTTTTTTTTGCTTATGAGAAAAAATACTGATGTCTGAATGAACCTTTAGGCCACGTTCAAATGTTCAGTATTTGGTCAGTATTTCACATCAGTATTTGTAAGCCAAAACCACGAGTGGGTGACAAATACAGAAGTGGTGAAGTTTTTCTATTATACTTTTCCTCTGATTGTTCCTTTCCTGGTTTTGGCTTAAAAATACTGAGGTAAAATACTGATGAAATACTGAATGTGTGCACGTGGCCTTAGACAGTCGATCATGTTTAAAATGCTGTTTTTTTGCAGAATACCAAACCAGCTAAAGTTAAAAAACATTTTCTTAGCTGACAATTTCCCTCTACATTTTGATCTGAAATGAAAATTATGGCTGGCCAATATTATAAATAGAAATGAGTTGAATTGAATTTAAAAATCAATTGTAAAATAAAAGAATGTCTAAAGGGGATAGATCCAGTGGCATACCGGCCATGGCAGAAGACCTCGCTATGCAGGGTGAGTAATATTTATTTTTTAATTTGTTTAAACTGGCTTTTAAGTGGTTAAACAGAAGCAACTGGAGTTAAAGGTACATTTACTCCCACTTATGGCACTAAACAACTGCTGGACAGATAGATATTTGTTTGCTGATGGGCAAACATGTAACATTGTCATTTTTAGCCTGTTCAGACAGGCAGACCACAATTTATATGCACACAAAATGATCAGTAATAGATTATTCAGTGGGCATAGGCTGCCAGTGATGGACAGTGATCTGTTAAGCAAACCAAGTGATAATTTCATCTGAATAACAAGCATTTTTCTTGCTCGTCAGGCGTTTGGCAGCCTGTTTACATGAGTACGTGAGTGTTCCCGGTAATTGTGGATTGTAAGTGTACCTTTATTCCAAATGCTGCTTCCAAAAGCAGGTGCTGGTTGTATAGCACAGCTGGCACCCACCATGAATTGTGTAGGCCCAACTCCTGAGCTTGCTCCATAAGAAGGGGAAGATCAACATAAACAGAAATAAACACTTGAAATAGATCACTCTGTGTGTAATGACTCTATATAATATATGAGTTTCACTTTTTGTATTGAAGAACTGAAATAAAGTAACTTTTTATTGATATTCTAATTTAGTGAGAAACACTTGTGAATGAGAAAAAAAAAAATTAGCTTTCATGTGAACAGAGGTAGATATAACTGTCGGCAGGATGAAGGATTCATTTTTATGTAAGGGCCACCTTCTATTTCAACTAATCAAAGTGATAAAACGTGTTTTTTCCATTACGTGTCTAAGTCTTCGTATTTAAAGGCTTCTTCCCCATTTTCAGTACTGATATGTTGGTAATTTTCTGTTTTCTGCACATAGCAAGCAATGCAAATGAATATCCCTGTCATACAAGAGTCGATAAGCTGTATGAAGCTGTCAGCAGTTTCCCAGAATATATCACCATTATGTTGATCACAATCAAGGCATTCATGATTACATAAGTAGAAGCAATTTTCGGCATTTTAATTACACATAGGGAATAAGTCTATGTTAAATGTGCTGATCATGACTTTCACTATAAAAAGGTTGTATATATCTCAGGAATATGAGTTGTGAGATAGAACACAAATATGCTAAATGCACCCTGCTCTTAACTATTCACAGCATTATATACAAATAAGGCACTAGTGTAGAAATTTTCATGGCTGTCCTGTTAGCCACTCATTTTACAAGAAGTAATTTTCAGAGAACTGCTTAAGGGAACCTGTCACCCCCTCCCCGGCGTTTTTAAGTAAAAGAGCCACCTTCAGCAGCACTAAGGCTGCATTCTGTGAATGTGGCTCTTTTTTTTCTGGTCCTCTGCAATGCTGAACTATAGCGTTTTAAAAATAGGTCCCCATACCTTAATTAAGCCCCATAGGTCATTATCTCCCCCTGTGTAATCCTCCTCCCATCCGTCCATCACCCCCCTTCAGCGTCACAGCCCCTTCTCCTGAGTTGTTTTTCTTTGACTAACCTGCAGTGGGGCGCCTGCGCTCTTGGAACAGGAAAATGATCAGCACATCCGATGCAGCACAGGGATGAAAATGAAAGTGGAGGGACTGGGAGAAGGGGGCAGGCGCAGCTAAGCACGTTGACTGCGCAGGCACCAGATTCCCAGCCCCGAAGTGCGAATACATGATAACACACTGCGGGGAGGGATCTGGTGCCTGAAAAAGACGCAGGCGCAATAGCCTTCTGTCAGTCACCGGGCAGCGCGCACTGCGCATGTCCGAGGACTGTTCCAAGAGCGCAGGCGCCCCACAGCAGGTTAGTCAAAGAAAAACAACTCAGGAGGAGGGGCTGTGACTCTGAAGGGGGGTGATGGACGGATGGGAGGAGGATTACACAGGGGGAGACAATGACCTATGGGATGCAATTAAGGTATGGGGAGATATTTTTAAAACGCTATATTTCAGCGTTGCAGGGAACAGAAAAAAAAGAGCCACCTTCACAGACTGCAGCCTTAGTGCTGCTGAAGGTGGCTCTTTTACTTAAAAACGCCCGGAGTGGTGACAGGTTCCCTTTAAACATTTGCTTATGTGAGCAGGTTGCGAGAAGCAGTGACGCACGAGAGGCAGATCAATGTTAACAATTTAGTTTAACAATGGGATACTCCACGCAGGGAGGCAAACAGTTAAATGAGGGAATAAACTGTTAAGTTGTAAGGAAAATGCAGAGTTAATGAACAAGGTAAAGGCAGTTATTTCAGAGCTGTCTGAGGTGTCTCAGGCTGTAGATGGTGCTTGGAAGTCGGTAGCGCCAACAACGTGATAATGCAAAATAGTCTGCACTCCAGTCGCTATCGTGGTGCATGTGGAAGGAATGATTCATCCAAGGAAAAAGGAAATCCCGACACTCACATGTGTTGATTTAATTTGCTTTATTCCACATCCCAGCAAAACGTTTCAGCTCATCCAGAGCCTTTATCAATAGCGCCAACGGCTGGCGTGATGCTTGTCCAATGAGGTCCTGCAGGCAACGGTGGTCCGTCTTCTGGCAGCAGCAGTCGGTCTCCGGTACTTTCTGCTGAGCCCCTAGTCCATAAGTGGATGCGGCCAATGCAAACAAGGCCGCAGTTCTGTCAGGGTCCCAGCCGAGAGGCGTGGCAATGTCTGGCAATGAGGGCAGCAACAAACAGTCCTGCACTCTGCCCCGGCTCTTAAGCTTATGTGCGGCATTTAGCTGAATAGGGCTCCCAGCTCTCTCCCTGTTACTGCAGTGGGCTCCAGCAGCGTCCTGGTGTCGGATCAGCCGCAATTCGTTACGGCCCAGCTGCGCACCCCGCGGAGCACACTGCGCACGCACCTTGGAGGGATCGGCTTGCGTAAGCAATCACTCGTTCTTCCCCCTCTTGCATTTGAGAGAGCACAGCCCCCTGACCATGGAGGCTTCCATGGTGTGTAGAATGAAAGGTTGCGAGAAGTCGGCATAGGCCAAGATTAGAGCTTCTGTCAGAGCCATCTTCAAGGCCAGGAAGGCCTTTTCCTTGCTGTTTCCCCCAACGGATGATCCGATTCTTCACCCCTGACGGTACCCCCTTGAATAATTCCAACAGCGGATTAGTGATGCCGGTGAAATTCTTCATGAACGTTCGGTAGTACCCAGTAAGCCCCAGAAAGGCCCGAACATCTTTCACTGTCTTCAGGGTGGGCCAGTCTTGTACTGCCGCTATCTTTTCTCAAGCAGGCCTTACTCTGTCATCGGATACGATGTGTCCCAGATACTCGATTTGTATGCGGAAAAGGTGGCATTTTTGGGCTTCACTTTCTGACCATGTTTATGCAGCCGACTCAGCATTTGTTCTAACCACCGGAGATGTTCTTCAAAAGTAGCGGCGTAGACAATGATGTCGTCCAAATAAATTAGGGTGGCTTTGAAGTTCAGGTCTCCTAAGCACCACTACATCAGCCGTTGGAAGGTTCCAAGCGCGTTGGTAATACCTAAGGGCATCCGGTTGAATTCGAACAACCTCATAGGTAGTATGAACATTGTTTTCAGCCAGTTTTGCTCAGCCAAAGGCACTTGCCAGTATCCGTTGGCCAGATCTAATGACAAAAAGTACTTAGCTTTTCCCAGGGCAGACAACGACTCCTCAATTTTCGGTAGGGGGTGAGTCCCAAACTATACAGGCATTTAATCGCCGGTAGTCCACACAAAAACGCAAGGTTCAGTCCTTCTTCTGAACTAGAATGATAGGGGTTGCCCACATGCTCTGGTTTTCCCATATGACCACACTCTGCAGCATGTGTGCCACTATTTCTTTCACTTCCTGGTACATTTGTGGCGGGATCTGACGATAGCTCTCCCTAACCAATGCGGCATTTCCTGTGGGGATCTCATGAGTTACGGCCTTGGTGCACCTGCTGAGGGGAAAGTTCCAACAGTTTGGCCCGCACTTGTTTCAGGATCCGGCGCCCTTCTTTGGTACTTCCAGGCAGATGCCCTGGGGCCACGGTGACATCTACAGTCCACGGATATCCCTATTTCACTGCTAACTGGATGGTCTCTGGCGGTACCAGTTCTTCCGGCATACCCAGCACCTGTGCCACTTCACTTCTAGATGAGAGGGTCAAATTGTCTTCCCCTAGGTTGACGCACCACTACGCTACCGTCACAGACAGTTGCCAATGTCCGAGCAACGAGGAGTCCCGAAGGTATCTGGTCCACTGTGGTTTGTTCAATCTGGATTTCCACCCCTTCAAGCGGCGTGCAGACTCGTACGGGTAGCATGAGCACCGTCTGACCAGGTAGTAGGATGAGCTTGGTAGCAACGGGGACTATCACCTTTCCTAGAATCTTCACGTCACTGGACGTCTCTTGCACCTGGGCAACCCGAATCAGTTGTGGTGTGTCAACTTATGTGAAGACAATTTGACCCTCTCATCCAGAAGTGAAGTGGCACACGTGATAGGTATGCTGGAAAAACTGTTACCTCCAGAGACCATCCAGTTAGCAGTGAAACAGGGATATCCGTGGACTGTAGATGTCACCATGGCCACAGAGCATCTGCCTGGAAGTACCAGGGAAGGGCGCCGGATCTTGGAACAGGTGCAGGCCAAACTATCGGAACTCTCCACTCAGCTGGTGCAACAGGTGAAAGCCGTGCTGGAGCGTTACTAGGATGTCTTCGCCCATCACGAGGACGACTTTGGGTGCACCATAGCCATAACTCCTTTGGGTGGTTCCGGGGCTCCACTCATCCAGAAAGGAATCTGGTGGCTCACTGATCAGAAGGCTTCTGAGTTCTTTCAGCACATTCATCCCAAGGGTCACCGGAGGGCCATCACCAGGGTCACCAGTGAGCAACACTATTCATTTTCGGCCTGCATCTTTGCCACATACGGTAACTTGCATCCAGACCACCCCTGCGACCGGGATGGGCAATTGCTTCTCAGGCTGTAGATATAATTATTATTATTATTATTTATTTATATAGCGCCAATAATTCCATGGTGCTGTACATGAGAAGGGGTTACATACAAAGTTATAGATATCGTTTACAGTAAACAAATTTACAATGACAGACTGGTACAGAGGGGAGAGGACCCTGTCCTTGAGGACTTACATTCTGCGGGATAATGGGGAAGAAACAGAAGGTCAGGGGTCGGGGATGATGCTTGGAAGTCGGTAGCGCCAACAACGGCTGGCGTGACGCTTGACCAATGAGGTCCTGCAGGCAACAGTGGTCCGTCTTCTGGCGGCAGCAGTCGATCTCCGGTACCTCCCCCTGAACCCCTAGTCCATAAATGTATGCGGCCAATGCAAATAAGGCCGCAGTTCTGTCAGGGTCCCGGCCGAACGGCGTGGCAATGTCCGACAATGAGGGCAGCAACAAACAGTCCTGCACCCTGCCCCGCCTCTTAAGCTTATGTGTGGCACTTACCTGAACAGGGCTCCCGGCTCTCTCCCTGTTACTGCAGTGGGCTCCAGCAGGTCCTGGTATTGGATTGGCCGCGATTCATTACGGCCCAGCTGCGCACCCCGTGGAGCACACTGCACACGCACCTTGCCTCTATCACTGCCAGCGGGAAACTGGCTCACGCTGCACGCGCTTTCCCTTTTAACCGCACCCCCTGCTTCCGGGTCAGGGCCCCTGCCCGGGCCTTTTATGTCTTCCCCTGGACAACATGGGACGCATCCTAGACAGTTCTGGACCGTGGTCCAGTCGTCCTCCTTACACTTACATATAATATTATTCTCTGGAGAAATACATTAAGGTCTATTGACCTCATCATCTTAGAAGCTCATTTATTGATTTTACTTCTCCTTTTTTGAAAAGGGAGATATACAAAGAACATATTTGAATTTTCATTTCATGTATTACTTATTGCTATGCTATTTTGCATATTATTCTGCCTTAGACCTTCCATGTTTTGTACAATGTTTTTGGTGTGGATAAACCATATCACTAAAGGGGTTGTCGGGACTTTAACATTGATGGTCTATTCTTAGGATACTGTATGTCATCAATGTCTGATTGGTAGGGGTGCTGTCAAGCTGTGATAGACTTCAGTAAGGAAGAGGGGCCTCAAACTGTCTCTGGACCTGGGACCCTAACTACCCCTGGGACAGGGGTACTCTAAAAGGTAGAGAAGGCCCAGTCTTTGACCTTACCATGCTCCTGTAAAAACCCTTATCTGTCCCCTCCCCAGCACATGAGGCATGGGACAAAAATGAAAGGACAAGCAGGCACAAAGACAAAACAGGAAACCAATATCATACAAAAGCACTATCCAACAATAGGGAGGAGGATAGGAACAGGGAGGAATAAACTAATTGGGAAAATGGACCAAGATATAAGCACACACATACAGCAGCAAACTACAGGACCCCACAACTCCAAACTTCAACTTCTTAGATTTAGCACACAGCGCAGGAAGTATATATATAGCAACAACAAACTCCTATTCAGCTTTAGGTCTCCAGAGAGCAAGGAAGCAGAGCTTTTATAGGAAGAGTTAATGACCAGATCAGAAGCAGCTGAAATGAAGCTGCGTGTTTTTGACCAGCATAGAAAGGGCCTTTAATCTCTTCAGCATCAAAGGAAACCAAATTCATGAAAATGGCAACCAAATACCCAGGCTAAATGGAAGATATGCGATTCACAATACGCAATGAACTTCTATCCCCAGATCTCCCAGGTTGGCATGACACACTCATGACATTACCCCCTTTCTACGAAGGGCCCCAGGACCCTCGGAGCCGGGTTTACCCAGATGCACCAAATGAAAGGACCACATCAACCTATTGGCATTAACCTCAGATGCCACCACACGCACATCCTCTCCTCCAGACCATATATTTTTCAATGTACTTGGCACTGTACGGGGCAGCGAACCATACTTGAATCGATGACTTTTGCTACTTGAATTTCTAAATTGCAATCAACAACAACTATTGGCGATGGGAAACGTGACGTTCCACCGGCGCCATAAATTTTTGAACAAAGACCTGTGAAAATTATGGACCTTGAGAGTCGGTGGAAGCTTAAGACGAAAAGCTACAGGGTTGATTACAGTGACCACCTTATAAGGACCAATATACCTAGGACGCAATTTCCAAGAAGGAACTTTCAGTTTAATAACCTGACAATTGTTTCTTATCAGCCATACATTTGTTTTTGTCTTCCATGATCTTTAAATTATTCTGAACCCCTTCCCACACAGATGAGCGCAAAGAAGACAGACAATTGTCAATCCCCAGGAACCTTCCAAAACTCATCTTTACTGAAGGTACAGAATTGACTTACCAGTGGACTCACTACAATGATTGTTTAATGCAAATTCAATCAGTGGTAGAAAAGAAGAGCAATCCTCCTGGTTATCAGACACAAAACATCTGTGGTAAGTTTCTAAACTTTGGCTTAAGCATTCAGTTGGGCTATTAGTTTAAGGATAAAACGTCAAAGAAAAGGATAGGTGCATCCTTAAACGAGAACAAAACGCCCTCTAAAATTTTGATACAAATTAGGTTCCCTGATCTGACACGACATCAGAGGGAACACCATGAAGCTTCACGATCTCAGTGATAAACACCTGAGCCAGTGTCTTGGCATTAGGGAGAGCAGATAAAACCATAAAGTGGCACATTTTACTAAAACAATCCACCACAACTAAGATAACAGTTTTATTAGAAGACTAAGGAAGATCCGTAATGAAATATATGGATAAATTAGTCCATAGTCAGTCAGGAATGGTAAATGGCAAAAGAGCCTCAAGCAGACGAGTACACAACATGAAGACACAAAGTCAACTACATCATTATGCAACCTTAGTCAGCAAAAACAGCAAGAAAGGAGGTCTAAGGACACCTTACTACCTGGGTGACCAACCAGAGCCGAGTTATGATGTGCCTTCAAAATTTTAAGATGCAGATGAACAGGTACATACAATTTCCTTGAAGGACCAGCAGAGGCATCCTTTTGAGCCTTAAATACCTCACCGTCAAGTTCAGAACACACTGCGGAGATGACCACCTCTTCTTGCAAAATGGGGACAGCATTGTCAGTATCTCCCACCTCCAGGGAAACTCTGAGACAAAGCATCCGCTTTGACTTTCTTAATCCCAGAGCAGTCATACACATGATGAGGAGGCAGTTCTTGACACCCCTTTTCAGAGAAGAGTTCCTCAAAATTGGACAGGGAAGATGATATGATTTTAGTGGAGCTACTAGAGATAGTAGCATCTAGGCAATAATTTTTGCAAAAATCACTTCACTTAATAATCTCTCTGGCCTGCCAGTCTGTGACCAGATTATGTTGAGTCTACCAAGGGAGACCAAACAACACAATAGGAGTAAGGAGACTTTCCAAGATATAACAAGAAAAGAGCTCCCTTTGAAGAGCCCCTATGCACACGTTCACACCATGCACTACTTGCATAACATTTCCCTGACCAAGAGGTGCAGAGTAAATTGCAAGTGTGGGAACTGGTTTCGCCAGAGTACTACAGGAAATACCAAGGTCCCGTGTGAAACGAGCATCTACCAACCATATTGGCTCCTGCTATCCTAAGAGTGTCTTCTAAGAGCAAGGAAGCATAGTTTCTTAGAAAGGATTGTTAACATCTTCAATACCAAAGGAAGACAAATTAATTTAATATGGGATTTAAATACAGAGGCTAAATGGAAGATCTCCGATTCACAATGCGCAGTGATCTTCTACACCCAGATCTTTCAGGCTGGCATGATACACTTGTGACAGATGCAACACCCAGCACCCACGCCAATCAGTATAGAGCTGCACAGCACAGCTCTGTCAACTGTATAGTGGCTGCAGTAGGGTACTGTATATCCACCCCTTATTCAAAACAGTAGGGGGTGAATGTATAGTACCCAGCCGCAGCCACTATACCATTGCCTGAGCTGTGGTGTGCAGATCTGCAACTGAGCTGCTCTGGTCACCATCTGCACCTGAAACAGCTGATCCGACCCCCACCAATGAGACATTGATGGCGTATACCAAGGGTAGACCATCTATGTTAAAGTCCTGACAACCCCTTTAATATTAAATCCTCCACATTAAATTTGCAAATCAAATCTCAGAGACTTGGGTGTTCTGGTTTCAAGTAATCTAAGAATCAGCACTGAATCTCAGGCAGTAGCTGCAAAAGAAAATACAATTTTAGGGTGTATTTTGACTCCGTAACTACAATTCAAGTGTACGGCACTTGAGACACTGTTTCTAGGCTGTCTCAGTATGAACCAGTACTCACACATAGTATATCAACAGATAGCTTGAACTCGACTGCAGTAGGCACATTTGAAAATTCCAGAAGAGAGTTTATTTTCCAACTGAATTCTTGTAGTTATGCACAAATACAGTAAGTAACACAGACTTGTTTGAACCAGAGATGCAAACACATGAGCTTCTAAGATGGCTGACAAACAGTGAGTGAGGAAGAAGAATGAAGAAGGGATGGGTTACTGACATAAGAGCTGCATCAGAGCTGGAGAGAGAGACATTTAGAGAGTAAGGACAAACTACTAAAGAGGATCAAACGTTATTGCATTGCAATAAAACAGCACAATAAAACGACAATACAATACTATATGATTCCCAAGTAGTGGGACATGGGACAAGACACTTCCCGTCTGATATCTTTAGATGTCATGATGATCTGATCTTGATACAAAGTCCTTTGATGATGTCCACTGTTGTTCTTGAAATCGGAAAGACAAGATATAAACACACAAAAATGCAACAATAAAACTATAACAGTTGTAAAAGTTCAGATTTATAGTTAGTGGTCTAAAGTCCACAACAGTAGGCTAGTCCAAGATCCATTGGAAATATATCTTCAGATTGGGGAAGCTAGAATATGAAAACACTTCCACCAATCCAATAATCCAAGTGGAGAATGTTTGAAGTTCTAACACAGGTGGAGGTATACTCCAAAACCGTGAGCTGTGTCCAGCAGTAGTGTCTTACTTCAAGTGATATCCTACTTTGGTTCAAGCAGAACAAGTTCAGTGACTGGATGAATGAAAACTTGTGCTGATTTTCCTTTTGTCACCTTAACCTCCACTTTTCGAGTCTTCCCATCGTCCTTAGGCATAACCTTGATGATAAGACCAATTGGCCAGTTATTATTATTACTTATTATTATAGTGACACTTATTCCATGGCGCTTTACATGTGAAAAGGGGTATACATAATAAAAACGAGTACAGTAATCTTAAACAATAAAAGTCACGACTGGTACAAGAGGAGAGAAGACCATGCCAAGGCTTGTGGGAAGAGGTAGGTCTTCAGGTTCCTTTTGAAAGTTTACATGGTAGGCGAGAGTCGGATATGTTGGGGTAGAGAGTTCTAGAGAAGAGGAGATGTGGGGGGAAAAATCTTGTATGCGATTGTGGGAAGAGGAGATAAGAGGGGAGTAGAGAAGGACATCTTGTGAGCATCAGAGATTGTAAGTACTGGGAGACTATGTCACAGATGTATGGAGTAGACAGGTTGTTGATGGCTTTGTATGCCATGGTTAGGGTTTTGAACTGGAGTCACGGGGTAATGGAGAGCCAGTGAAGGGATTGACAGAGGGGATAGGCCGGGGAATAGCGGGAAGATAAGTGGATTAGTCGGGCCACAGATTTTAAAATAGATTGGAGGGGTGCAAGAGTGTTAGAAGGGAGGCCACAAAACAGGAGGTTGCAGTAGTCAAGGCGGAAGATGATGAGTGCAAGGACTAGGGTTTTTGCAGATTCTTGGTTGAGGAATGTACGGATCTTGGAAATATTTTTGAGTTAAAGTCATGAGGAAGTGGAAAGGGTTTGGATATGTGGTTTGAAGGAGAGATCAGAGTCTATGATTGCCCCAACGCAGCGAGCTTGCGGGACTAGGGAGAGTGAGCAGCCATTTACTTTAATGTATAGGTCAATTGGTGGGGCATTGAGTGAGATGGGGAAAGATGATGAATTCTGTTTTGTCCATATTAAGTTTTAGAAGTCTAACAGAGAAGGATGAAATGGATATTGTGGGATTCTAGTTATTAGGGAGGTGATATCGGGTCCAGAAAGGTATATCTGTGTGTCATCAGCATAGAGGTGATACTGCAAGCCATGAGATTCTATGAGCTGTCATAGGCCGAAGGTGTAAATGGAGAAGAGAAGTACTGAACCTAGGGGGACACCAACAGATAGGGGGTGAGGTGAGGAGGTGGTGTGAGTGGGAGACGCTGAATGTACGGTCTGTTAGGGATGATGAGATCCAAGATAGGGATAAATCTGATGCCAAGAGATGAGAGGGTCTGTAGTAATAGGGAATGGTCCACTGTGTCAAATGCAGAGGATAGGTCCAGGAGGAGGAAGACAGAGTAGTGTCACTTGGCTTTGGTGGTTAGTAGGTCATTAGTGACTTTAGTCAGGGCAGTTTCAGTGGAGTGATGCTGTCGGAAGCCAGATTGTAAGCAGCCAAAGAGGGAGAAGGCGGAGAGGTGGGATTACAGTTCAAAATGGGTGTGTTGTTCCAATAGTTTTAAGGAATAGGGGAGAAGTGATATGGGGTGATAGCTAGATACAGAGAATGGGTTAAGAGAGGGCTGTTTGAGGATGGGTGTGATTGAAGCATGTTTGAAGCATGAGAGGAAAAAACAGTTGTCAGTGATAGGTTGAAGAGATGGTTTATGATTGGGAGGTGAGGTTTGGGATTAGGTGGGATGGGATCAGCTCAAGTGCAGTGGTGAGATGTGATCTTGAGAGTAGAGAGGAAAGTTGATCCTCTGTAATGTTGGAGAAGTTGGTTTTGGAGGAGGAGAGCTGAGTAGTTAGGCGGAGGACTGTTTGGGCTGTAGGCCAAAGCTTTCTCTGATGTTATTAATCTTCTGCTTGAAGAATTATATAAAGTCATCAGTTGAGATGAGTGGAGAAGGAGGCGGTGCTGGGAGATGGAGGAGAGAATGGAAAGTGTTGAATAGCTGTTTAGGGTTGAGAGACAAGGAGGATATGAGACATGAGAAGTAGGTTTGTTTTCTGCAGAGAGTGTGGCCTTGACAGCAATGTGGGACTGTTTGAAAGCGTTGAAATTCTCATTGGAGTGGGATCTTTTCCATCTCCGCTCAGCAACCCTGGAAGCCTGCCTCAGTTCTTCGGTCAGGCTGGTCTGCGAGGGTTGTCTGTTGATTATTGCAATGAGCTTCCTTGTCTTTATAAGGACAAGGTTTCCTTTTTTGAGATTAGGCCTTGGCATCTGCCATTTGTGACAGCCTTAAAGCAAATGCAGGTATTCAGTTTTCCAGTGATGCCAAAACACATTAGATAGGTGCTGAACCTGCTTCCCCGCTGTCGTCAAAATTCCCTTGAGGAATTACTGCAGCTCAAACCTTCTGCGTAAGAAGTGTGTCCGAAGTAAGAATTATTGGATTATCAGGGTCCGATGATACTGGTACCAATGGTCTTGCATTTATTATAGCTGACACTTCCGCCAGAAACGTGACCAAAACTTCATAAATGAGAGGCAGCTTGTGGCCCAGCAACATGGAACAAAAGATATATTATTCCAATCATACGTTCCTAGAATTCCTCCATATGTGATGAATGTGATCAATGTGGGGGTTGAACACCCCAGGTGCACCCATTATCAATTAACAAATTGCCTATCTGCAGTTCTTTGCAGGCTCCTACAAAGTTAGTGACACAGTCAGACCTGAGTTGTTTGTCAGGTCCCTGAATGTAAAAAAAGTCTTCTGAGACCATTGATGAAGCAAAAGGAATCCATGGATTCAATCTCCTTGATGTGAATTGCTTAGATGCTAAGACAGGTGAACAAAACAGCCCACCACTTACTGTTTGTGGCTCTACCACGAGTCCTTCTTGTAAATATGAACCATGGACCAAAGAAGTCTACACCATGTGAATGACTGGTCTTTATTTATCCTGTCTGCTGGGAGATTCACCATCTGTTGATGGTATGAAGACACACCTCTTCATTCCCACAATCTATAAGCCACCTGACTTGATAGTGCCTTCAGTAAGCTGTCTTTTTTGGTGTTGCACTCGTTTATGATAGTGACGGACCAGGAAAACAGCGATATAGGGTTGACCTGGAATTATGAAAGGATTCTGCTCCATATTTCATAGATCAGACTTCTCTATATGATTTCCCACCCTTAATAGTTTGCAAAGATCAACCATGGGTTCAATTCAAGCTGTGTGCTGTTTTTGGACAGGCTGGTACTCTTTGAGATACTGTCAATCTCGTGATGATATTCTTGCTGTGTACATATGATGATAACCTGTTCAGCATGTTCAATGTCAGCAACAGTAGTGTGTTTTTACACATTTTACACTTTTACACATATGCCAGCCTTGACACTCAAATTATTTACTGCTGGTAAAGCAATTAGTGATGAGAATAAGACAAGCG
Source organism: Oophaga sylvatica (assembly GCA_033576555.1). NCBI lineage: Eukaryota > Metazoa > Chordata > Amphibia > Anura > Dendrobatidae > Oophaga > Oophaga sylvatica. The sequence goes on along the minus strand of JARQOD010000002.1, from coordinate 188,565,206 downwards.
ATGACCAACTTCAGAAGCACTCCAGGCGATAAGACTTTTGCTTCAATTTTGGTATCACAGAAGTGTAGTGTGTAGTGATGGTTGGTCTGATTTCTTTTTCAGACTCTGGTTCCACCAGCTCGTAAGCATTGGTCGTGTCCATTGCACAAGAAGACTTGTATAGGAGACTTGGAGGTCACAACCACATGTTGTTATTGAGCTCGGATTCAGCTGTGAGTGTTATCCCTTGGTCAGCTGGGTTCAAGCCAGTGGAGATGTGATGCTACTGTTCAGGAGTATAAAAGGTTCTGATGCACTCTTCTCCATTGCTGACTTAGGCATAGAATTGCTTTGTTTGGTTGTATATGTAGCCAAGTACCACTCTACTGCCTGTGTTGAAAGAAAATAAATCAGTAGTAATGTCCATTTTGTCCTTTATAACTTCAGCACTCTCCTCAGCCAGTAAAGCAGCACAAAGTTCAAGCTTTAGTACAGGAAGAGTGGGTTTTGGTGTTAGTTTGGCCTTACCCAGGACAAATCGATAATGTACCTTGTCGCTGGCTTCTGAAGTCTTCAGATAGGCTCCTGCAGCTGTAGCCTCTGTAGATGCATCAGAGAAAATATTGACCTTCTTCCTAATAGCAGCTGAAAGCGACCTTAACCCCTTCACCCCCAAGGGTGGTTTGCACGTTAATGACCGGGCCAATTTTTACAATTCTGACCACTGTCTCTTTATGAGGTTATAACTCTGGAACGCTTCAACGGATCTTCGCGATTCTGAGATTGTTTTCTCGTGACATATTGTACTTCATGTTAGTGGTAAAATTTCTTCGATATAACTTGCGTTTATTTTTGAAAAAAACGCAAATATAGCGAAAATTTTTAAAATTTTGCAATTTTCAAACTTTGAATTTTTATTCCCTTAAAACAGAGAAATATATCACACAAAATAGTTAAGAAATAACATTTCCCACATGTCTACTTTACATCAGCACAATTTTGGAACCAAAATTTTTTTTTGTTAGGAAATTATAAGGGTTAAAAGTTGACCAGCGATTTCTCATTTTACAGCAAAATTTACAAAGCCATTTTTTTTAGGGACCACCTCACATTTGAAGTCACTTTGAGGGTCTATATGGCAGAAAATACCCAAAAGTGACACCATTCTAAAAACTGCACCCCTCAAGGTACTCAAAACCACATTCAAGAAGTTTATTAACCCTTCAGGTGCTTCACAGTAACTAAAGCAACGTGGAAGGAAAAAATGAATATTTTACTTTTTAGCCACAAAAATTATCTTTTACAAACTTTTTTTTATTTTCACAAGGGTAAAAGGAGAAAATGGACAGATAAGGTTGTTATGCAATTTCTCCTGAGTACGCCAATACCCCATATGTGGGGGAAAACCACTGTTTGGTACACGGCAGAGCTCGTAAGGGAAGGAGCGACGTTTGACTTTTTCAAACTAAAATTGGCTGGAATTTAGATTGGATGCCATGTCACGTTTGGAGAGCCCCTGATGCGCCTAAACAGTGGAAACCCCCCACAAGTGACACCATTTTGGAAACTAGACCCCCTAAGGTACTTATCTAGATCTGTTGTGAGCACTTTGAACCCTCAAGTGTTTCACAAAAGTTTATAAAGCCTGGGTGTGAAAAAAAAAAAATCAATTTTCCACAAAAATGATTTTTTAGTCCCAAATTTTTGAATTTTCCCAAGGAAATTGGACCCCAAAAGTTGTTGTCCAATTTGTCCTGAGTACGCTGATACCCCATATGTGGGGGGGGGAAACTGTTTGGGCGCACGGCAGGGCTTGGAAAGGAAGTAGTAACATTTGGAATGCAGACGTTAATGGGGTCATGTTCCGTTTGCAGTGCCCCAGATGAGCCTAAACATGAAACCCCCCACAAGTGACCCCATTTGGAAATAGACCCCCTAAGGAACTTATCTAGATCTTTGGTGAGCACTTTGAACCCCAAGTGCTTCACACAAGTTTATAATGCCCGGGCATGAAAATAAAAATCCTATTTTTTTCCCACAAAAATTATCTTTTAGTCACTAATTTTTTTTTTCCCAAGGGTAACAGGAGAAATTGGACCACATAAGTTGTTGTACAATTTGTCCTGAGTACGCCGATACCCCATATGTGGGGGGGAACCACTGTTTGGGCGCACGGCAGAGCTCGGAATGGAAGGAGCACCATTTGACTTTTTCCAACCAAAATTGGCTGGAATTGAGTTTGGATGCCATGTTGCATTTGGAGAGCCCCTGATGTGCCTAAACAGTGGAAACCCCCCACAAATGACCCCATTTGGGAAACTAGACCCCCTAAGGAACTTATCTAGATTTTTGATGAGCAATTTGAACCCCAAGTGCTTCACACAAGTTTATAACGTAGAGCCGTAAAATTTAAAAATCATATTTTTTCCACAAAAATGATCTTTTCACCCCAATTTTTATTTTTCCAAGGGTAACAAGACTCCAAAAGTTATTATGCAATTTGCCCTGATCCTGATACCCCATATGTGGGGGTAAACCACTGTTTGGGTGCATGGCAGAGTTTGGAAGGGAAGGAGCGCCGTCTGACTTTTTCAACGCAGAATTGGCTGGACGCCATGTCGTGTTTGGAGAGCTCCTGATCTGCCTAAACAGTGGAAACCCCCATAAATGACACCATTTTGGAAACTAGACCCCTCAAGGAACTTATCTAGATGTGTGGTGAGAAACTTTGAACCCCAAAGTGCTTCACAAAGTTTATAACGCACAGCCGTAAAAATAAAAAATCTTTTTTTTTTTACAAAAATGATTTTTTTCGCCCCCAATATTTATTTTCACAAGGGTAACAGGAGAAATTGGACCCCAAAAGTTGTTGTCCAATTTGTCCTGAGTACGCTGATACCCAATATGTGGGAGAAAACTACTGTATGGGCCACGTCAGGGCTCGGAAGGGAAGTAGTGACGTTTTGGATTGCAGACTTTGATGGAATGGTCTGGGGCGTCATGTCGCATTTGGAGAGCCCCTGATGCGCCTAAACAGTGGAAACCCCCCACAAGTGACCCCATTTTGGAAAATAGACCCCACAAGGAACTTATCTAGATGTGTGGTGAGCACTTTGAACCCCGAAGTGCTTCACAGAAGTTTATAACGCACAGCCGTAAAAATAAAAAATCTTTTTTTTTTTTGCAAAAATGATTTTTTCGCCCCCAATATTTTATTTTTCACAAGGTAACAGGAGAAATTGGACGAAATGGACCCAAAAGTTGTTGTCCAATTTGTCCTGAGTACGCTGATACCCAATATGTGGGAGAAAACTACTGTATGGGTACACGTTGGGGCTCGGAAGGGAAGTAGTGACGTTTTGGATTGCAGACTTTGATGGAATGGTCTGGGGGCGTCATGTCGCATTTGGAGAGCCCCTGATGCGCCTAAACAGTGGAAATCCCCAACAAGTGACCCCATTTTGGAAAATAGACCCCACAAGGAACTTATCTAGGTGTGTGGTGAGCGCTATGAAGCCCCAAGTGCTTCACAGAAGTTTATAATGTACAGCCGTAAAAACAAAAAAAATATTTTTTTTTGTACAAAAATGATATTTTCGCCCCCAGTTTTTTATTTTCCCAAGGGTAACAGAAGAAATAGGACAAATTGCACAATAACTCTTGGGGTCCAGAGTACGCTGATACCCCATATGTGGGGATAAACTACTGTTTGGACGCATGGCAGAGCTCAGAAGTGAAGGAGCACCGTTTGACTTTTTCAACGCAGAATTGGCTGGAATTGAGATCAGACGCCATGTCACATTTGGAGAGCCCCTGATGTGCCTAAACAGCGGAAACCCCCCAATTCTAACTCCAACCCTAACCCCAACACACCCCTAACCCTAGTCCCAACCCTAACCACAAACCTAACTCTAACACACCCCTAATCCCAACCCTAACCCTAATCCTAACTTTAGCGCCAACCCTAACCCTAACTTTAGCCGCAACCCTAACCCTAACCCTAATGGGAAAATGGAAATAAATACATTTTTTTAATTTTATTATTTTTCCCTAACTAAGGGGGTGATAAAGGGGGGTTTGATTTACTATTTATAGCGGGTTTTTATGATTGGCAGCTGTCACGCTAAAAGACGCTTTTTATTGCAAAAATAGTTTTTTGCATCGCCACATTTTGAGAGCTATAATTTTTGCATATTTTGGCCCACAGAGTCATGTGAGGTCTTATTTTTTGCGGTACGAGTTGACGTTTTTATTTGTACCATTTTTGAGCAGGTGACATTTTTTGATCGCTTTTTATTTCGATTTTTGGGAGGTTAGAATGAACAAAAATCAGCAATTCATGAATTTCTTTTGGGGGAGGCGTTTTTATTGTTCCGCGTGTGGTAAAATTGATAAAGCAGTTTTATTCTTCGGGTCAGTAGATTATGGCGATACCTCATTTATATCATTTTTTTATGTTTTGGCGCTTTTATAGAATAAAAACAATTTTATATAAAAAATAATTATTTTTGCATCGCTTTATTCTGCGAGCTATAACTTTTTTATTTTTTTGCTGATGATGCTGTATGGCGGCTCGTTTTTTGCGGGACAAGATGACGTTTTCAGCGGTACCATGGTTATTTATATCGGTCATTTTGATCACGCGTTATTCCACTTTTTGTTTGGCGGTATGATGATAAAGCATTGATTTTTGCTTCGTTTTTTTTTTTTTTTAAGGGGTTCACTAAAGGGGTTAACTAGTGGGACAGTTTTATAGGGGGGGTCGTTACGGACGCGGCGATACCAAATATGTGTACTTTTATTGTTTTGGTTTTTTTATTTACAGGAAGAAATGAATTTATTGGGGAATATTTTTTTTTTTTTTTATTTATTTTGGATTTTTTTTTATAACATGTTTATTTTTATTTTTTTAACTTTTTTACTTTGTCCCAGGGTGGGACATCACTGTATTTTATCAAATCGCTGGTGTGACAGTGTGCACAGCACACTGTCACACCAGCGATCGCTCAGGCAGTGCAGCAGGCTTCTCAGTGCCTGCTCTCAGCAGGCACTGAGGAAGCCGCCTCCCTCCAGGACCCTGGCGTCATCTTGGATCCGGGTCCTGGGAGGGAGGAAGCCCTCAGAACAGCGCGATCACATCGCGCTGGTCTGAGGGTCTCAGGGGGGCGCGCAGGGAGCCCCCATCCTGCCGATCCTCCCCTGTGCCCCCAGTACACCGCGATCATGTTTGATCGCGGTGTGCTAGGGGTTAATGTGCCGGGAGCGGTCCGTGACCGCTCCTGACACACAGTCACGGGTGTCAGCTGTGATAATCAGCTGACACCCGGCGGCGATTAGCTGCGCTCCCCTCAGGAGCGCAGCTGATCGCCTATGACGTACTATCCCGTCCATGGGCAGAATGGCACGGGTTTTATGGACGGGATAGTACGTCTAATGTCAGAGAGGGGTTAAGGAATAACAGTGTAGAACATTGAGATGTTCTAAGACCTTCAGAGACTTTTTGTCAAGGAGTTACCGCAACGGAGCGGAGCCAGAAGACCAGTGTCTGGTTGCTAATACAACACAGCTGAGAAGAAGCACTTCTCTAGTTTATTAAACGTGTTTATTTCTTCCAGCAGAACAGGAGTTATTCGGCCATGTTGGAGATTTCTATGTTCAGCTGTGCTCTGTTAGCCATTCTTTTTCCCTATATAATCTGGGCTCCATTACCTACTCCTTGTCAGAGTTAGCAATTGCTGCATGACAGTATGAGGGAGAGAAGTTGGTCTAAGGAGTGCTGAAGAAGTTAGAAGCGAACGCTGTTTGGTTTGTATGCTTGGTAATTCCTTATCGTTCCCTGTTTTGCTTTCTTCCCCTTCCTGCACACCCTGGTGGATTCCTCTGTGTGAGTGAATATTTTGTGTGTGTGGAGTTTTCAGTTTACCCTTGTCTTTGTTGCCCTGTTTGTCGGGTTGGTGTATTATGGTGCACAGTAGCGCCCCCTGGGTGGGGGAAAGGAACAGACGAACAGCTAACTTAGGAGATAAGGCAAGGGAGGAGGCCCCTGCGTCTTTGCCATCTGAAGTATCAATGGAACTGGGCGAGCTAGGGTGCCGCCTAGTTTTAGGGTCAGGAGAGGAGCCCCTGGTCACGCAATAGCTGTGTCATGACACTTCTTTCATGTCTCCCACCTTTGTTGTTTCGGGGACCATAGTAGAGTGTCCCAATCTGTATTTTCAGTGCTATACTGTCCCAGTAGTATCTTTCCTTGAATGTTAAAGGGTGCAATAAAACCAAGAGGATCATAGATGCTGTTCATGACAGATAAGACTCCTCATTTGTGAGGGGTTTATCGCAGACTGACACCTAGAATGTGAATTGCAGAGCTGCACTCTGGATTGTTTAGAATGGTAAATCTAGAAAATTGAAACTTCATTACTGCCATAGAAAATAGGTAAGTACTATATTATGTACGCATGGAATTTTGGAAAATTTGAAATGCAATATTGCTATAGGAGAAATTTACAGTAAAAAGAAGGTGCTTAGCACATAAATTGTCGAATGTATATTACATCGTCAAGGCATACTCATAAATTGTAGGTTTTTTAGTCCAAGAGAGGTGTCTTATCAGGACAGTGACCCAACTATAAGGTACGCATTGACGTTGCAGTACAAATATTGGATTTTGCACCTGCGCAGTATGCTTTGCCCAACTGCGGGCAAAGCCGAAAAACAGAAGTGCGCATGCGCTGGCAAATGTAGTTCTGGTACTTGAGCTGGAACTACGTGTGTCGGCACATGACACTTCTGTTTTTTGGCTCTGCCCGCAGTAGGGAAAAACATACTCTGCAGGTGCGAAACGCAATATTTGTGAGCAGGCGCGAGATGTCGCCCGGCGCAAGAGGCGTTTTCCATGAAGGACGGTGATCAACAGCCAATGGGAGTAATGTAGAGACCTGAAACCACGCCCATCGGAAAGAACTGAGATTACCAGTAACAGTATGGGAGAAATTAAAAAGGTTTATCGGGAGTATATAAGGGGAGTCAGGGGGTTATATAAGGATTTAGGGAATGCATAGCAGACACTGAATAAGGTGATATTTTTAGCTGCTATGTCACAAAACTGGTGACAGGTTCCCTTTAAGTTTATATTCACTTGGGATGAAAATCCTGTAGATTTTATGTCTGAATTTTCCGTCCGAAAAATCCAATGCAACGTATAAAAGTAATATGAAGCAGATGAGATCTAAACAAATGTTATGTAAAAAGTACATGTTGACCTGCAGTGCAAACTGTGTATCGGTACCAAGACAATTTGCATAGCAGAATTTAATAGGAATAAACCGACATGTAAGGCCTCATTCAGATGTCAGTGATTGGTACACATCAGACCTCATTCACAAGTCAGTATTTTTGCATCAGTGTTTGTATGCCAAAGCAAGGAATGGAATTTACAGACAAAAACTATAATTAAAAGATTGATACCTGTTCTGTGTTTTGCAGACACCCTGGTTTTGACGTGTGAATGAGGCCTTAGTGTTTTTTATCAGTGTCAGTTTTTACCATCAGTGGGTCATCAGTGACTTTCACGGACACTTGGACTTGTATGGATAATTTTGATCCAAGATTAGAAATGGACATGTCTCCTTGATCCGCAATAAAACACTGACATGTGAACAGCTCCATAGATTACAATGGGTTTGTGTTCTATCCATGAAAACCACATAAAGGACACATGTGTTAGGAATCGAGTTCCCGCTGCTGCACAAGGGGAATCTCAAACCAGTCCCGCTGCAGTCCCCCATCCATCTCCTGCTGCAGTGGAACCTGCTCAGCAGAGACGTCGGTCCCAGCGTCTCGCCAGGTATAGTACCGTGCAGAGACTTGCTGCTGCCGCTCCTGGATCCTCTGTTGTAACCAGTGTTGGAGCAGGCAGATTTGGGACTAAGTCCTCTGTTTCTCCATATGAGCATGCCCAGGGCAAGATCTCTCATTGGAGATCAGTGGTCACAGCTCAGGTACTGCAGCAACTCCTATTGGTCCGCCAGGAAGGTCCTGAAACGGCTTGTGTTCTGAAACAGTTTCTCATTGGTCCTTTTCTGGAAGGTCTTGTAGTTGCTGCTATAAAAGGGTTCCATGGCCGCACAGCCATGCGCTAGTACCAATTGTGTTATGTGCTTTGCGCCAGTGTGATCATGCACGCATGCGGTTAGGGCTCGGCTGAAATAAGCCACAAGAATGCCGGCACCTCCGGTGAGGAGATTTGTATGCACGTGTTCAGGGCTTGGATGAAATAGCCTCTAGAATACCGGCTACTCCGGTGAGGAGTTGCTTGCTTGCGTTGCTGACTGCATGACCACGGACTGCTATCCACATAGCAGTTATCTGTGTACCCCTGTGGTGTTAACATGACACAGTCTCTATCTCTGCATCTCTAACTCAGCGACTCTGTGGTGTAACAGAGTTCACTCATACCGCCATTTAGTGCCACAATGCCTATGTCTGCAACTCTTTGAAGTAACAGAGCTCGCTTATACCGCCATATCCTGTCATCTTACTAGCAGCAAGCTCTGCCTGCACGGTGGACCCCGGGCTGCGAACGCACCTTCTATTTATAATTATTTGGTGCGTTCCGCAACCCTTAACATAATACTAGCACCAGGGTCTGGCTAGTAAAATGGCGGATGACCAGCGTCTACCGCAGTACATCCAGCAGCTGGAGGGTAGGTTGGCGGCTCTTGAGCGCACAACCTCAGCTGAGGATGTTACCACAGTCGCTGTTCAGGCTGCCAGTGTGGCTGCAGCCAGTTTGTCCTCTGCCACCTCTGCCCCTACATTATCCCACCTCCCGCTTCCTGACAAGTTTGCCGGTGACAGCAAGCAATGTCAGGGATTCATGAGTCAGTGCTCTATACAGCTAGAGCTTCTGGCTGCACGTTTCCCCACGGATCGGGCACAAGTGGGTTTTGTATTGTCTCTACTCTTGGGCAGAGCGTTGGAGTGGGCAATGCCGCTGTGGGAGCGCGACGATCGTGTGGTGCGGAGTGCTCCTTGCTTCTTGGAGGCTCTTAAAAAGGTCTTTTTAGGACGTCAGGTCACCCACGACATGGCACTCCAACTGCTGGCATTGGCACGGGGTTCATCTTTGGGCAGTCAGTTTTCCGTCCAATTTCGGACTCTGGCCTCAGAGCTAGACTGGTCGGATAAAGTTCTCATTCCAGTCTACTGGAGAGGACTGGCTGACCATGTTAAAGACGCCTTGGCTACCAGGGAGATTCCCGCCACACTGGAGAAGCTTATCTCCATATTACCAGCATCGACCTCCGTTTTCACGAGCGGAGGTTGGAGCGGGCCCAGTGTAGGCAGAGAATTCGGTTGGCTCCCACCTTTGCCAAACTTCTCGAATCTCCCGTTCTGGCATCCGAACCCCAAAAGGCCACAGAGGTTCCTCGTGCGGGACCTAAGTCTCGGGCTGCTCGAGTATCCGTGGTCTGTAACCTTTGTCAGCAGACAGGACACTATGCTAACAGATGTCCACAGCGATCGGGGAAGCGATTGCGTCTAGTGACCCTGGGAGGAGGTTCACTGGAAACAGCGGCATTTTCCTCCAAGATGACATTTAAAGGGACAGTCACTGTAGACTCTTCCACATTTACAGTCAAGCTTTGTGTGGACTCGGGAGCAGAGGGGAATTTCATGTTATCTACCTTTGCTCGTCGCCACGCAATACATCTGGTAGCACTCAACAAACCAGTGACTGTCCGGGTAGTGAATGGGTTGACATTGCCCTCGCAAATTACACATCAGACTGTTCCCCTTACTTTGTGTGTATCCCCTTCCCATCAGGAAATTATTTCCCTTTTCGTCTATCCCGAGGGAATAGACGAAATCCTACTGGGGTACCCTGGCTCTGTTACCACTCCCCTCATATTGAGTGGACCTCCGGTAGGATACTGGAATTTAGTGAGACATGTAAGGGCAGATGTGTCAGGGAGTGCATTCAGGTTACCACTACAGAGATACCCGCAGATCTTACTCCTCTTCCCAAGTGCTATCAGTCATATGCAGACGTGTTCTCTAAAAAGGCTGCTGAGACTCTACCGCCCCATCGTCCCTACGACTGTCCTATTGACCTCTTGCCTGGAGCAGAACCTCCTCGGGGAATAATAATAATAATCTTTATTTATATAGCGCCATCATATTCCGCAGCGCTTTACAGTTTAACAGTTTCAAAACACAAGGGGAAGGGTTTATCCCCTCTCTCTTCCTGAGACGGAGGCTATGTCTCAATATATCCAGGAGAATCTGGCAAGAGGGTTCATTAGTAAGTCGGTGTCACCAGAATGGGCGGGGTTCTTCTTCGTGTAGAAGAATAATGGAGAATTACGTCCGTGTATAATAATAATAATCTTTATTTTTATATAGTGCTAACATATTCCTTTAGAATATGTTAGCTTTATATAGTGCTAACATATTCTAACATAGTGCTAAACATATTTTACAGTTTGCACACATTATCGTCGCTGTCCCCGATGGGGCTCACAATCTAGATTCCCTATCAGTATGTTTTTTGGAGTGTGGGAGGAAACCGGAGTGCCCGGAGGAAACTCATGCAAACACGGGGAGAACATACAAACTCCTTGCAGATGTTGTCCTTGGTGGGATTCGAACCCAGGACTTCAGCGCTGCAAGGCTGCTGTGCTATCCACTGAGCCACCGGGCTGCCCCTGTATAGATTACAGGGGTCTTAACGCCATCACCGTTAAGAATAATTACCCGTTGCCCCTGATTTCTGAGCTCTTTGATAGGATCCGGGAGCAAGGGTATTTACTAAATTAGATCTGCGTGGTGCTTAAAACCTGATTCGCATCCGTGAAGGGGACGAATGGAAGACGGCTTTTAATACCAGGGATGGGCATTATGAATACCTGGTGATGCCCTTCGGGCTCTGTATTGCCCCAGCTGTTTTCCAAGACTTTGTCAATGACATCTTCCGGGATATGCTTTCCACCTCTGTAGTAGTCTATCTGGATGATATTCTCATCTTTTCTCCAGATATTAACTCTCACCGGAGGGATGTCTGCAAAGTCTTTCGACCTTTTACGGGCGAACTGCCTCTATGCATAGTTGGAGAAATGCATGTTTGAGCAGGAGTCTTTACCTTTCCTGGGCTATATCATCTCCGCCCAGGGATTGGCTATGGATCCTGCCAAACTACAGGCTGTGATGGACTGGCAAGAACCCCATTCTCTTAAAGCGGTGCAGTGCTTTATGGGGTTCATTAATTATTATCGCCAGTTCATTCCCCATTTCTCGACTTTGGTAGCTCCCTTGCTAGTCCTCACCTAGAAGGGAGCAAATCCCAAGTTGTGGTCTGAGGAGGTCTCCAAGGCGTTCTCTTCCATCAAGTCACATTTTGCCAGTGCTCCCATATTACATCGCCCTGATGTTGATAAGCCGTTTATTTTAGAGGTGGATGCCTCTTTTGTTGGTGCTGGAGCAGTCCTTTATTAAAAGGATGCTCAAGGTCGGAAGCATCCTGGCTTCTTCTTTTCTAAAACCTTTACACCTGCAGAGAGGAATTATTCCATCGGGGACAGGGAGTTATTGTCTATGAAGTTGGCCTTCTCCGAGTGGAGACATCTTCTGGAGGGGGCTCGCTTTCCCTTCCAGGTTTTCATGGACCACAAAAACTTGGTGTACTTGCAAACAGCCAAGCGGCTGAATTCCCGCCAGGCCAGATGGTCCCTGTTCTTCTCCCGATTCCATTTCACCCTCCATTTCCTCTCCGGTGAGAAGAACATTCGGGCCAATGCTCTATCTCCCTCCGTTGTATCCTCTGAGGAGGTGGAGGAGGAACCTTGGCTTATTGTCCCCTGTGAGAGCCTAAGAACTGTGGCTCCGGTTTCGCTTGAGTCAGTGCCTCCGGCAAGACCTTTGTACCCATCAATTTGCGACCGGAAGTACTTTCTTGGGCACATTCCTCCAGGGTGGGTGGACATTTCGGGACAAAAAGAACATCTGAGTTGCTGGCGAGGACATACTGGTGGCCACATATGGTCCGTGACGTCAGGGAATATGTTCAGGCATGCGTGTCCTGCGCCAAGAATAAGTCCACTCGACAATGGCCAGCTGGGTTAATTTTTCCTTTGCCGGTGGCAGACAGGCCTTGGGAGATGATCGGGATGGATTTTGTGGTGGGCTTACCCAAGTCTCGGGGCTGCACCATCATCTGGGTGATAACCGACCATTTCTCCAAAATGGTGCATTTGGTGCCGTTACCACCGTCTGCACGGGCCTTGGCAGCATTATTTATTAGGCATATTTTCCGTTTACACGGTATGCCAGACAAAGTCGTTAGTGATCGAGGTCCCCAGTTTGCGTCTCGGTTCTGGAGAGAGCTGTGTCGTCTACTCAGCATTGAGTTAAATCTCTCCTCTGCGTACCATCCCAAGACGAATCGGTTGGTAGAGAGGGCCAAGCAGACTTTGGTCACATATTTGCGACATTTTGTCTCAGCCTGGCAGGATGACTGGGCATCTTTGCTGCCATGGGCTGAGTTTGCTCTCAATAATGCTGTGGCTGACTCCACCGGACAGACCCCATTCCTCTTGAACTACGGTCAGCATCCGCGGGTCTCGGTGCCCATGCCCGTGTCGTCCGCCGACTCCAGGGTGGAAGACTGGGCTGTGGAGGCACGGGACATTTGGGACCGAACCCAGGATGCCATTCAGGCCTACAAGGAAAGGATGAGGTCTTCAGCCTATGTTCATCGGCACCCCACTCCGACATTTGCCCCGGGCGACTTAGTGTGGCTCTCTGCCCGGAACATCAGACTGCGAGTAGAGTCTACAAAATTGGCACCTCGCTATTTGGGCCCCTTTAAGATCCTTGAGCAGGTAAACCTTGCAGTCTGCCGCCTAGTCCTTCCACCTCATCTTGGTATCTCTGATACCTTTCACGTGTCCCTTTTGAAACCTGTGGCAATCTCCCGGTTTTCTGAGTCATCTGCCGGGACGTCGGGTTCATCTACCGACGATCATGAGGTGAATGCCATCTTAGGGTGTAAGGTGGTACGGGGCAAAAAATGTTATTTGGTGGATTGGAGGGGTTATGGGCCTGAGGATAGGTCGTGGGAGCCTGCCGAGCACGTTCACGCTCCGCAGCTCATCACTGCCTTTGAGCGCAGCGAGGCCCAAAGAAGGGGGGCCCTAGGAGGGGGGGTAATGTTAGGGATCGAGTTCCCACTGCTGCACAAGGGGAATCTCAAACCAGTCCCACTGCGGTCCCCATCCATCTCCGGCCGCAGTGGAACCTGCTCAGCAGAGATGTCGGTCCCATCGTCTCGCCCGGTATAGTACTGTCAGAGACTTGCTGCTGCCGCTCCTGGTTCCTCTGTTGTAACCAGTGTTGGAGCAGGCAGATTTGGGACTAAGTCCTCTGTTTCTCCATCTGAGCATACCCAGGGCAAGATCTCTCATTGGAGATCAGGGGTCACATGCTCAGGTACTGCAGCAACTCCTATTGCTCTGCCAGGAAGGTCCTGAAACTGCTTGTGTTCTGAAACAGTTTCTCATTGGTCCTTTTTGGGAAGGTCTTGTAGTTGCTGCTATGAAAGGGTTGCATGGCCGCACGGCCATTCGCTAGTACCAGATGTGTTATGTGCTTTGGCCCGGGGGTGATCATGCACGCATGCGGTTAGGGCTCGGCTGAATTAAGCCCCAAGAATACCGGCACCTCCGGTGAGGAGATTTGTATGCACGTGTTCAGGGCTTGGCTGAAATAGCCTCTAGAATACCGGCTACTCCGGTGAGGAGTTGCTTGTTTGCATTGCTGACTGCATGACCACGGACTGCTATCTGCATAGCAGTTATCTGTGTACCCCTGTGGTGTTAACAGGACACAGTCTCTAGCTCTGCTTCTCTACCTCAGCGACTCTGTGGTGTAACAGAGTTCCCTCATACCACCATATAGTGCCACAATGCCTATGTCTGCGACTCTGTGAAGTATCAGAGCTCGCTTATACTGCCATATCCTGTCATCTTACTAGTGTCAGGGTTAAAATATATTTTTGTACTTATATATATAATGTTTTTTGTACTTTTATATGTGATGCTTATGTGCTAGCTTCCATTTTGTATATTCAAACTATAAGCTTTCCTTGCTACGTGGCATTTAGTTAGAGACCCATCTCTGGAGTACGTAACTGGATCCTGAATTCCAAGAAGATTGCATCAGCCAAAAGTTACATCATTCGGGAGCTGAGCTGAGCTGAAGGAACAGTGGAACCAATCCAGACGGCAGTATACTATACATATCCATATATGGCTATACTGTTTCTCTTTAGGTGCCCCTCGCTCCACCCTGATATGTATACTATATAACTTTGTGCTTGTAATAATAAAGAGAGCTCTTGCTGAGAAAGCTACGTGCCAGAGCATGCTTTAAGATTGAACCAGCCTGATTGTCTGACTCATCTTATAACTGGTACCACATGCTCATAATCTAATTCGAAGTGACTGAAGGACGAGTGGTTTGTCGATACGACCCCGACAATTGGCGCCCGGCAATGTGGGGCAGTGGATCGCTGCCCGTCCGGACCCGTCCTGAGGACTTTGCGGTGGTGCCGGCGGTGACTGAGTCGAGGACTGATCACCCTCCATCGAACACGGTAAGTTGGGATCATATATTTATATGTGTCCCACTTGCCTGTGTGTGTCAGTCATTGTTGGCTTAAGCTGTATTGTCTATTTGGGTCTGGGTGGGTGACCGGTTGAGTGGTGTGACCGAAGGCGATCCCACGCCACGAACCAGCAAGTGAGACCGAGTGACGTCGCATGTCTGCACGTGCTTGTGTCAAACACCACTTTTCTCCTCCTCCGGTCACTGTACCTTTATGTAGATAGCTGTCTCCCGTGACTGTTAGAATAAAGTTGGGACAAATTTTAGATTTTTGAAGTGTTGAGTGGGGTAGAAGACGCACATGATAGTCTAGTTAGTGACAGATTGATTAGGATTCTCTGTCTTATAAATGACAAATTGAGGAGGGCTCTTTGTCTACCAAGTACCTGACAGATTGAGGAGGACTCTCTGTCTTATCAGTGACAAATTGAGGAGGGCTCTTTGTCCAATACAGGGGAATCTCACAAGGAGATGTCCCGCTGTGAATATAGGAGTGTTACGATGAGCTGTGCTGTAAAGTTATCACCCACGGTTAGCGAAGGGATAGATTGAGGAGGACTCTCTGTCTTATCAGTGTATTGAGGAGGGCTCTACGCTGACGGGTGGTGACCTGCCATCGGCATCGGTGGTCTGAGTCGCGACAGATCATTGCACTTTGTTAAATCATGATGCGTATGTTTAGATCTGAAGAACCCCACAAGTTAGAGGGTGGCACTATGGGAGTTGTTGAGTTAATGGAGTCACGGGAAGGCAAAAGGCAGTACTAGGTCAGAAGCAAGGAGGTACCAGGGAAAGGGGAAGTTTTTCAGACAAGAAGATTACAGAGTAGTGTGAAACAACTGTGGTAGAGTGTGACAGAGAAAGACTGATATATGAGGCTCCTTGAATGCATTGAATGAGCGTGTGCAAGTTATAAGGATTTAATACAAAATAAAAATCCTAAATGTATAAGGGAGTCCATTAGGTATTTGTATGATCTTTGGACAGGAGGTACCAAAGATATAGTAGAGGTACACTAATTGAGTGTGAAACACATAGTCATAAGAGTGAATGAGGACATTTGTCCTGCATGGACTGCAGATTCTGTGTAGGAAGTGCATGTTTCAAAAGAAGAACGAATGAGAGGTGGGTGCCTGTTGGAGATTGGATTTTAATCAGATTATTTCCAGAACCCCAAAAGCAAAAGATAAAAGGTGCAAAACGAAGGGGTGTTTACTGGGCTATCTTTCATGTAAACACACATGTTCATATAGATGAGTCCTATTTAGGCTATACATTAAGTCTTATCCAGAATAAACGTGAATATATAACTCAAAGTCCAGACGGACAGGTCTTGCACATAAAACGTATGAGTAGTAGAAATAGAGGTTATTAAGGTGTGTACGTCAGTAGACTTGTTTTGATCTGTGTGATAAGTAGTAGCTTTAAAATCATTTTTTACAGTTAGGATCAGAAACACCTTGCAAAATGTCTGTTTTGATACATGGGTTTACCCTGTAATGTGCCAATGTTCATTATGATATATGTGTGAAAAGGAAAGCAAAATGGAAATTGAGTGTATAGAATATATACCACAAGTTGTTATAGAGAGGCAGGCATAACCTGCATTGAAATGATTTTTGTGAAGGCAGTTGCAAGTGACGATAGAAACAAGGAAATAGAGTGTTGTTAACTCTGTATTCATATATCATAGAAGTTGAGCAACACCCAAGACAATTAAGTTTGGCACAATGTAAAACTGATTATGAGAATATAAATTTAAGTTCATAATTGTACGATATCTTTTTAATAATGTCTGTATTCATTTAGTTCTGAAATCTGTCCACGCTAGTCTGTTCACGGAAAGTAATCCTTATCAGTTGTGTACTTTGTACCTACAGCAAGTTTTTGAATCCAGGGCTTAATGATTAATGAAACCTAGGATTCGTGAGGTGGGGAGGAGATGAGGAAATAGGAAAATAGCAAGGAATTTCAGCTTTTGCTAAGAGTGAGTTAATAAATTTTAAATGTGAATTAGTAATTTCAAATAATTCAAAACAATTTGTATAGCTCTTATGGCTTATGAAATAAGTTTATTACATGTTTTTGAAATGTTTCTTGAGTTTTGTTTTTCCGTAGTTGGCTCAAGCAGCACCGGTACAGGACGGATGATTCCACACTGTATATATATATTAGTCACGCAGCATGATGTAGACAACTCAGTACCACTCCCTTTTTTTGTGTGCCCACAAAAAAGGTGGAGTTGATGGCACTCATTGAAGCGCTTAAAGGGGCTACACACCACCAGACACACCTGTCAAGCATGAACATCTCATTAAACAATTCATGGAAGCCTTGCCACGCCCAAGGAAGGTCTCCAATAGCACAGGTAAGGATACAGGTTCCAGATCCAGCGGATTCAGAGCAATGGAGAGCAGACCATGTAGCTGAGGAAGGAGCAAAGGTGGAAGGACAAACTGAGGCCTCTGAGACACCTCCACTGATCATGGTAAGAACTGAATGCAAATCAGCTAGATTTCAGTCTCTTGCAGGCTCTGACTCGGCCAATCACCGGGGAAGAGAGACGAGAGATCTGGTCGCAAGCTGGAGCACGGGGACCATGGAGATGTGGATGGTAAGGGCAGCGAAAATGCTTGCTGAGGTTCTCGTGCCGCATAGCGGTACAATAAGCTCATGGTCAAATGCACTTGTCCAAGGATGGCATGACTGGTTCGCTCCTGGTTTCATAAATGTTTACACAAGTCTGTCCCACATGTGCACAACACAGGTAGAATAGGGAACACCGCACACACACACACACACACACGTCTAAGCCCCTCTATTCGTTCCAATGACTGCAGACTGATGTCATACACCTACCACACAGGTAGGAAGGTATGTGTTCGTGTGTGTTGACTCTTTACAGGTGGTCAGAAGCCTTCCGGATGCTAAGAGCCACTACAGCTGAGAAATCCTTTTTGCCCTTTCCTGCTGGAGAGGGAACTGACTTTCTACAGTTACTCAGTGAAATGGAATACGGGGGGCTTCATGGAAACATAGGCCACAGGAAGCCATGACTAGAGTTAGTGCTTCAGGAAGGCCCCTTTTGGAAAGAATGACAGTTGCTGTGGCACGTCCACGGTGGACTTGTGATATAAAATCTGTAGTTTGGGGATCATCCTGTAACCCTGTTATAATTGTTGCACATTTTTACAAATAATACCGCCCCCAGATGGAAGCATCTTGTATCCAGCCTTCTCATCTCACTGGCAGTGGTGGCAGCCATACTTGTCGTCTGCGGTTGCTGTTGTATCCCATGCATCAGAGGACTACTCCAGAGACTGATAGATGCCTCCATTACGAAGACTATGTATATTGGACTGAGACCTTCAAATAATAATAATAGCTATTATGAACAAATGGTATAAGTAAAAAAAAAAAAAAAAAAAAAGGATATGATCTCCCTCACATGCACTTCTAGGGTAGAAATCATATCTATTCTAAAAGGGGGGAGCTGATAGGGATCTGGTAGACTCTTCTATATTCTACACTCCAATACCCCTGCTAATGCTTTGTCTAAAGAGTTGACTAACACCCACTCTACAGTGTCTGCTTCTCTCCCAGAATCCACAGGTGACACGGTACACAACTTCTCGCCTGGTGACCTGGTGTATGTGAAAAAGTTTGTGAGGAAAGACTGCCTCCAACCCAGATTTGAGGGTCCTTACACCGTGATCCTGACCACTCCTACAGCACTGAAGCTTGAGGGCAAGAGCACCTGGATTCACGCCTCTCACTGCAAGAGAGACAAGACAAGTCTGTAAAGAATGAAAGCTACTTTCTATATCCTTTTGGCATGTGTACTGCCAACTTTCAGTTGGACAACAACGACGTTCTGGGTAGACATGACTAACCCAGTACAGACGTGGTCATTCGATTTTTGTGATATATCCCCCAGGGATTGTGTAAAAGGAATAATGACAAAATTCCGGCAGGACCAAATTACTGATTATGGGGTATTCTATTTATGTGTAACCCGCCCTGGGAATGAGAATTGTTATTACTGGTCTGATGTAGGTTGGAACACGGGTGCAGTGGACTGGGGATATAAGCCAAAGGAAGCCCAAGACAGGAAAGATAAGAATGGGAAGTCCCTACTCACTCGATTAACTCTAAGCACTGGACCGTTAGGCAGATACGAGTCCGCTTGTATGTGGCATAAGCGGTGTTTCCCCATATACTTAAATTTGGAAAATCCCCAGCCAGGAGACTTGGGAAAGTATGTTTTGGGTCTTCATGAAGGGGTCATCAACCCAACACTAGTGGTAATAGAATTCAAAGATATAAAAACAAGGCCTACTCAAGCCCCTGCCATCACAAATCCGCTCCGGGGTGGGGAAGTGTTGCAACAAGTACTCAATGAGGTAATTTCTATCCCAGAACTTAAATGGGAAGATGTCTTCTCCATAGAAACCCAAGTAAACCCCCGCAAAAATCTATGGCTAGAATGGGTCAGATATAATGTTAGAGCCCAAAATATATCAATAGGATGTGTTGCCTGTGCTGCTGCAAATACTCATCTATATGCTCATGCTTTCCCTGCTGACACAATGCCAATCTGTCTATTGGGGTTATTGAAAGGAGTTAATGACACCTCCTGTCCTGATTATATTCCCCTTGTCAGTCTAAGAACCAAATTGCGAACCCCTCGGGATGTGATAGTAAATAAGGATAACTATACCTGTTATTCTCCTGACAACTCTACTGGTCCCTCTTTAGGGGTATTTGAAGACGGGTTCTGCCAGACCAATAAGATTATAGATGTTAACCTACTGACTAATCATTCCAGATACATGTATGATATTTATTGGTTCTGTGGGGATGGAAGACTGAGATCTCAGCTGCCAGGTATATGGAGTGGTCAGTGTACATTGGTGAAGCTGGCCATGCAATTCAAAATCCTACCCTGGGACCCAGAAATAGCCCCTGAACTAACTAGGAAGAAGAGAAGTTTAGATCAGCTGCATACCAGCTATGCTGACGACCCCAAGGTCTATATAGATTCCATAGGTGTCCCTAGGGGGGTCCCTGACGAGTACAAAGCCCAGAACCAGATTACTGCAGGTTTCCTCTCCCTCATTCCCACCATACAGATCAACAGAAATGTGGACTGGATAAACTATGTCTATTACACTGAGCAAAGGTTCATCAACTATAGTAGAGACGCTTTCCAAGGTATAGTTGAGGAACTGGGCCCCAACACAAGAATGACTCTTCAAAATAGACTGGCTATTGATATGATCCTAGCCGAAAGAGGTGGAGTCTGTGGGATGATAGGGGAAGAATGCTGTACCTATATCCCTCAGAATTCTGGAGTCAACGGTAAAACCATGGCGGCCCTTACGAAAATTAAAAACCTGGCCCAGGAGGTAAAGGAAAATACAGGGGTAGATACCTCTTTCTTCTCAAGTTGGTTGGGAGGTCTTAAGGGATTCCTCCAGCAGGCCTGCTTAGTAATTGGAGGACTCCTGGTGCTGGGCTTAGTGGTCCTGTGTTGTGTAGTACCTCTATACAGAAAAGCTATCACCAGCGCGGCTCCCATGTCAGGTACTTTCGTACACCAGGAAACCATATCCATGTTATATAATGATGCAAGTAAAGAAGACATGGAAAAATATATTCCCTCGGATAAGCCCGACAAGACCTCCTATGGAAAAGTTCAACTAAGAGATTTAGTTTAGGGACAGGTTGTGAGAACTCCATGAGTCTGCTAAAGTAGGGACTTGTTTGTCTGGGGGCGTCCTACCAGGGGACAGCTTCTAAGATAAATAAGTGAAGAAATCCACCTCCCCTCCCCCAACACATGGACAGTCTCAAAGGCCACCCCTGCAAGGGAAAGCTTAGTGTTTAGGGGGATTGTCAGGGTTAAAATATATTTTTGTACTTATATATATAATGTTTTTTGTACTTTTATATGTGATGCTTATGTGCTAGCTTCCATTTTGTATATTCAAACTATAAGCTTTCCTTGCTACGTGGCATTTAGTTAGAGACCCATCTCTGGAGTACGTAACTGGATCCTGAATTCCAAGAAGATTGCATCAGCCAAAAGTTACATCATTCGGGAGCTGAGCTGAGCTGAAGGAACAGTGGAACCAATCCAGACGGCAGTATACTATACATATCCATATATGGCTATACTGTTTCTCTTTAGGTGCCCCTCGCTCCACCCTGATATGTATACTATATAACTTTGTGCTTGTAATAATAAAGAGAGCTCTTGCTGAGAAAGCTACGTGCCAGAGCATGCTTTAAGATTGAACCAGCCTGATTGTCTGACTCATCTTATAACTGGTACCAC
This sequence comes from Oophaga sylvatica, assembly GCA_033576555.1. NCBI lineage: Eukaryota > Metazoa > Chordata > Amphibia > Anura > Dendrobatidae > Oophaga > Oophaga sylvatica. The sequence goes on along the minus strand of JARQOD010000002.1, from coordinate 188,544,226 downwards.
ATGCTCATAATCTAATTCGAAGTGACTGAAGGACGAGTGGTTTGTCGATACGACCCCGACACTAGCAGCAGGCTCTGCCTGCACGGTGGACCCCGGGCTGCCAACGCACCTTCTATATATATTTACTAGCTGTAGTACTCGGCTTCGCCCGGGTTAATTAATAACTGCTGTTAGCTGTAACAAAATAGACTATGTTAACAAAAATTTATTCTGCACATAAAAATCACACACCAAAACGTGCGGGGGTTAAAATTTCCATTCAACACATAGCCTATGATGCTCCTGGGGTTGAGATGTGCGGGCATGCAAAATTTCATGCCCGTAAGTACAACGGTGCAGATTCCTATCCCGGGCCAAAATTATTTGCCGATTTGGAATGCGCGGGGTTAAAATTTCGACTCAAAACCTAGCCTATGACGCTCCCGGGGTCGAGACGTGCGGGTGTGCAAAATTTCATGCCCGTAAATGCAGATTCCTATGCCGGACATACACACAAGCATTCAGCTTTCTCCCCATTATGTAGATAGGGCCAAAATTGTTTGGCGATTTGGAACGTGCGGGGGTTAAAATTTCCATTCAACACATAGCCTATGATGCTCCTGGGGTTGAGATGTGCGGGCATGCAAAATTTCATGCCCATAAGTACAACGGTGCGGATTCCTATCCCGGGCCAAAATTATTTGCCGATTTGGAATGCGCAGGGTTAAAATTTCGACTCAAAACCTAGCCTATGACGCTCCCGGGGTCGAGACGTGCGGGTGTGCAAAATTTCATGCCCGTAAATGCAGATTCCTATGCCGGACATACACACAAGCATTCAGCTTTCTCCCCATTATGTAGATAGGGCCAAAATTGTTTGGCGATTTGGAACATGCGGGGGTTAAAATTTCCATTCAACACATAGCCTATGATGCTCCTGGGGTTGAGATGTGCGGGCATGCAAAATTTCATGCCCGTAAGTACAACGGTGCAGATTCCTATCCCGGGCCAAAATTATTTGCCGATTTGGAATGCGCGGGGTTAAAATTTCGACTCAAAACCTAGCCTATGACGCTCCCGGGGTCGAGACGTGCGGGTGTGCAAAATTTCATGCCCGTAAATGCAGATTCCTATGCCGGACATATACACAAGCATTCAGCTTTCTCCCCATTATGTAGATAGGGCCAAAATTGTTTGGCGATTTGGAACGTGCGGGGGTTAAAATTTCCATTCAACACATAGCCTATGATGCTCCTGGGGTTGAGATGTGCGGGCATGCAAAATTTCATGCCCGTAAGTACAACGGTGCAGATTCCTATTACGGGCCAAAATTATTTGCCGATTTGGAATGCGCGGAGTTAAAATTTCGACTCAAAACCTAGCCTATGACGCTCCCGGGGTCGAGACGTGCGGGTGTGCAAAATTTCATGCCCGTAAATGCAGATTCCTATGCCGGACATACACACAAGCATTCAGCTTTCTCCCCATTATGTAGATAGGGCCAAAATTGTTTGGCGATTTGGAACGCGCGGGGTTAAAATTTCGATTCAAAACATAGCCTAGGACGCTTTCGGGGTCGAGACGTGCGGGCGTGCAAAATTTCATGCCCGTAAGTGCGACGGTGCGGATTCCAATCCCGGACAAACATACCCACATACATACACACATACATACATTCAGCTTTATATATTAGATTTGGTGCGTTCCGCAACCCTTAACAACATGTGAAAGCAGATGCCTGAATGAGGCCTAACTCATTTATATTTGTTTTTCAATTATTTATATGTTTATGTAATGATAGGAGCACTAATTATTAACCAATGCAAGATGTAATTTACAACCCTGTGCCTAACAGAAACATTTTCAGTTGTGAAAGTACAGGCATAGGTCTGTAACACCAGACAATCAATCATATCTTTAGTATAGGATATTAAAATGATCTTCACATTTTTTTTATACAGTACATTAAATTGTCTTAAATGTATCCGGGTCAGTCTCCTTTTTACTGCATGTATTGTGCTCCATTGCCCTTTATAATATCATACTATGTAATTATAAGTAAATAAGATACTTTATAGTGACAAAGAAAAATTATATAGACTTAGTAATAGCAGAGATTTGGTAGCACACTGAGTCACCCCATAGTGAAAAGGTCCTACAGACTGTGAGCATTGTCACACAGCTATATTACATCAGTGATAAATAGGCTTTTACTACAATTTGTAGGTATTGCCGGTAAAGACAACTTAAATTAGGGATAATGGCTCACCCAGGTGCTTATGTATTTGCTTTACACCCATTCCTGCCTTGCTCATGGCTGAATAATGGATTTTCTATGACATGCCACATAGAGAGTGGGAAAGTGAACTGACAATTCTACTTGCCATATTTCTTGATCCAAAAAGTGAATGATATGATAATAGTTATTAGTAGTGTTGAGCGATACGATAATGCAAATATCGGCTATCGGCCGATATTAGCTCTATCGGCCTTTCGATAATTCGTTTCGATATTTTCGTCTTATCGAATACCGGAATCGGATTTGTCACTGTCACTGTCTGTGTCCGTCGGTCGGGTCTGTCACTGTCAGTGTCCGTCGGTCGGGTCTGTCAGGAGTCAGCGGCACTTACCTGGCAGAAGATCTCCGGCGGTCATGTCCTGGACTGCTTCATGGCCGCCATCCTCTTCTCCCCGGCGTTCACATGCAGTTTCTCGCGATAACTGCAGTGACTGCTGGGTAATCCCGGCCGTAAAGCAGTCAGTCCGATGACGTCACCGCCGGGGAAGCAGGTAATCAGCTGTGCTGCGTTGCATGACAGGCTGTGCCTGTCATTGCGATGTAGCAGAGCTGGATCGTCGTGGGACTGTCGTTATGGACTGCGTCGGACAGGTGGTATACTGTTGGTTTGTTTTTTTTCTTTTTTTACAGGAGATCGATGGCGTCGCAGGAATGAGAGTACAATAAAAGAAATGAAAAGTGTGTTGTCTCTTTTATTTCATTAAAATACTTTTTTCTTGCTTTGTCTTTTTTTTATGCATTTAATAACTTTGGGATTAATAATGGATCGGTGTCTTATTGACACCTCTCCATTATTAACTGGGCTTATTGTCACCGTGCAATCAACGGTGACATTAACCCCTTATTACCCCGCTTGCCACCGCTACAGGGCAAGTGGGAAGAGCCGGGTAAAGTGCCACAATTGGCACATCTTTTGATGCGCCAAATGTGGGGCTGCTGTAGCCTGGTATTATCAGGCTGTTGAGGGCCAAAATCCATGGGCCTTGACAGTCTTTTAATACCAGGCCGCAACAGTCTGCATTTTACTTGGCTGGTTAACAAAAATAGGGGGACCCCTACGCCGTTTTTTTTTCGAGGGGATCCCCTATTTTTGTTAACCAGCCAAGCTAAGCAGACTGCTGTGGCCTGGTATTATCAGGCTTGCAAGGTCCATGGATATTGGATCCTTACCAGCCTGAAAAACCAGGCCTCAGCGGTCTGCTTCATCTGGCTGGTTAACAAAAATAGGGGGGACCCCACGCCAATTTTTTTCGAGGGGATCCCCTATTTTTGTTAATCAGCCAGATATGCAGACTGCTGTGGCCTGGTATTATCAGGCTGGCAAGTCCATGGATCTTGGCTCCTTAACAGCCTGAAAATCCAGGCCTCAGCGGTCTGCTTCCTCTGCTGTTAACAAAAAATAGGGGACCCACGCCAATTTTTTCGAGGGGATCCCCTATTTTTGTTAACCAGTTCCTCTGACGTCACTGATTGTGTCCCTGGCTGACCTGAAGTGAAAGTGGAAAGCAATCAATTAAGCTTTCCACTTCCTCTCCTGTCAGCCAGGAGAGGAACTCATTCATTTGGGGGTTTACTGTGAGGCTGCAGCATTAGCTGCGGTCCCTGCAGTAAACATTAACCCTTTCTGAAGGATTACAACCGTGGGACCTGACTGTACATCGGATTGGTAAGAATAATTTTGCTTTATTATTTTATTTTTATTACAGGAAATGGTTTTAGCAGGAAAATAAAATATGGTCAAAAACTGTGTGATTATTTCATTAAACTTCTTTTTTATTAAAGTGTGTGTGTTTGATTTTTCTTTCATACAATAGGATCAATTATTAACCTGGCTTAAAGTCACCTTTCAATAGCAAGGTGGCTTTAACCCATTTTTAACCCATTAGCCACCGCTACAGGGCAATGGGAATAGACAGGCTAAGTGCCAGAAAGGGCGCATCTAATTATAGATTTGCCTTTTCTGGGGTGGCTGGGGGCAGAGGTTAGTAGCCGGGGGGGGCACAAAAAAATGCAGCCTCCCTAGGCTATTGCCCTCACTCACTGGCTTTCCCTGTCTGGTGGAGAAAATAGCGCTGGAGCCCACGCATTTTTTTTCAACGAATTTACACCTTTAATTAACCCCTAGCTGCATGAATATTTGCACACATACACTCATGTCACTCATGTCATTGTTAGTAAAAACCATATATCAAACTAAATGAAATGACATGGTTAACTGTATGTAAACCATGTGCCATGTGTCATTTCATGTCGGGTCTGTAATTTCACAAAAGCCGGCAATTGAATTAGCGGCTATTATACTATGTAAGGTATGAACTATATATATATGTTCACAATGACATATATATATATATTATATATATATAAATATATATATATATATATGTATTCTATGTGTATATATCTAGTGTTTTGTGAGCTGTCAGCGTGATTTTACAGACATTTGTCTGGGATGATTTAGTGAATTCTGTTTTGAGCAGAGGGTTGGACCAGATGACCCAGGAGATCCCTTCCAACTCTACCATTCTATGATTCTATGATTCTATGAAATCTCAAAACTATCAAGGGATTTTAGAGAGTAATGTGCTGCCCAGTGTCAGAAAGCTTGGTCTCAGTCGCAGGTCATGGGTCTTGCAACAAGATAATTACCTAAAACACACAGCTAAATACACCCAAGAATGGCTAAGATTAAAACATTGGACTATTCTGAAGTGGCCTTCTATGAGCCCTGACCTAAATCCTGTTGAGCATCTTTGGAAAGAGCTGAAACATGACGTCTGGAAAAGGCAACCTTCAAACATGAGACAACTGGAGCAGTTTGCTCTTGAGGAGTGACCAAAAATACCTGTCAAGCAGTGCAGAAGTCTCATTGACAGTTACAGGAATCGTTTGATTGCAGTGATTGCCTCAAAAGGTTGTGCAACAAAATATTAACCTAAGGGTACAATCATTTCTGTCCAGGCCTATTTCATGATTTTTATTTTTTTTTTTAATTCTGTGGAATCATGGCTGAAAAGCAACGTCTGACTTTCATTTGTTTATTTTCATAGATTTTTGATTTATTATTAATTTTGTTAGATTCAAGTTATTTCTGTCACCATTGTGGGTTTTTTCTGTCTTAAATGAGGGGTACCAACAATTTTGACCACGTGTGTATAAGTTTATAAACAGTGAACAAATATTTTGAATGGAATGGAGGCAGTTAATAATTTTGGTGCATCTGTAGTTGCTTTGGTATTACTGCTCATTCTCTTCCTATCTACAGACCAACTGGTACTGGATCTAATACGATAAAATTTAGAATAAAATTGTGGTCACTGATTTATGTGCAACTAAACACATGGTCTTAACCAAATACAGCCGCATTGGTAGAATATATGTGGGTCACACCACACATGTGTGTGACCAAAAATCACCACTCATAATAGCATAATGACATAAAGGAGAAAATAGGAGTCACTGGTGAAAAAGGATTTTTTAGCAAAAAATAGTAAATATTTATTTATATAAATCGTATAAAAAGTAACACAAGATCATATGAAAAAGACATAAGAAACACATACATAGGACGGATGCATATGCAGGGGGAATGCGTTCCTGTTAATATCAAGTGACATTAATAACAGTGGCAGTGGAATAAACAAATGGCAGCCCCAAACAGGGAGTCATATGGAGCACCTCCCGCAGTGGGAAAAAGAAATGCGGTGCTGTAGCTACCTACATGTTAACCACAAAGTGCCTGAACATGCTTCAAAAAAAAATAAAAAAAAATTGGTATATATTCAGGTCAGCAATAGACTGTGCAGCGCTGCCTAATTCAGCAAGAAGCCATGCTCACCAATACAAAAGTAACACAGGAATGCAGTCACCCCGCTCACAGATGTCACCCCAACGCACGTTTCGTGGCTAGCATGCCACTTTTTCAAGGGGATAGTGATATAATGCACAAAGGACCTTCTTATACCTCCCCTTCCCTGATCACATGATCAGATTTAGCCAATGGAGAACGGTGTGTCGGCGCATGCATCGCTGGAGCCGGACAAACCCACAGCGACGGCGGCGTCATGTCTCCAGGGGTGCGCACCGGTCAAAGGGCCCGTGCGCACTCCGGACACAAAAAGACGCCCCATCACAGCGGCAATCGCCCAGATCACAGCGGGGCATGCGCACTCCCGGGACTCCATTTATGGCAGTAAGCACTACATACATCATGAAAAAACTGGTTTACAATCATATATGCAGAAATACAAAGCAAGATTTTTTGCATCATATATCGATCAGAGTTGTCAAAGTGCAACAAATAGTGGGTACACAAGAATTAATACATTAGAGAATCACATATATTACAGCTTTGTTCTCTCTTCTTTATTTCTTTAATGATTCAGGAATGAACGGGACGGAGGTAGAAAGCCAGATGACGAGTTAGGTGTAGACAAAAACACAACTGTAAAAGATATATATTAAAAACAAATATTAAAATCAAGAAGACATCAAAAGGAACCAAAATAGGGGATACTCAGAAGGAAAAGCAATTTATAAAAAAGAGGCAAAACTTAAAGATTCATTAAGGCCATTGGGCACCATTGTGTCCAACTGAATGATCCAATGGGCCTCCATTTGGGCCAGGATTTTTTTTATAGTCCCCTCCTCTGACACCAAGGTGTAGAATATCGATTCCACGAACTTTGAAAGAGGATGCGTCACAGTTGTGATGGTATTTATAGTGACGAGGAATCGTCTTTAGGTCCGAAGGATCAGAAATGGTCCTCGCTGCGCCAATGTCCCTTACGTGTTCCCTAATACGTATTCTCAATTCCCTGGTAGTGAGGCCAACATATATCCTCGGACAGCCGCACGTAGCATAGAATACTACATTTGAACTCCCGCAGGATATACGCTGGCGTCCCGGGAGTGCGCATGCCCCGCTGTGATCTGGGCGATTGCCGCTGTGATGGGGCGTCTTTTTGTGTCCGGAGTGCGCACGGGCCCTTTGACCAGTGCGCACCCATGGAGACATGACGCCGCCGTCGCTGTGGGTTTGCCCGGCTCCAGCGATGCATGCGCCGACACACCGTTCTCCATTGGCTAAATCTGATCATGTGATCAGGGAAGGGAGGTATAAGAAGGTCCTTTGTGCATTATATCACTATCCCCTTGAAAAAGTGGCATGCTAGCCACGAAACGTGCGTTGGGGTGACATCTGTGAGCGGGGTGACTGCATTCCTGTGTTACTTTTGTATTGGTGAGCATGGCTTCTTGCTGAATTAGGCAGCGCTGCACAGTCTATTGCTGACCTGAATATATACCAATGTTTTTTTTTTTTTTTTTTTTTGAAGCATGTTCAGGCACTTTGTGGTTAATATGTAGGTAGCTACAGCACAGCATTTCTTTTTCCCACTGCGGGAGGTGCTCCATATGACTCCCTGTTTGGGGCTGCCATTTGTTTATTCCACTGCCACTGTTATTAATGTCACTTGATATTAACAGGAACGCATTCCCCCTGCATATGCATCCGTCCTATGTATGTGTTTCTTATGTCTTTTTCATATGATCTTGTGTTACTTTTTATACGATTTATATAAATAAATATTTACCATTTTTTGCTAAAAAATCCTTTTTCACCAGTGACTCCTATTTTCTCCTTTATGTCATTAAACACATGGTCTGTATGAGGCTAGGGTCAGATGGCAGTAGATTCTCTAATTCAGGAATGTGGCCAATTATGCAAATGACACTCTGATCAAACCCTGATCTGAGTTTGACTAGTGTCAGCATGGTGTGATTCAATTCTCTCAGATGACAGAATGGGAGCACAGGTGAGGTGACGATGGAGAACAAAATTTCTCCATCTTCTCCATTGTATCACTGTGTGAAAATATGACTGCCTCAGATGTTATCCAAGTGAAGTCCAATGATTTCCATGCACACATTGACTTTCATGGTCGAATACGATCTGAAGATCGGATCAAACTCGGACATGCTGCGATTTTTTCCCTCGACCCAGATCATTATGAAGAATAAACTGAACATGTGCACAGCCCCATAGAATTACATTGATCCGAGTGTGACATGATGCTTTGTCAGATTGCACTCGGACAGAAATTATGGTGGTGTGAGCGAGCCATTAGGGTATGTGCATATGATGATTTTTTTCTAGCGTATTCTGCCTAGAAACTTGGAAATTGAAAATCCCTAATAATGAATTAACATATGAATAGCTGTGTAAAGGAGACTTGCTATGGAATGGCTAAAGTTAGTGACCTGACCATTCTTCAGGCGGCTGCCACTTGAAAGCTACCACTATTTTATATGTTAAATTAAGAAGTTAAAAGTGGGGAAGCCAGTGCAAAATCAACTACCAGTGGTGACAAAGAAGATGTTTCAGGAAAAACATGCCTGTGAAATGTATAATTTTTGTGTGCATTTCTATAAATAAAGTGCTGTTACAATACAAAATAATATAGACAATAGAAAAAATGATCAAAGATATCAAACGGGGCAAGACGACTTCTTAGTTTCTATATTTCAAGTCATTATTAGAATTTATTTAACAGTTTAAGTGGCTTTTCTCCAGAAGAAAAGTTCCTTTTTCAGATTTCCTAGGATACAACCCGTTGTTTCTTAATCTACTAACTTGATAAGTGAGCTTCATTAAAGTCTTATAAGCAGTTTACTTCTAAACTAGAAATTGGCAAGGCATTGTCACAGGAGAGATGTGCGGCTGATGCAGATATTGCCCTATTTGCATTAAAAGCCTAATAAAGTTGTTAGAAGATGAAAGCATCATGCTATCACAGTTCACCTGGAGTCACAGAACAGGAAGCAACAAACTAAAATAATTTCTGAAAAAGGAAGGTATTTAAGTGTGGTAGTCAATGAGGGCAGCTTCTACAACTTTTTTTTACATTTTAATAAATATATATGAATCCCATATATGTTGTAATTGTTACTGTTCTTTTTCAGACTCCAATTCCTCCAGTTAGCTCATAGTTATCTTTAGTAAATGTTCAATTTTTCCAATATTTTTGGTTGGAGAAAAATCAGGAGTGGAGGCAGGCCTGCCAATTACTTGAGCTCTTCTTCTGCGAAGCCATGCTGTTGTGACGGGTGCAGTATGTGGTTTAGCATTGTCTTGGTGTTTTACAATGCAGTAATAATCCAAAAGACAAAATACTCCCTATGATCTACTGTAGCTTCTAACTTCCTTCATTTAGTATATCAAATGTATACAATAAGGTGTCTGGGGTAAAAAAAAAGGGTAGTTAACCAGGTGTCATAGATTGTAAGCTTGCAAGCAGGGTCATCACTCCTTTTTGTATCTGATTTACCGTATTTTTCAGATTATAAGATGCATTGGACCATAAGACCAAAAAAAATTGAAGCAAAAAATGTGGTCAATTATGTACAGAAAATCCCTTATCATGGTATATGTGGTCCCCTCATCCCCATCCTGATACACATGGCCTTCCTGTCTTGGTATGCATGGCTCCCTCATCTCTATCCTGGTATGCATGGCCCCTCATCCCTATCCTGGTATGCATGGCCCCCTCATCCCTATCCTGGAATGCATAGCCCTCATCCCCATCCTGGTATAAATAGTCTTTCTCATCTCTAGCCTGGTATGAATGTGCCACTTATCTCTAGTCTGGTAGGTATGGCCCCCTCAGCATGGCCCCCACCCCCATACTGGTATGCATGACCCCATCAGGAAATATAAAAAAAAAATACACTTACCTTCCTGGCGCTGCCTCACAGCGTCCTGCTCCGTTGCCAGCAGCTGCTTTATGCTTGAAAGCGGCGCATGGCAGAGATGTCATGCACTGCTTGCAAGCCGAAGGGCAGCTGCCAGACTACTCACTGCTTTGCACGCCAGGACTGTGTGTGCACGGAGAGCAGTGAGTATTAATTGCTCTTCAGTAGCGCACACAGTGTCAGCCAGAGGTTTCCTGCAGCTGCTGGGTGGGCTGTCATGTGTGCAGCTACTTCAGGAGAATGAATATTCACCGCATTCCATGTTCATGGGAGTTGAGTAAGGTGAATATTAATTTCTCTTAATTAGCGGTACACGTGGCCGGCCGCCTGCAGTTGCAAGAAGGCTCCGGCTGATACTGTGCGTGCTACTGAAGAGCAATGAATACTCTCTGCTCTCTGCGCACATAGCCCTGACATGCAGAGCAGTGAGAATTCCGTCAGCTGCTCTTCGGCATGCAAGCAGCGCATGATGTCCCTGCCATGCGCTGCTTACAAGCATAAAGCAGCTGCTGGCAAAGGAGCAGGACGCTGAGAGGGAGCGCAGGAAGATAAGTATAATTTTTTTTAATGTTTTCTGAAGGGGCCATGCATACCAGGATGGGGATGGGGGCCATACAACATACCAGGATGGGGTGGGGGCGAATCATTCCAGGATGGGGGTGGGCCATGCATACAAGGACGGGAAAGAGGGCCAATCATAACAGGATGCTAAAGAGAAATGAATATTCATTGGCCTCCATGCCGATAAGCATGGAATGCAGTGAATATTCATTTCTCTTAGCAGCGGGCACAGGAGTTAGCCGCAGCCTCCGGCTCCTGTCTCTGTGACCCTCTGCTCTGCCAATGCCGCTCCCCAACCTCCCCACCAATGCCAGAGCCAGTACATCCGGACTATAAAACCACATTTTTGGAGGAAAAAAGTGCATCTTATAGTCCGAAAAATATGGTACTTGTTATTCTGTAATGTCTTTATTGTCTGTACAAGTCCCCCCTAAAATGTAAAATGTAATGTGGACATCTACATGTTGGAGATCATCTAATTAGCATTTTAGTAGAATTTAACAGCAGTAGTAATATTTTAGTAGTCTTGTGACTAAAACAAGGGGAGGTCTCATGAGATACCAAGCAAAGCAAAGAATCCGAACACTAGATCTAGGAATCACAGTATGATTGGCTTGCTATTTCAAAGAGCTTGAGAGGTAAAAAAGGGAGAAAAGAACAACCCTTTTTAAATGGAATTTATAATCAATCACTATGTGATGCGCAGTGGTACATGACCAATATGTTTGCCAGTTGAAGGTTGTTTAATGGGTTGTTTACACAGACAGATCACACTTCAAATGTGAGCGATCTATAATGGATCTTTCAAAGTGCATTGTTCTCGACTGTACAGGACGATACACTCAAAAAAGTTTTTATTTGTTGTGCAAAAAATATTTAATTTAATCTGATGAATGAACGTTTAGCACAAACATTAATATGACCGCTCAATCACGATAACCACGCAGTGTAAATGCACCTTGGCCTTTCCTCTGACAGTAAGCGGAAACTCATCTTGAAAAGACAGGTTGTATGAGTATAAAATAGTCCAAGTGGCCAGTGTGAAAACTGAAAGATGATTACTTTTGTTTTTTCAATAAAGATCATAATATGAAAAAAACGTTGGCAAAAACAAATTAAAAATAAAATTACATAATACAAAAAACAGATTTAAACAATAGGTCATTGTGTGACGACACATTCCCTTTAAAAACATGTACCACAAATGGCTACTGTTATGAATGTTTTAGAAATGAATTCTGAGCAGAAGCTCCCTCTGGTGGTTACAAACAGTACTGAACCATTTAATGAGGATTGGCAATCAGGAATTACAGACTGGCTGGATATAAGGGAGGTTTCCCCCCATCATGGTTGCCGGTGATCAATTGTTCTTGTCTCAACGTTGTTTCCTGGTTCACTTGGAAGCTTGCTGAGTCTTGTCTCTTCTCCTGCTCTCAGATAAGATATTTTCTGTTTTTTGTTTTTGTGCTTACCATTTGCATATTTCTCTGCATTTCTGTGAGGTTAGCCAGGTTTCCCACCCCCCCCCGGGGGGGCTTGGGCTCCTCTCAGTTCCTCTGGAGCCACTAATATTTGTTCATTTGCCTTTTCCATTTTTTTCAGTGGTTGCGGCTTTTTTTTGTTACACCAGAGAACTAATTTAGGTGGTAGAGGTCGTGTGATCTCAGGTGTTTACTGTTATGTTTTGGTAGCTGAGGAGAGCAGGCAAAAACGGCAATACACCAGAGAGGTTGGAATCTACTGGATTGCAGTACCCTGACTAACCACCACAACTAAAGGCAGCCGTGGAGCGTTCCTACGTTGGTCCTAGACGCCTCGTCACAGCCTGAGAGGCTAACTACACCTAAAGATAGAAAGAGAAAAGCTATGTGCCCCGGAGCAGATCCGCAAAGAACATAGGAAGCCCCCAAACATGTAATGGCGGTTAGACAAGAGGAAATACAGACACAGACAGAAAATAGTATGAGCAAACGCTGGGGCCCAATCTGCCTAGACAGAAAAGGAAAGGAAGGATACTTACTGCAATTCCAAAAAACCCTAAAAAAAAGCCAACGCTACTAATTGCAAAAAACACCTGAGATCACACGACCTCTACCACCTAAATTTGTTCTCTGGTGTAACAAAAAAAAGCCGCAGCCACTGAAAAAACAGGAAAAGGCAAATGAACAAATAACAGTGGCTCCACAGGAACCGAGAGGAGCCCAAGCCCCCCCGGGGGGGGGGGAAACCTGGCTAACCTCACAGAAATGCAGAGAAATATGCAAATGGTTAGCACAAAAACAAAAAACAGAAAATATCTTATCTGAGAGCAGGAGAAGAGGCAAGACTCAGCAAGCTTCCAAGTGAACCAGGAAACAACGTTGAGACAAGAACAATTGATTACCGGCAACCATGATGGGGGGAAACCTCCCTTATATCCAGCCAGTCTGTAATTCCTGATTGCCAATCCTCATTGAATGGTTCAGTACTGTTTGTAACCACCAGAGGGAGCTTCTGCTCAGAATTCATTTCTAAAACATTCATAACAGGCTACTTTATTATTTACTATGCTTTGCTTATATAGCGCTAGCATATTCCATAGTGCTTTACAGTTTGCACACATTACCATCGCTGTTCTCAATGGGGCTCACAATCTAAATTCCCTATCAGTATGTCTTTGTGGTGTGAAAGGAAACTGGAGAACCCGGAGGAAATCCATGCAAACACAGAGAGAACATACAAACTCCTTGCAGATGTTGTCCTTGGTGGGATTTGAACCCAGGACCCAGTGCTGCAAAGCTGCAGTGCTAACCACTGAGCCACTCTGCTGCCCTACTACTTAAAACATTTTGATAAGTATCATTGCCATTAATTGTCATGATGAAGGAACTAACACCTGCTGTTCTGCCCATTCATGTGCAGCAAGTATTTTCATAAGTGCTGTGCTTATGACCACTAGATGTCAGAAAAATATTTAGACTTGAGAGTCCTCAGTGGTGATACCTTTTAATGGCTAATCGAAAAGATGGTAACAAATTGCAAGCTTTCGAGACTACTCCGGTCTCTTCATCAGGCAAAGACTAAAACAAAAACTGAAGAATCACATATTTATATATAGGAAAGATGTGTATCTTCGTACCGTGTTAGCCAGTAGATAGAAAAATATTTAGACTTGAGAGTCCTCAGTGGTTGATACCTTTTAATGGCTAACTGAAAAGATGGTAACAAATTGCAAGCTTTCGAGACTACTCCGGTCTCTTCATCAGGCAAAGACTAAAACAAAAACTGAAGAATCACATATATATATACACACAAGAGGACACAGGAATAGTGCAATAGGTAAGACAGTGACGTGAAGCAGAACTGTCATTATGGCAGAGGAATGAACATAAATATTGGAACAGATCATAGATAAGGAGAGAGTTTTATTACCCTCTGATTGGGGTCTGGTGTTGTGTTTGATGCCCCTAGAAGGTCAGAGACGCAGATTCCTTAATTGATATAGAATGACATGAATCCATGTGACACTAGATGTCATTAATTGTTCCCATTTGTCCTGTTCCAAGTTTTTAGGAACGTTTCCCGTTTAACTGAACAGTGTGTTCTAGTTAAGAACTGCCCCCTTAGCTTCCCTGGGAAAATCTATACATGCAGACATTTTCTCTCAGGCTTAGAGTGAATCACATGTGTTCCTGGCCCTCCCTACAAATCACTGTTCCTGTCAAATGGATTCGGGTGAGAGTTAATGCAGTTATGTGTTTGTGCAATGTATATGTACTTGCTAGCCATTATGCAGCCACCGTGCAGTATCTTATGAGTGAGATATATAGTGCAATGTATATTCCAGCTAGTTGTAATGCTCTTTATTCTGCATATAGATAGGTGCATTTCTGTATTATGCACTCTGTATCATTCTTTGCTGTAATGTCCCAGTTACTTATGTAATTGCTCACTGTACAAGCCAGTATTGATACTCTCTTTGTTCTTTGCAGTTTTTACCAAATAATCATCCACCATTGTTTTCACTGTTACCAAGTTCACATCATCATCTCAATAAATATAGACTTAAGAATCCATACAGTCTCTTTACTGGAAGTGGATGAAAGGTTTAGCCATATGCTGGAATCCACACAGCACTATACGTGGAGGAAGGCAGAATAGTAAAAACGGAGCGCTGGTCGCAGGCAGTGATTGCACAGACTGTATGGGACCGCTACCACCCAGACTGCACCGCATACGGGTATTACAGCAGCCGCCATACAACCAGAAGGAATAGGAGCCCAGTAAAAACGGACCACCGGCCGCACGCAGTGATTGCATAGACTGTACGGGACCGCTACCACCCAAACTGCTCCGCATACGGGTATTAGGGCAGCCGCCATACAGCCGCAGGGAAGAAGAACCCAGGCCCAATAAGAACAGATTAGCTGCCTTCAGTGAAACTGACAGCTGGTCGCTGGCTGCAGTTGATCAGACTGTACGGGACCGCTAACACCCACACTGCTCCGCATACGGGTATCACAGCAGCCTCCATACAGCGGCAGAACGTCACTGCAGCCCACCAAGAAGTGCTACATCATTTCCACCATGCGGAGGCCTGCCGCGCATAGACTCAGTTTCCCGCAAAAATACTCAGCAGTATGCAGCTAAGCGCACAATGTCTCGACGCGATACATCCTCACTCAAAACGAGGTCACGAGCAGGTTCTAACAAGTCTTAAACAAATGAGCTTGCTGCTGTAGCTCGTGCCAAAGCCGAGGCAGCCAAAATAATGTCCTCCTTTGCAGAACGAGAGATGCAATTAAAGCTGAGACAAGCAGAGCACGAAGCAGCAAAGGTACGTCTGCAGGCAGACCAAGATGCAGAAACTGCACGTTTGCAGGCAGAATGAGATGCAAAAACTGCACGTTTGCAGGCAGAACGAGAGGTAGAAAAATCACGCCTACAAGCCGAAACTGCACGTTTGCGGGCAGAGCAAGAGGCGGAGAGTGCACGCCTGCGAGCGTCTCTAGAAAGACTTGTGACAGAAAAAGAGACAGCAGCTGTAATAGCTAAGGCAGAGTACTTGAAAGCTATGGAAGATCCTGATTATGAGAGATGCAGCAACGTTCTGGGAACAGAGCAGCAAGATCCAGCACAGCGCGTTGCAGAGTACGTCCATCAACATTGGATGACAGCTCTGATGCACTACATCGACCAGCCTATGCCGACTACCAGCAATCCAACCCCGAACTTCACTACTACAGACTAGGAGACGTCCAGCACAGAGATGTCGACCACATCTACCGTTCCACTAAGCAGAAGGTACAGCTCCCATTCCACCTTAAAGAGACACCTTCACCGAGAAGGTACTGCACAGACTATCTGAAGTCAGAAGAGTCTTACAGGTATGGTGATACACCACACACTAGACATGACTATAACACACCTGCTCGTGCCAGCACCGACCAAGCCACCATGGACTTTGAAAAGTTCTTTGCCCGCCGAGAACTGGTTACAAAAGGACTTGTAAAGTTCACTGATAAACCCGAGAACTATAGGTCATGGCAAGCCTCGTTCCGGGACGCCAATCATGGTCTGGACCTTTCTAGTAGTGAGGAGTTAGATCTCCTAGTAAAGTGGCTTGGAAGTGAGTCAGTCGAGCATGCCAAAAGACTAAGAGACATTAATATAAAGCATCCACACTCAGGTCTGCGTAAAGTGTGGGAAAGTCTTGATGAATGCTATGGGACAGTAGAAGTCATAGAGAATGCTTTATACAAAATAATTGATGATTTCCCTAAGATAGGACCTAAAGGTCATCAAAAGCTAAGAGAATTGAGTGATTTATTGATAGAGTTACAGGTTGCCCAGGAGGAAGGAGACTTGCCCGGATTGGCATTCTTAGATACCGCTAGGGGTGTCAATCCGATAATGCAAAAACTACCTTACAACCTACAAGAAAAGTGGGTTACATATGGTTCACGCTATAAACAAAATTATAATGTACCATTCTCTCCTTTCACTGTATTCGTAGATTTAGTCACCCAACAAGCTAAGATCAGAGATCACCCTAGTTTTGACTTCACTCTGTCATGTTCCACTGCCCTCGGTGTCAAACCCAGTAGTACACACGTGGCAGTCCACAAAATTAACATTGTTTCCACAGGCCCTCCTCACGATGTGAGTAAACCCTCTCCAGATGAGAACAAGCCTCAGGATGTCAGTAAACAGTGTCCTCTACACAAGAAACCACATCCTCTACTAAAATGCAGAGCCTTCACGGAGAAGTCTCTGGAGGATTGCAAAGGTTTCCTCAAGGAGAACAACATCTGCTTCAAATGTTGTGCCACAACCTCTCAACTCGCCAGGAACTGTGAAGCCAGCGTGAAATGTGCAGAATGCAGCATGGATCACAATACAGCCTTGTACCCTGGACCACCTCCACGTGTGTTGTCACAAGCAGAGGAGCACGATGGGAAGCAGAAGAACACTGACGAAGATACCCCTGTGGTCAGCGCTCAATGTACGGAGATCTGTAAGGGACTCACAGTAGGAAGGTCCTGTTCAAAAATCTGCCTTGTCTGAGTCTATCCAGCAGGCCGCAAGGACAAAGCCCTCAAGATATATGCAATCCTGGATGACCAAAGTAACAGGTCTGTAGCCAGGTCCACCTTCTTTGACAACTTCAACATGGTAGGCCCTGGTTGTCCCTACTCCCTGAGGACGTATTCAGGTACCGTTAAGATGGCAGGGAGAAAAGCAACCGGATACAAGGTGGAGTCCATAGATGGCAAAACCTGCCTGGAATGCAACCAGATTCCCAACAACAGGTCAGAGATACCTTCACCGGAGGTGGCGACACATCACCCCCATCTGAAGTGTGTAGTCCACCTGATACCTGAGTTGGATCCAGAAGCACCAATAGCTTTACTCCTGGGAAGAGATATACTACGAGTCCACAAGACTAGAGAATATATAAACAGCTCCAGGAATGCTTCGTACACTCAGAAGCTCGACCTTGGATGGGTCATCATAGGAGAAGTCTGTCTAGGAGGAGCACACAAGCCGGGCTCAATCAACAGTATGCTCACCAGCACACAAGAAAATGGATGTCCGTCTCTCTTTCAGCCATGTCATAATAGTCTGCTGGTAAAGGAATTACCGAGCAACACTCTCCTACCTTGCCACTCTCACTTCCTACCAATGAAGACCACGCCTCTGAAGGTGAATGAGACCACATAGGATGTACAGTCTTCCACAGGACAAAAGAAGACAACAAGGTAGCAATGTCTATAGAAGACAGAATGTTCTTGGACATCATGGATAGACAAATAGTCAAAGACAAATCGAACAGTTGGGTCACACCTCTACCATTTCAACCTCAGAGAAGGCGCCTACCCAACAACAGGGAACTGGTCTACAGCTGATTCATCTCAGATCCTTTGTAGAAAAGGACTTCTATGTAGATGACTGTTTGAAGTCCACACCAACAAATGAGGCTGCAATCAGTCTACTAAAAAGGGCTCAAGAAAGGCTCGCTCAGTCTAACCCAAGGTTATACAAGATTTCCTCCAACAGTCAAGAGTTGATGGAAGCCTTTCCCTCTCAAGACTATTCCAGCGATCTAAAGGACATAGACCTAAGCATCGACTTCTTCCCATGCAGCGGAACCGTGGATTGCTTTGGGACGAGAAACCCTTCATGCGCAGAGGAGTTCTTTCTTTCATGAATAGTCTATATGACCCCCCTGGGATTCGTAGCTCCAGTACCTGTCCAAGGAAAAATGATGCTAAGAGAACTTCACCCAAGACACATCTGATTGGGATGATCCACTGCCAGCAGAAAAGGCAGACCTGTGGGCAGAGTGGAGGAGGTCTCTCGAGGCCTTGACCGACCTTCGTGTGAAACGACCGTATGCACCTGTGCCATTCACAGAAGTGAAGACACAAAGACTTTGTATCTTCTGTGACGCATCAGTCAAAGCGATCGCAGCAGTAGCGTACCTCAAAACCATAGACGTAAACGAACAGAGTGACATTGGGTTTGTGAAGAGCCAGACTAAACTGGCACCACTTCGCGAACACACCATATCCAGACTGGAACTTTGCACTGCTGTCCTCGCAGTTGAGTTTGCCAAGCTTATCTCAGATGCGATGAATCTGGAGACCAAAGATGCACAGTTCTACATCGATAGCAAGGTGGTACTGGTGTACATCTGCAATGAAACGCGACGCTTCTATGTCTACGTCAGTAACCGGGTACTGAGGATAAGAAGATCCACCTTTCCTAATCAGTGGCACTACGTACCTACTCACCACAATCCTGCAGACAATGCGACTAGATCCGTTGTTCCAAGTCATCTTAAGAACACTACATGGTTCACAGGCCCTGCTTCCTTGTACCGTTCGGTGCCCCACATCGGCAGGCCTGACACATTCGAACTAGTGGATCCAGATGCCTATGAAGAGCTCCGTCCTAGAGTGTCTGCTCTGCATACAGTAATTTCAAGTCGTCACCTGGAACCTCATCGGTTCAGCAGGTTCTCAACCTGGAAGTGACTTGTTCGAGCCATTGCTTGTCTACTTCATGTGGCCAAGTCCTACAAGTCAGCATTACCTGCAAAAACAGAGATCTTGCAAAGGTTGGCATCACTGCAAGCATGCTTTTACCCCTCAACCTGAAAAGAGCCAAGTTTACAATACTTTGTGTTGTAGAAAAGGAAACCTACCCCAGAGAAATATACAACCTCAACAAGGGACAACCCATTCCTGGAGACAGCGTGCTATAGAAGCTCGATCCAATTGTCGACAAAGCTGAGAGTAGGTGGCCGTCTTCAAGAAGCTGAGGTAGAAGTTTCAGAGAAACACCCAGTAATAACCCCTGGACATCATCATGTCACAACCCTGCTCTTTCAGCATCATCATGACTTAGTGAGTAGAGTTGAGCGATACTTTCCGATATCCAAAAGTATCGGAATCCGAATGGTATCGCCGATACCATTAAAATATCGGCAATACCCGATACCGATACCGGAAGTCCCATGTAAGTCTATGGGAACAAAATATTGTAACTAAAAAAAACCCATTCTTTCCTTGTAAACACTAAATATACACACATAGAATACATATATATATATATATATATATATATATACATGTCATTGTGACATATATATATATACATATATTTATAGTTTATACACTTCTACATAGTAAAATAGCCTCTGATTCAATTGCCGGGTAAATTCGGCTTTTGTGAAAAGACAGAAGCACCCGACATGAAATGACACTTGGTTTACATAGAGTTAACCATGTCTTTTCATGTAGTTTGATATCTGATTTGCACAAACAATTACATGAGTGGCTGTGTGCAAAATTTCACACCTGTAGGGTTAATTAAAGGTGTAAATTCGTTGTAAAAAAAACGACTTTTTTGCTACGAATTTACACCTTTAATTAACCCCTACAGGTGTGAAATTTTGCACACTTACACTCATGTAATTGTTTGTGCAAATCAGATATCAAACTACATGAAAAGACATGGTTAACTCTATGTAAACCAAGTGTCATTTCATGTCGGGTGCTTCTGTCTTTTCACAAAAGCCGACTTACTGCCGGGTAAGTGCCGCTGACTCCTGACAGACCCGACCGATGGACACTGACAGTGACAGTGACAATCCCGATTCCGGTATCCGATATGACGAAAATATCGGAACTCGGAATCGGAATTCCGATACAGCCAATATCGGCCGATACCCGATATTTGCAGTATCGGAATGCTCAACCCTATTAGTGAGACATCAAGGCCATTTGTTTACCGAAGGGAATCTGCGGGCGGCTGGACTATGGGTAGTCGGTGCAAAGAGAAGCGTGAGCAAACTCATCTTTAACTGTGTTACATGTTGCAAACTCCGCGGCATGTACCAAAATCTGAAGATGGCCAATCTTCCATCTGACAAACTTAGTACTGAACCCCCCTTCACCAACGTTGGACTAGACGTATTCGGTCCTTGGTCCGTGGCTAGTCGACGCACTGGGAAGATCAATACTGAAGCAAAGTGTTGGGCAGTTCTATTCACCTGTCTGTCGATCAGAGCCGTTCATATCAAAGTAATTGAATCTATGGACCCTTCAAGTTTCATAAATGCGCTTCGACGCTTCATTGCAATCAGAGGCCCTGTGAAGCATATTTGCTCTGACCGAGGTACGAATTTCATCGAGCAGCAAGAGAACTCCGAATCCCTTCCAATTTAGACATCGCTAATGTTGAAAGGTACCTAGGTGAGCAAGGATGCATCTGGACTTTCAATCTACCACACTCTTCGCACATGGGAGGTGCCTGGGAGAGAATAATAGGCATAGCACACAAAATACTAGACTCTATCTTCTTAGAAATGAACACCAGACTCACACTTGAGAATTTAACTATGTTCTTGACCGAGGTATCAGCTATCATGAACGCCAGGCCACTGACAGCACTTTCCAGCGATTCCGGAGACCCAACAGTCCTTACTCCTGCAATGCTACTCACGCAGAAAACCTGTGTCCCAAGAGCTCCACTCGGAGAATTCAATGACAAAGACCTGTACAGGCGACAGTGGAGGCAAGTGCAAAGCGTGTCCAATATCTTTTGGGACAGATGGAGGAAGCAGTATCTCTTCACTCTGCAAATCAGGACGAAGTGGCAGAAAGACTGCCCAAACATCCAAACCGGCGATGTTGTACTCATCAAAGACAGTCAGTTGCATCGAAACGAGTGGCCACTCGGCCTAGTCACCAAGCCTCTTCCCAGCAAGTATGGGAAAGTGCGCAAAGTAGAGGTCAGAGTGTGCAAACTTGGGGAGAACAAACTGTTCCTCAGGTGAGTTACTGAACTTATATTGTTACTGTCCCCAAAAGAACCAGATAGTGGCATCCATTGATGCCAAGCGGGGAGTGTTTAGCCCATTCATGTGCAGCAAGTATTTTCATAAGTGCTGTACCAGTTATGACCATTAGATGTCATTAGTTGTTCCCATTTGTCATGTTCCAAGTTTTTAGGAACGTTTCCCCTTTGACTGAGCAGTGTGTTCTGGTTAAGGACTGCCCCCTTAGCTTCCTGGGGAAAATCTAGACATGCAGACATTTTCTCTCAGGCTTAGAGTGAATGACACGTGTTCCTGGCACTCGCTACAAATCACTGTTCCTGTCAGGCGGATTCCGGTGAGCATTAATGTTGTGCAATGTATCTGTACTTGCTAGCCATTATGCAGCCACTGTGCAGTGTCTTATGAGTGAGGTGTTATGATTCGGTAGCTGAGGAGGACAGCAACAAAAATAGACAGGCAACCAGACACCGGAGAGGTTGGTAACTAGCGGATTGCAGACGCCTAAACTGACAGCTCAACTAGAAGCAGCCGTGGGACGTGCATACGGTGCCCTAGATGCCTCGAAACAGCCAGAGAGATAACTAAGCCTAAAGACAGAAAGGGGAAAGCTAACTGTCCCGGAGTAGAGCCCCCAAAGGAATAGGTAGCCCCCAAACATATATTGGCGGTGAACAAGATGAAATGCAAACACAGGCAGAAAATAGAGTGAGCAAATGCTGGGGCCCAATCTGTCTAAATAGTACAGGACAGAAAGAATACTGTCTGCAATCCGGCAAAAACTCTAAGTAAAACTCCAACACGTTCTGATGTACAAAGCAGGAAGCAAGCTGACTTCCAAATGAGACCAGGAAGAGCAACTAATCACCGGCGAGGATCATGGGAAGGCTACTCACTTAAATCTCCCCAGTCATCAACACCAGATTGCCAGTCATTGCTCCCAGCTGATGAACCTCTGTCAGCCAAAGTAGCTTCACTACTGTCAGCAGCCACCAGAGGGAGCCCAAGCTCCGAAGTCAAATCAAGAGCGTTCACAACAGTAAGGTATATGGTGCAATGTATATTCCAGTTAGTTGTAATGCTCTTTACTCTGCATATAGATAGGTGCATTTCTGTATCATGCACTCTGTATCATTCTTTGCTGTAATGTCCCAGTTACTTATGTAATTGCTCACTGTACATGCCAGTATTGATACGCTCTTTGTTCTTTGCAGTTTTTACCAAATAATCATCCACCATTGTTGTTCACTGTTACCAAGTTCACATCATCATCTCAATAAATATAGACTTAAGAATCCATACAGTCTCTTTACTGGGAAGTGGATGAAAGGTTTAGCCATATGCAGGAAACCACACAGCACTACATATGGAGGAAGGCAGAACACTTGCCCATATGCCCTACTAAATCTAAGTCTTGTTCAGTCTGCTATCGTTGACATGAACATGAATACTTACTTGTAGGGCAGTTGCAGACGACCATATTTTCGGTCTAAGTGCAATCCAACAAAACATTGGATCCCACTTGGACCAATGTTAGTCTTTGGGCTGAGCACATGTTCGATTTTTTTATTTGGACAGAGCTTGGCCAAGGAAAAAATCACAAAAGTTTGATCGAACATTAGAATAGCACTAAGACACACAGTCCATGGAAATATCGGACTGTACTCGGATGAAGGAAGCCACGTCGGGGCTAGCGTGTGCACTTTTCATCTAGTTCCTCCTCCCCACATGGGTATGCAATAGACTATATTATGCACTATGAGCGGTACTTGTTTTCTCCAGTCTCATTAAGCACATGCTAGTTGGATAGATTTATGTCTCATATAGACTGGTTTGGGACATGAGAAAGGTAACATTACTTTTCTATATGGAGAACTGCCTATGCATTTTGTTTTGACCTCAGTGTATGTTTTTTGACTATTATTGGAGGTCTGTTTATGAACACTGCCGCAAGGTTCTTTTCTTTTTCTCCCCATATTTTAACACTCGTTTTGTATTTTGTATGTTGGGTCATTATGTCTGCACTATTTATGTGTTAATAAAGACTTATTGCACTTTATTCCAATTATCTTGCTTCATCTCACTTTCTATACTCCTCCTTTTTAGGGCTATTACTCCTTTTTGTCTTGTAGGACTATAATGTACTCGCATGACATCTGAGTGCAGTCTGACTTCCACGGACTGACACAATGAAAAAGATAGAGAATTTTTTTTCTCCATCTTCTCCTCATCCAAGAGAATTGGATCATACTATGATCACATTCGAGTTTGATCAGAGTGTTATTTGTATGATTAACTCGATTGTCTCCGATGATAGCATCTATGGTCCTCTTCACCTGCTCCAACAGTAACATATTATAGCATTAAATTTGCAGCAGCTTCAAAAGTCCAAGTCATCAGAACTGAAATGCCAAGATTTGCCAATATACCATAGATTTAAATCTATTTTTTCAAGCTGCCAATAGACTATAAATCCACAATACATGTATTTATCCAAGCTAGAAATGTAATAATTCTTCACTGAATGTAACAGCTTAATGCAGGGATTTCACATGACATTAGCATAGCATTTTAATTAAACATTCTTGGATTGGCTTTTGAATAGTTATTTATTTAAACATCCCCTTAGCTGAATTTCATTATTTTGAACGTGAAGAATCTGCTACAGATTTCCAACAGCCTTATGCAATTTTGTAAGGTCTTATAGAAATGTGGATGTAATTGTATTTAATTTCACATGCTGTTAAGTGTAAGAGAATGTCAAGATGGACTCAGGATGTGAAAATATTCCCTAATGGTGTGTGTAAGCTGGAGATTGGCTCGCACTGGCCATAAGCGATATGTTATGTTGCAATTTGTACGTTTGGAAGAATTATTTGTCCCTGTGGCATTAGCTGAACTATTTCCTTCAAGACCAACTGCATTAATTCTAAAATTAAAGAAAGAACATGACAGATCACTGCCGCAAGAAGAAATTCGATATCCTGAACCAGTCATTTCTTAATGGAAATGCAAAAATACATAAATTATGGCCGCAAAAGAAAACAAAGTGTTACTTGTAGGTCAATTTTCTATATGATGATATAGCTCCAAAATTTCCAGGCTATGCTTAATTACATTTCTATGCCATAAATATAAATACTGCCTGGGCTCCGAACTTTAGCAGCTGTTTATGCCGTGTGACTTGCCACCTTTCCAAAGGGAATTGTTGATTTTCTATTACATGGACTCCTTTTAGTTTAAGTGGTGTTTGGAAAGGATCACAAACTAGAAACAATGAAAAATAATTGCTGTTGTACATTGATCATGTCATATAACTTGATATGAATTGAATGCTTCCGCTACAGTCTTTGTAGCCATTCCAGGCTTTCATGCGGGAAAACTTGCTGGTAAAGAGGTACTCATGATATGCATTAAAGTATTTTAGGCATGGTGTTGTAGCTAAATCCCTTATGTAGTAATTAGTAGTGTCATTACCAGAGGGACAGAAGAGCCGGTCACCCTGGGCTCCTAGTATGGAGAGGCCCACCTGGAGTTATCGCCACTCTTAACTGTATCGGTGTGTACAGCATGTTGTTACAGATAGCCTCTACAGTACAGCAGGGTGACATGATCTCCCTACACTAACACTCTTTGTCCTGTAGGTTCTTGTTTTAGGCCTTGATGACACATTGCATGAGTCTTTTGTGGGGGCAGAGCAATGTGTTGACTTCATCACAGTGGGACACTGATGACCTTTGCGTGCACCGGCACAATGATATCACACCGTTGGTCTTCCCATGGCTTGCCGCTGTCTGCTAGCAAACTTGCCAGGTTCCTGGGTTAGATGAGTATCTCATTAATATTGAATAGATATAGCACAACTTTTTTTTTCCCAGCCATGAACAGAACTTACATGGGTTTCCTTATCTCCAAGATCCTCCCCAATATATGCTAGGTGTAATCTATATACATAAGAGGCATCGTGATTACTCGCTAATCCCGCCCCCTGCACAGTAGCTCCGCCCCCACCACATTGCCACACATAATCCCGCCCCCCACCACATTACCACACACAAACACATCACCACACACAATACCGGCCCCCCACCACATGGCCACACAAGGCCCATTCATACAATAAAAACCACGTAGACAGTAAATCCTTTAAATGGCAGAAATGGCCGTGATATTTATTTTGGGTTACATAAATTAATAAATTATTTGAATAAATAAATCCATATTAATTAATAAATTAACAATCCAACAACCAATCCACCCATCACATGGGCGATTTTCCCACAAACTAACATCATGACTGAAAATAGGGAGGGCGGGAGGGATCTTCTTTTCTTCTCAGACGCTGACTGAGATCGTATAACACTGCAGGGCTAGTTATAGCACAACAACAGCCCGCCAGAAACAAAGTCCACCAATAAACATCCTTTAAAATTGGGCGCCAAAAACTGGCTCAAACCGGTTTAAACCAGCTCATGGTACTTACCACAGCTCACTTACTGGCCCCAAAATGACCTTTATAAATATATACACAGCAAAAATTCAGGGCCTATGTGGCCATGAGTCCCCCCTTTATTAAAATGCTTATTTTACGGGGAGGGCTGACATTACCACACATAATCCTGCCCCCCCACCACATTACCACACATAATCCCGCCCACCACCACACACAAACCCGCCCCCCCACCACATTGCCACACACAAACACATCACCACACACAATCCCGGCCCGCCACCACATTACCACACAATCCCGCCTGCCACCACATTACTACACATAATCCCGCCCCCACCACATTACCACAATATTCCCGCCCCCCCACCACATTACTTCTCATAATTCCGCCCCCCCACCACATCACCCACACAATTCCACCTCCCACATCACCACACACAATCCCGCCCCCCCACCACATCATCACACACAATCCTGCCCGCCACCACATTACCACACATAATCCCGCCCCACACCACATTACTGCTCTTAATCCCACCCCCCACCACATTACCACTCATAATCCCGCCCCCACCACATTACCACACATAATCCCGCCCCCCCACCACATTACCGCTCATAATTCCTCCCCCCACCACATTACCACACACAATCCCCCCCCCCACCACTTACCACACATAATCCCGCCCACCACCACACACAAACCCGCCCCCTCACCACATTGCCACACACAAACACATCACCACACACAATCCCGGCCCCCCACCACATTACCACACATAATCCCGCCCGCCACCACATTACCACACATAATCCCGCCCCCACCACATTACCACACATATTCCCGCACCCCCACCACATTACTGCTCATAATTCTGCCCCCCCACCACATTACCACACATAATCCCGCCCCACCACATTACCACACATAATCCCGCACCCCCACTACATTACCGCTCATAATACCGCACCCCCACCACATTACTGCTCATAATCCCGCCCTCCCACCACATTACCGCTCATAATCCTGCACCCCACCACATTACCACTCATAATCCCGCCCCCCACCACAATACTACACATAATCCCGCCCCCCACCACATTACCGCTCATAATCCCGCACCCCCACCACATTACTGCTCATAATCCTGCACCCCCACCACATTACTGCTCATAATCCTGCCCCCCCACCACATCACCACACACAATTCCACCTCCCACATCACCACACACAATCCTGCCCCCCACCACATCATCACACACAATCCTGCCCGCCACCACATTACCACACATAATCCCGCCCCACACCACATTACTGCTCTTAATCCCACCCCCCACCACATTACCACTCATAATCCCGCCCCACCACATTACTGCTCATAATCCCGCCCCCACCATATACCACACATAATCCCGCCCCCACCACCACATTACCGCTCATAATCCCTCCCCCCACCACATTACCACACACAATTCCCGCCCCCCCCACCACATTACCACACATAATCCCGCCCACCACCACACACAAACCCGCCCCCTCACCACATTGCCACACACAAACACATCACCACACACAATCCCGGCCCCCACCACATACCACACATAATCCCGCCCCCCACCACATCATCACAACACAATCCTGCCCGCCACCACATACCACACATAATCCCGCCCCCCACCACATTACTGCTCATAATCCCCCCCCCACCACATTACCACACATAATCCACCCCCACCACATTACCGCTCATAATCCCGCCCCCCACCACATTACCACACACAATCCCGCCCCCCCACAACATTACTGCTCATAATTCCGCTCCACACACCCATTAACGCTCATAATCCCGCCCCCCACCACATCACCACACACAACACAATCCTACCCACCACACATTACCACACATAATCCCCGCCCCCCACCACATTACTGCTCATAATCCCGCCCCTCAACCACTTTACCGCTCATAATCCCACCCCCAACACATTACCACACATAATCCCACCCCCCCACCAAATTACCACTCATAACCCCGCCCCCATCACATTACCACACACAATCCCACCCCTCACCACATCACCACACATAATCCCGGCCCCCCCACCACATCACCACACACAATTCCACCCCCCACATCACCACACACAATCCCGCCCCCCCACCACACATCACACACAATCCTGCCCCGCCACCACATTACCACACATAATCCCGCCCCACACCACATTACTGCTCTTAATCCCACCCCCCACCACATTACCACTCATAATCCTGCCCCCACCACATTACTGCTCATAATCCCGCCCCTCACCACATTACCACACATAATCCCGCCCCCCCCACTACATTACCGCTCATAAATCCCCCCCCCACCACATTACCACACACAATCCCGCCCCCCCACCACATTACCACACATAATCCCTGCCCACCACCACACACAAACCCCGCCCTCTCACCACATTGCCACACACACACACATCACCACACACAATCCAGCCCCCCACCACATTACCACACATAATCCCGCCCGCCACCACAATTACCACACATAATCCCGCCCCCCCACCACATTACCACACATATTCCCGCCCCCCACCACATTACTGCTCATAATTCCGCCCCCCCACCAAAATTACCACACATAATCCCGCCCCACCACATTACCACACATAATCCCGCAGCCCCACTACAAATTTAAACCCCTCATAATACCGCACCCCCACCACATTACTGCTCAAATCCCGCCCTCCCACCACAAATTACCGCTCCCTAATCCTCACCCCACCACATTACCGCTCATAATCCCGCCCCCCACCACAATACTACACATAATCCGCCCCCCACCACATTACCCGCTCATAATCCCACACCCCCACCACATTACTGCTCATAATCCTGCACCCCCACCACATTACTGCTCATAATCCTGCCCCCCCACCACATCACCAACACAATTCCACCCCCCCACATCACCACACACAATCCCGCCCCCCACCACATCATCACACACAATCCTGCCCGCCACCACATTACCACACATAATCTCGCCCCCCACCACATTACTGCTCATAATCCCGCCCCCACCACATTACCACACATAATCCCCCCCCCCACCACATTACCGCTCATAATCCCGCCCCCCACCACATTACCACACACAATCCCGCCCCCCCACAACATTACTGCTCATAATCCCGCTCCACCACCACATTACCGCTCATAATCCCGCCCCCCACCACATCACCACACACAATTCCACCCCCACCACATCACCACACACAACACAATCCAACCCACCACCACATTACCACACATAATCCCGCCCCCCACCACATTACTGCTCATAATCCCGCCCCTCACCACTTTACCGCTCATAATCCCACCCTCAACACATTACCACACATAATCCCACCCCCCCACCAAATTACCACTCATAACCCCGCCCCCCACCACATTACCACACACAATCCCACCCCTCACCACATCACCACACATAATCCCGGCCCCCCACCACATCACCACACATAATCCCGGCCCCCCACCACATCACATCACATAATCCCGCACCCCACCACATTACTGCTCTTAATCCCGCCCGCCACCACATTACCACACATAATCCCACCCCCCCACCACATTACCACAATTAATCCCGCCCTCCCACATTACCACACGAGGCTCCATCCCCACACATTACCACATGAGGCTCCGTCCCCACACATTACCACACGAGGCTCCGTCCCCCCACATTACCACACGAGGCTCCGTCCCCACACATTACCACACGAGGTTCTGTCCCCACACATTACCACATGAGGCTCTGTCCCCCCACATTACCACACGAGCCCACACATTACCACATGAGGCTCTGTCCCCACACATTGCCACACGAGGCTCCGTCCCCCCACAATACCACACAAGGCTCCGTCCCCACACATTACCACACGAGGCTCCGTCCCCCCACATTACCACACGAGGCTCCGTCCCCACACATTACCACACGAGGTTCTGTCCCCACACATTACCACATGAGGCTCTGTCCCCCCACATTACCACACGAGGCTCCGTCCCCACACATTACCACATGAGGCTCCGTCCCTACACATTACCACACGAGGCTCCATCCCCACACATTACCACACGAGGCTCCGTCCACACACATTACCACACGAGGCTCCGTCCCCCCACATTACCACATGAGGCTCCGTCCCCCCACATTACCACAAGAGGTTCTGTCCCCCCACATTATCACACGAGGCTCTGTCCCCACACATTACCACACGAGGCTCCGTCCCCACACATTACCACACGAGGCTCCGTCCCCACACATTACCACACGAGGCTCTGTCCTCACACATTACCTCACGAGGCTCTGTCCCCACACATTACCACACGAGGCTCCGTTCCCCCACATAAACACACCGAGGCTCCATCCCCCCACATTACCACATGAGGCTCCATCCCCCCACATTACCACACGAGGCTCCGTCCCCACACATTACCACACAAGACTCCGTCCCCACACATTACCACACGAGGCTCCGTCCACACACATTACCACACGAGGCTCTGTCCCCACATTACCACACGAGGCTCTGTCCCCACATTACCACACGAGGCTCCGTTCCCCACATTACCACATGAGGCTCCATCCCCACATTACCACACGAGGCTCTGTCCCCACACATTACGACACGAGGCTCCGTTCCCCCACATTACCACACGAGGCTCTGTCCCCACACATTACCTCACGAGGCTCTGTCCCCACACATTACCACACGAGGCTCCGTTCCCCCACATAAACACACGAGGCTCCATCCCCCCACATTACCACATGAGGCTCCGCCCCCCCACATTACCACACGAGGCTCCGTCCCCACACATTACCACACAAGACTCCGTCCCCACACATTACCACACGAGGCTCCGTCCACACACATTACCACACGAGGCTCTGTCCCCACATTAACACACGAGGCTCTGTCCCCACACATTACCACACGAGGCTCTGTCCCCACACATTACGACACGAGGCTCCGTTCCCCACATTACCACACGAGGCTCCGTCCCCCCACATTACCACACGAGGCTCCGTCCCCACACATTACCACACAAGACTCCATCCCCACACATTACCACACAAGACTCCGTCCCCACACATTACCACACGAGCATCTTACTGAATCCAGTTTGTTTTCGATTTTACACTGTGAATAAAATGTATCATTAGTATTATTGAGATTTTTGATGATTATTATTGTTATCAACTTCATTTTAATTTCATTTACCACCTGCGTAAGCGCTATTGAATGTTGTCATTATTTACTTTAGTTTAATCACCAGCAGCGTTAATTAGATAGCAATGAGTGTGCCGAGCGCTAGCTGGCTGGAAACAGCTAGTAATAATAATATTATCAAATACCTCCGATTAGAAATCAAGTATACTTCTCCTGATAACTTATGTGGCTTACCCCATGTGCAGGGCATTGCAGTAGCTTAGGTATCCATGGTTACGACCACTCATATAGTGACAGTTAGTTGCTAGTGATCGTAACCATGGATACCTTACCTTCTCTAGTAAACTGCACATGAGGCAAGTGATAGTTTATCAGAACAACTATACTACAGGATGAATGGAGTTCATTCATCAATATACAGACCCCTTTAAATTTTTCACTTTTTGTTTCATTGCAGCCATTTGGTAAATTCAAAAAAGTTCATTTTTTCTCATTAATCAACACTTTGCACCCTATCTTGACTGAAAAAAAACAGAAATGTAAAAATTTTTGCAAATTTATTAAAAAAGAAAAACTGAAATATTACATAATCATAAGTATTCAGACCCTTTGCTTAGACACTCATATTTCAGTCACATGCTATCCATTTCCTTGTGATCCTCCTTGAGATGGTTGTACTCCTTTATTGGAGTCCAGCTGTGTTTAATTAAACTGACATGACTTGATTTGTAAAGGCACACACCTGTCTATATAAGACCTCACAGCTTACAGTGCATGTCAGACCAAATGAGAATCATGAGGTCAAAGGAACTGGCCAAGGAGCTCAGGGACAGAATTGTGGCAAGGCACAGATCTGGCCAAAGTTACAAAAGAATTTCTGCAGTACTCAAGGTTCCTGCACTAGATGCACGGCCAGATGAGCAGACACTAGAGTATGTTAAAGGCAAACTTGTGAATGAATTCAAGAGAAAAACGCAGCATGTGAGCAGCAGTAATGAATCCAGAGTAGAAACAGCATTAAAGACACAGGATTTCCCTAAATGTAAGAGCAATCTAAGAGAAACTCGTGAATGTTTTGTCTGTAAAAAGCCCGGCCACCTTAAAGCAGACTGCAGAATTTGGAAAGCAAGAATGAGTCAGTTTAAAAAGCAGAATAGTTATCAAAGGGTTAAAACAGCTGTAAAGGAAGATTCTGCATGTGTTGAAGCTGCATTTAATGCCAGTAAAGGCCCATCTGCAAAGCGTGTTGTATAGATTCTGGTGCAAGCAGTCATATGACAAATAATAAGGATTTCTTCACTGGACAAATTAACTTTGCCATAAATAACATTTTTATTTTTAACACTTTGTAGAGAATCATTTTCAGACAATGACTGTCTTAAGTCTGGAAGACATGGATGTCACCAAATGCTGGGTTTCCTCCTGTGCCAAGCCTTTACTGCAGTTGACTTCAGTTGTTGCTTGTTTGTTGGTCTATTTGGCTAGAGTTTTGTCTTAAGCTTGTGACATCAATGCTCGATGGGGTTGAGATCTGGTGTCTGACTCATTGCAAAATATTCCACTTCTTTAGCTTAAAAAATCTCTTGAGTTGCTTTTGCAGTGTGTTTTGGGACGTTGTCCATCAGTACTGTGAAGTGCCGTGCAATCAGCCTTGCTCCATTAGTTGAATTTAAGCAAAAAGTATAGCCCCATACACGTCAGAACTCATCCAGCTGCTTCTGTCTTCAGTCAGATCATGAATAAACGCTAGTGACTCAGTGCCATTGAAAGCCATGCATGTCGATGCCATCACACTGCCTCCACCATGTTTTATGGAGGATATGGTGTGCTTTGGATCCTGAGGCATTCCTAACCTTCTCCATACTTTCTTCTTTCCATCATTCTTTTACAAGTTGATATTTGTTTCATCTGTCCAAACAATGATTGTCCAGTAGGATGACTTCTTTAGATGGTTTACGGTAAAGTCTAAACTGTTATTTCTATGTGTAAGGATGATTAATGGTCTGCACCTTGTGGTGAACCCTCTGATTTTGCTCTCATGAAGTCTTCTTCACGGTAGTCTTAGATATCAAATCACTTACATCCTGCAGAGTGTTCTTTACTTGGTGGAAATTCTGAAGGGGTTTTTCTTCACTATGGGAAGGATTCTGTAATCAACCACCACTGTTGTCTTCTGTGGACATCCAGGTCTTTTTAAGTTCCCAAGCTCAACAGTGAGCTGTTTGTTTTTTTTGCAGAATGCACCAAACTCCTAACATTTCAGCTGTCTGATGGATTTCCTGTTTTTTTCAGCCTAATGATGGTCTGTTTCTCTTCAATTGAGAGCTCCTTTGTCCGCATGTTGTGGGTTCACAGCAACAGCTTCCAAATGCAAATGCCACACCTAGAATCAGCTCCAGACTTTTTACCTGCTTAATTGTTAATAGACTAACAAAGGGATACCCCATGCAGCCAATTAAAGAGCTTTGAGATAATTTTCCAGTTTGATCACTTTAACCCCTCCACAACCTATGATGTATAGGTACATCATAGGTCATGTCCCAGCATTTCACGCAGCCTCCGGCGCTTAGCCCGCATCTTTCCCGATGCATGACAGCTCATTTGATCACTGTAAACATGTTAAATGCCGCTGTCAATGTCTGACAGCGGATTTTAACTCACACTAGCAGGAAGCGTGTCACAATCGGTGCCCCTGCCACATGATTGGTGGATGCCGATGGGTTGACATGACAATGGGGGTCTGCATAAGACCCCCATGCTTGTTATTGCATACCTCCTATGAACGCCGGCCCGTGTTTTTTGCTATGATGATCTTTGCATTATTGCAGCTTCAAGTCTATCAAGGAGACTATTGAAGCTAATTAAATGTAGAAAAAATGTTTTTAAAAATATAAAAATATATAAAAGTTATCACGGTGTAACGAGAAAAAAAATCAAAACGCCAGAATTACATATTTTGGCATCCGCAACATTGCAATAACAGGTAATCAAAACATTGTATATACTTCAATAGAATATCAATAGAAACATCAGCTCAGGGGCGCCAAAAATAAGCCCTCACCCAGCCCCATATTCCCAAAAATGGAGATACTACAGGTCTCGGAAAATGGATGGCACCTTTTTTTTTTTTTTTTTTTTTTGCAAACTTTAGATTTTTTTTCACCACTTAAATAAAAAAGAACCTATACATGTTTGGTATCTGCAAACTCATAATGACCTGGAGAATCATATTGACAGGTCAGTTTTAGAATTTAGTGAACATGGTGAAAAAAAAACAATTGTGGAATTGCACTTTTTTGCAATTTCACTGCAGTTGAATTTTTTTCCCGTTTTTCAGAACACTATATGGAAAAATCAATGGTGTCATTCAAAAGTAGATCTCATCCTGCAAAGAGCAAGCTCTCACATGGCCATGTTGACAGAGAAAAAAAGTTATGGATCTGAGAAGAAGCGGAGCAAAAAAACGAAAACACAAAAATGGAAAATCTCAAGGTTGTGAAGGGGTTAAAAAGAGGCAGCTACTTATTAAAGAGCTGCAATTCCTAAACCCCTACTCCAATTAGGATATGAATACCCTCAAATTAAAGCTGCAGCTTAAGTCCATATTAATTATATAACTGTATATTGAATATGTTTTGTTAAGCAGCTAAAATGCCAAAACTTATTTCACTGACCAAATATTTCTGGATCTAACTTTGTATATAAAATACAACAAGATTATAGTCAGCTCACCCTTCTGTGAAATCTTCATTAGACAGCTGGCACTCAGCACGGTTCCATGGAGCAAACGTACTTGTGAACAGAAAAAAAACAAACAAACAGCGAGAGGATGGCAGTCTAAAAGATAACCTTTAATCCATTAGGTTAAAACATGAGTGGCACAGGATTGCCGGGCATAGGAAAAAACACTTCAAAAACAGATAACGCGTTTCGTCAAGATCTTGACGAAGACTGCAAAGTCGAAACGCGTTATCTGATTTTGAAGTGTTTTTTCCTATGCCCGGCAATCCTGTGCCACTCATGTTTTAACCTAATGGATTAAAGGTTATCTTTTAGACTGCAATCCTCTCGCTGTTTTTTGTTTTTTTTTAACTTTGTATATATATATATATATATATATTTATAATATATAAAACACAGAAACACAGATATATAATAGTCTGATAAGTAACTTTGCTTTTCATAAAGTAGAATATTACACATCATAGACTAGTCAGTAGAAAGAGTCCCATGCCAATTTCTTATTTGACCACATGGCTGCGGGGCAGAGGTAACGAAATTCATGACTGATTAGTGAATAGTGTACAGTACTGAAGAAATCTACCATAATTAAATCTGACTGCCAGCAAGATATATGGATAGTTCCGCATCTCATGCTACATCCAGGGTAATAAGTCAGCACTGCAGCACTAAATATATGGTTGGTTTGCAGACCTGAGACCTCTTAGAATTTCTAGATCTAATATTTCACTTTTACAATACTGTTGGATGTGTACTAATATCTTATTTTAAAATAAATTACCTAATTTACACCCAATTCCCCAACACAATGGGGGTCAACGTAATGACAGACCCATCAATTTTATAAACTAAAGTATTTAAGGTCCAAGTGAAATGTCTTTATATAAAAGTGTTGTGTGGGATTAGAAAAAATGTGTTTTCTTTCAAAAACTAGTTAAAAAATAATGCCGCATTTTTCCATTAGTTGTGTGTGGTGCTGCGGTGCAGCCCTATTCACTGACATAGATCTAAACCGGAATACCAGACACAACCTATAGACAGGTATTTCGCGATTTTTGTAAAAAATATATATATATACCATGTTTTTTCAGTATTGTTAAACCCTATTAATAAATTGTAGACTTTATCGCCAATTCTTTCTAGACCTCGCCAATACTTTGTTTCTGAGCTTTTTCTGACAAAAATTGAGACTTACGGTTTGCTTTATGACCATCAGATTAAAGATTTGCATTAAGTATGGGATTATTTTTAATGAAACATAGACTGGCAGTATTTTCCGAGCACTGGAAAATAAATTTATGGGTTTTTACTTTACTAAGAATAACTGCCTGCTGTCATCCATAACATAAATCCATATCTGGTCTGATGTTAGCATTGTATCTCAGGTGATCCATTACTAGCAACCTCTAGAAGGAAAAGTACAAATAATGCAGGCACAAAAGACTACACATTTAGATACAACATGTTACAAATTCACTGTCCCCTTTGGTACATGGGTCTCTTTCAGGCTACTGAAAAGCATCAATCTATTTGTTAAGAGTGTTCTTTTGAAGATTGACATTACACCTCAGTCGCTGAAGTATTCTTGATGCATTGTGTTTTCTGCCCAAAGTAAAGAATTCAATGCTGATGCTTGATCCTGAAATTGTAAACATCAGGCAGAAGTGACACATAAATTGTGCCGAAGCCCAAAAATGTTTGATTTCACATGTACAATTTTGTAGAGTATTTGCAGGCTTTAAATATCTATATACACGTGCTTCTCACAAAATTTGAATATTATTAAAAAGTTAATTTATTTCAGTTCTTCAATACAAAAAGTGAAACTCATCTATTATATAGAGTCATTACAAACAGAGTGATCTATTTCAAGTGTTTATTTTTGTTTATGTTGATGATTATGGCTTACAGCCAAATGAAAACCCAAAAGTCATTATCTCAGTAAATTAGAATACTTCATAACACTCCTGTAGATTGTAAGCACGAAAGGGCAGGGTACTCTCTCTCCCCTATATCAGTCTGTGATTGTTAGTTTGTTTACTGTAAATGATATCTGTAATTTGTATGTAACTCCTTCTCATGTACAGCACCATGGAATCAATGACGCTATATAAATAAATATTAATAATACTAATAATACCAGCTTGAAAAATGCACTCAATACTTGGTCGGGGCTCATTTTGCATCAGTTGCTACATCAATGCAGTGTGGCATGGATGTGATCAGCCTGTGGCACTGCTGAGGTGTTATGGAAACCCAGGTTGCTTTGATAGCAGCCTTCAGCTCGTCTGCATTGTTGGGTCTGGTGTCTCTCATCTTCCTCTTGACCATACCTCACAGATTCTCTATGGGGTTAAAGTCAGGCGAGTTTGCTGGCCAATCAAGCACAGTGATACTGTTTTTTTTAAACCAGGTATTGGTACTTTTGGCAGTGTGGACAGGAGCCAAGTACTGCTGGAGATTGAAATTTCCATCTCCTAAAAGCTTGTCGACAGAGGGAAGCATGAAGTGCTCTAAAATTTCCTGGTAGACGGCTGAACTGACTTTGGTCTTGATAAAACACAGTGGACCTACACCAACAGATGACATGGCTCCCCAAATCATCACTAATTATGGAAACCCACACTAGACCTCAAGGAACTTGGATTGTGTGCCTCGGCACTCTTCCTTCAGACTCTGGGACCTTGATTTCCAAATGAAATGCAAACTGTACTTTCATCTAAAAACAACACCTTGGACCACTGAGCAACAGTCCAGTTCTTTTTCTCCTTGGCCCAGGTAAGACACTTCTGGTGACTCAACCATGCAGCCCATTTTTCTTCAAGTGCCTCCTTATTGTGCATCTTGAAACAGCCACACCAATAGTTTTCAGAGAGTCCAGTATTTCAGCTGATGTTATTTGTGGGTTTTTCTTTGCATCTTGAACAATTTTCCAGGCATTTGTCACAGGTCACAGGTAAAGATGTTACCTTTAGTAGCCATTCAAACCCGTTTGTGTCAACTTCTGTGCATGTTATCAGGCCAAAATCACCAAGGTATGTGAACTTTTGATCAGGGTCATTTGGATATTTTGAGTTGTCATTATTAGAGCTGAGCGAAACAGGTCGGTCAGATTCATAAGTCGCCGCCTTTCGCCAAAGTCAGGTTTCGTTAACCGAAATACTACCATAGCGTGCAGTCGGCCATGCGGTCGGCAAAACGAGCGCCAAAGTCGGTTTTCCCAGAATGCTTTTAGGCGCCTTTTTTCAGCCAATGAGCAAGGATGTACACTGTGGGCAATGAGATGACATGTGCAGCGTCCACCACCATCTTAGAGAAGGGCATTGCTGTGATTGACTTGCTTTTGGGGGCATCATAGTGTCTATAAAAGCCCTGAGCTCCGACCTCCATTTTACTTTTGCCGATCTTAACAGTAGTGAGAGGTTGCTGACGCTGTTTATTAGTAGGGAGAGAGTTAGGGTTGGAAAGAGAAGTTCTTCTGTGCTTGTGCTGATAGCAATTGTGCTGTACAGTTAGTGTGCAGTGACAAGGGAGGATTTTCTTGTGTGCAGCAGCACTGGTTATTAGGCTGCCTGATAGCTGTATTGCTGTGTGTACACTGCTGTGCAGACGGCTTTTTACACAGCACTAATACTTTTATTCTTTTTTTCTAAACAGTTACCGAGCGTTCATTTTTTCCCACACCGTATGGAGCTGTACGCTCCTCACACACTACTGTGTACCGGCTGGTATCATGGACAAATACATGCTGACTATCTGTGTGTGAATCCGGAAATATATACGGAGATTGACATTTTCCCCTACACCGTATACAGCTGTCCGCTTCTGATACAGTACCGTAAATCTGCTCTTTGTATTACGGTCAAATACATACTAAGTGAGCATCTGTGTGTGACTCCGGAAATATATACGGAGATTGAAATTTTCCCCTACACCGTATACAGCTGTCCGCTTCTAATACAGTACCGTAAATCTGCTCTTTGTATTACGATCAAATCCATACTAAGTGAGCATCTGTGTGTGACTCCGGAAATATATACGGAGATTGACATTTTCCCCTACACCGTATACAGCTGTCCGCTAATGATACAGTACCGTAAATCTGCTCTTTGTATTACGGTCAAATCCATACTAAGTGAGCGTCTGTGTGTGACTCCGGAAATATATACGGAGATTGAAATTTTCCCCTACACCGTATACAGCTGTCCGCTTCTAATACAGTACCGTAAATCTGCTCTTTGTATTACGGTCAAATCCATACTAAGTGAGCATCTGTGTGTGACTCCGGAAATATATACGGAGATTGAAATTTTCCCCTACACCGTATACAGCTGTCCGCTTCTAATACAGTACCGTATATCTGCTATTTGTATTACGGTCAAATCCATACTGAGTGAGCGTCTGTGTGTGACTCAGGAAATATATACGGAGATTTAAATTTTCCCCAAAACCGTATACAGCTGTCCGCTTCTGATACAATACCGTATATCTGCTCTTTGTATTACGGTCAAATCCATACTGAGTGAGCGTCTGTGTGTGACTCTGGAAATATATACGGAGATTGAAATTTTCCCCTACACTGTATACAGCTGTCTGCTTCTGATACAGTACTGTATATCTGCTATTTGTATTACGGTCAAATCCATACTGAGTGAGCGTCTGTGTGTGACTCAGGAAATATATACGGAGATTTAAATTTTCCCCTACA
The DNA here is from genome assembly GCA_033576555.1 of Oophaga sylvatica. Lineage (NCBI taxonomy): Eukaryota > Metazoa > Chordata > Amphibia > Anura > Dendrobatidae > Oophaga > Oophaga sylvatica. Next base: position 188,504,667 of record JARQOD010000002.1, on the reverse strand, counting down.
CCGTATAAAGCTGTCCGCTTCTGATACAATACCGTATATCTGCTCTTTGTATTACGGTCAAATTCATACTGAGGGAGCGTCTGTGTGTGACTCCAGAAACATATACGGAGATTGAAATTTTCCCCTACACAGTATACAGCTGTCCGCTTCTGATACAGTACCATATAGCTGCTCTTTGTATTACGTTTAACTCCATATTGAGTGAGGGTCTGTGTGTGACTCCAGAAATATATACGGAGATTGAAATTTTCCCCCTACACCGTATACAGTTGTCCGCATCTGATACAGTCTCGTATATCTGCTCTTTGTATTACAGTCAAATCCATACTGAGTCAGCGTCTGTGTGTGACTCCGGAAATATATTGGGAGATTTTAATTTTCCCCTACACCGTATACAGCTGTACGCTCCTCATACAGTGCCATATATCTGCTGGTATTTTTGGTACATTTTCCCAACCATGAGGAAGTTTGGTGGAAGAGGCCATGGACGTGGGCGTGGGGGGCAGCTGGTACTGATGGTGGTGGTGGTGCATCTGCTGGTAGTGCCAAAAGCACAATAGCACCTAAGGCAGGAGGTGTTAAGCCTGCGTCATCGTCTGGCTCCAGAAGTCCTGGAAGGCTCCCTTTTCTGGGAGTAGGTAAACCGCTTTTAAAGCCGGAGCATCAGGAACAGGTTTTGGCTTACATTGCTGAAACAGCCTCCAGTTCTATCGCCTCCTCTCCTGAAGTTTCAAAAAATGCAAGCACTGAGTCGTCAGTGCAGGCTCCTGCTCAGGAACAACACCTTTCCTTGTGTCCTTCACCCCCACCAAAAGTGAAGGATGCAGCAGGCCACACTTCAGATAACTCCCTGGTGCTCTTTTCACATACCATGCCTAACTTATCAAGTGAAATAAATAAATATTATTATAAATATTATTATTATAATAAAAATAAATATTATTATTAAGTGAAATCCTGAATTCCCTAGTACAAGATGAATCTGACATGGAGTGCACTGATGCCCAGCCACTGCTATATGATTCTGCTGGTACATTCACCCAGAGCACTGCATTACCCTCGCAGTCTACCGAGCCAGATTCTGACCCTGATGAAACTCAGGTGCCCCTTTCCGCATACTATACCACCTTACACGGTGACACAGAGGAAGGTGCAGATGAAATTGAAGAGGAGGTGATGGATGACCCAGTTGTTGACCCAGATTGGCATCCATTGGGGGAAGAGGGTGCCGCTGGCAATAGCTCAGAAAAGGAGGATCCGCAGCAGGAATCGACATCGCAGCTGCGGTTATCTGGCAGGCCTGTAGCAGTCCAAAAACATGTTAAAAAAACAAAAAGAGTTGCAGGACAGCTTGGCCACATGGTCAAATTAGCACAGCGTGCAAGCCCGGAAAATTTATCCCATAGTAGGAAGAGTGCAGTGTGGCACTTTTTTGACCAAAATCCTATTGATGAGGCAAAGGTTATCTGTAAGAAGTGCGGAAGGACCTTTAGCCGAAGAAAAAATTTCCGAAATTTAAATACCAGTTGCATGTTTAGACATTTAAACACCATGCCCTTGCAAGCGTGGGAGGACTACTAAACCTCAGGTAGCACCCATGCACCTGCTCCGACTGAAGGTAGCCAGCAATGCTACATCGCTTACCCCACTGTAAGCCCACCGGTTAGCACACCACCAGCAAGAAATGATGAGGTGTCGTCGCAAGGCCAAAGCAGTCAGGTAATCTCAATGGTTTTCCAATGAAAGACAGCATCTATGCCATCACCACCACCACCACCATCACCATCACCACCCCCCTCTCAGTCCACTATGTCCACTGCTAGTTCCACCATGTGCAGCTCTCAAGTCCAGCTCACCGTAGCAGAGACTCTGAGTAGGACAAGAAAGTACCCAACCTCTCATCCGCGTACACTGGCTTTGAACGCCTACATTGCCAAACTGATCTCATTACAGATGATGCCATTCCGTTTGGTTGAAAGCGCAGCGTTCCGAGAGCTCATGGCTTACGCTGTCCCACACTATGACCTACCCAGTCGGTACTTGCTAGAAAATCCATCCCTACCCCCCACCTGCATGTGAAAGATCACATTGTCCATGCACTCAAACAATCAGTGAGTGGAAAGGTGCACCTCACAACAGATGCATGGGTCAGTAGGCATGGCCAGGGCTGTTACATGTCCATCACTGCGCACTGGGTTAATGTGGTGGATGCAGGGTCCACAGGGGACAGCGTCGGTAACACAGTACTGCCTAGCCCATGGTATAGGCAACAGTTGGCTGTAGGCGTTCGACCCTCCTCCTCCTCCTCCAAAAGCGAAAGCTCGTCGACAGAGTGCAGTCGCACAAGCACTCCATCCGAAGCTGCCAGTGTTGCACACGAGGAGTCACACTATCGAACAGCTAGTGGTAAGCGTCAGCAGGCTGTTTTAAAGATGATGTCTTTGGGCGACAACAGACACACCGTGGAGGTACTGGCTGACTACTTGCATCGAGAAACTGAGTCATGGCTGGGCAGTCTACATCTTGAGCCAGGCAAGGTAGTCAGTGATAACAGCCGTAATTTTGTGGCGGCCATAGCCCTGGCAAAACTCAGACACATACCTTGCCTGGCTCACACCTTGAACCTGGTGGTGCAGTGCTTCATAAATAATTATCCAGAGTTACCAGCCCTGCTCGATAAGGTGCGAAGACTGTGCTCGCACATCTGTCGCTTGCCCGCAGACTCCATTCGTATGCAGAGGCTGCAGTGATCGCTCCTCCTCCCCAAGCACCGCCTAATCATAGACGATGCAACAAGGTGGAACTCCACTATGCACATAGTTGAGAGGCTGTGCGAACAGAGGCAGGCTGTAATGCATTTGTGGGAGGATACACGGGCAGGCAGTTTGAGGTCAGACATCGAGTTGTTGGGTGTGCAGTGGTCAAGGCTGAAAGACCTCTGTAAAGTCCTTCAGTGTTTGGAGGAATGCACATGGAGGGTAAGCACAGACGACGTCATCATAAGCATGAGCATCCCACTTATGCGTCTGCTCATGCAAACTTTGACGCACATTAAGGATCAGGCATCTGATCTGAGGAGGAGGAGGGAAGCCTTGATGACAGTCAGGCATTGTCTTCTCAGGGAAATGTCCTGGACGAGGTGGAGGAAGAAGAGGAGGAGGAGGAGGATGAGGGGATGATTATTTTGGGGAGGAGGATGCTTCTCAGGGGCAAGAGAAAATTTTGGCTTGCCAAGGTCACATACAGGGTTTGTGCGTGACTGGAGGGATGTGGATTTGGCAGAAAGTGCTCCTCCACCCACCACTGGCAGTGCATCATTGACACCTGGAACATTGGCCCAAATGTGTGATTATGTCTTGCGGATCCTAAAAATGGACCCTCACATTGCCAAAATTATGAAGGATGACGACTACTGGTTGGCCAGCATCCTCGATCCACGCTATAAAGGCAAATTACTGAACACCATGCCACAGGAGAACCCAGAGCTAATATTGGTGAACAAACAAGCAACTCTGGTAAACCGTTTGTTATAGGCATTCCCAGCACACAGCAGCGGTGCAGGTTCTACCACGAGCCATACTGAGCCAAATGGAAGAGGTGTTCGTGGAGCACACAGCCGAAGTGGCGTTGGAGACAGGGGTTTCATGACTATGTTGTGGTCTGATTTCTCGAGTAACGCTCACATGACTGGTAATACTGAATCAATTGCAACAGACAGGAGACAGCAGTTGTCAACTTTGGTTCAAATTTACCTCTCCTCCCCTATCGATGTTCTCCCTCACAGTTCTTTCCCCTTTGACTACTGGGCCTGTAAACTGGACACCTGGCCTGAATTGGCACAATTTGCCTTACAGGAGCTCGTTTGCCCTGCTGGTAGTGTGCTATCAGAAAGAGTCTTCAGTGCTGCTGGATCAATCCTGACAGAAAGACCCGGCTGTCGACCCAAAATGTAGGTGATCTCACCTTCATTAAAATGAACTATGCCTGGGTTTCAAAGGATTTTGTGCCACCTTCCCCTGATGACACATAGGTTGCCAGCAAAATGGCTCGCTTTGTCCTCCTCTTCCTACGACTTCTCCAATTCCTCCATTTGCAGCTGCTGAATGTCCAGCCTACACCTCAACATATGCCAGTTTTTCCACCTCCCTAACTGGACTGTACCCCCCAGGTTCGCGTTAGCACCTGGCGCACCCAGGCAAGTGCCAGGGCCCTGAGCAGGTGGGGGGGGCCCACTCGCCGTCAGAGACACCGGAGTACTATGAGGGGCCCTGTGCCAGTGCCGGCACCCATGAGTGTGCCCCCCCTGCTTGCTCAGAGCCCCAGCACTTGCAATACTTACCTCTCCCTGCTCCACTGCTGTAACGTCTTCCGCGTTTCCTGACAGTGACTTTCAGGTCAGAGAGCGCGATGACGTCACATCTGTGCGCCCTCTGAACAGTCACAGTGCAGAGAGCTGGAAGATGGCAACTCTGAGGAGTCCAGAGTAGAGCAGTGCCCAGCGAGGAAAGGTATTTCATTTTTTTAATGTTTGGAGCAATATATGGGGAGCATTATCAACTGGAGAATTATATATGGGGCCCATCATACACTTGAGTATCATAGATAGGGCCCATTATACACTGGAGCATTATATATGGGGCCCATCATACACTGGAGCATTATAAATGGGGCCCATCATACACTGGAGCATCATATATGGGGCCCATTATACACTGGAACATCATATATGGGGCCCATTATATACTGGAGCAACACATGGAGCCCATTATTTATGGAGCATTATATATGGAGACCATTATATTCGGAGCATTATATGGGGCTCATCCTACACTGGAGCATCATATATGGGGCCCATCATATACTAGAGCATCATATGGGGTTCATTATTTATGGGGCATCATATAGGGCCCTTTATATATGGAGCATCACATGGAGCACATATGGGGCCTATTCTGTATGGAGCATTATATGGAGCCCATTCTGTATGGAGCAATATATGGGGCTCATTATTCTGTATAGAGCAATATATGAGGCTTATTATTCTGTATGGTGCACTATGTGGTGCCCATAATACTGTATGGAGGACTATACTGTCCATTTTTTGAGCTATTGTAGAATTTACAATAGATATCACTAGAGTTGAGCGATACTTTCCGATATCCAAAAGTATCGGAATCGGAATGGTATCGCCGATACCATTAAAATATCGGCGATACCCGATACCGATACCGGAAATCCAATGTAAGTCTATGGGAACAAAATATCGTAACTAAAAAAACCTCTTTCTTTCCTTGTAAACACTAAATATACACACATAGAATACATATATATATATATATATATATACATGTCATTGTGACATATATATACATATATGTATAGTTTATACACTTCTACATAGTAAAATATCCTCTGATTCAATTGCCGGGTAAAGCCGGCTTCTGTGAAAAGACAGAAGCACCCGACATGAAATGACACTTGGTGTACATAGGGTTAACCATGTCTTTTCATGTCCTTTGCTATCTGATTTGCACAAACAATTACATCAGTCTATGTGTGCAAAATTTCACACCTGTAGGGGTTAATTAAAGGTGTAAATTCGTTGTAAAAAAAAAACGGACTTTTTTGCTACGAATTTACACCTTTAATTAATCCCTACAGGTGTGAAATTTTGCACACTTACACTCATGTAATTGTTTGTGCAAATCAGATATCAAACTACATGAAAAGACATGGTTAACCCTATGTACACCAAGTGTCATTTCATGTCGGGTTCTGCATTTTCACAAAAGCCGGCAATTGAATTAGCGGCTATTATACTATGTAGAAGTGTATGAACTATAAATATAAATATATATATATATATATATATATATTATGTGTCACAAATTCAATGACATGTATATATATATATATGAGGTGTAAAATTGCTGAAAAAAAATGCGTGGGCTCCCGCCCTATTTTCGCAACCAGACAGACAAAGCCAGTGAGTGGGGGCAGATAATAATAGCCCAGAGAGGGACCATTTTTTTTGGCCCCCCCCGGCTACTAACATCTGCCCCCAGACACCCCAGAAAGGGCAAATCTCTAATTAGATTTGCCCTTTCTGGCACTTTGCCCGTCTATTCCCATTGCCCTGTAGCGGTGGCGAATAGGTTAATAAGGGGTTAAAATGACCTTGCAATTGAAAGGTCACTTTAAGCCAGGTTAATAATTGAGAGCTGTCAATTAGACAACTATCAATTATTAATCCTATTGTATGAAAGAAAAATCAAACACACACACTTTAATAAAAAAGAAGTTTAATGAAATAATCACACAGTTTTTGACCATATTTTATTTACCTGCTAAAATCATTTCCTGTAATAAAAATAAAATAATAAAGCAAAATTATTCTTACCTATCCCATGCACAGTCAGGTCCCACGGTGTAATCCTTCAGAAAGGGTTAATGTTTACTGCAGGGACCGCAGCTAATGCTGCAGCCTCACAGTAAACCCCCAAATGAATGAGTTCCTCTCCTGGCTGACAGGAGAGGAAGTGGAAAGCTTAATTGATTGCTTTCCACTTTCACTTCAGGTCAGCCAGGGACACAATCAGTGACGTCAGAGGGAACTGGTTAACAAAAATAGGGGATCCCCTAGAAAAAAATTGGCGTGGGGTCCCCCCTATTTTTGTTAACCAGCCAGATGAAGCAGACCGCTGAGGCCTGGATTTTCAGGCTGTTAAGGAGCCAAGATCCATGGACCTTGCCAGCCTGATAATACCAGGCCACAGCAGTCTGCATATCTTGGCTGATTAACAAAAATAGGGGATCCCCTCGAAAAAAATTGGCGTGGGGTCCCCCCTATTTTTGTTAACCAGCCAGATGAAGCAGACCGCTGAGGCCTGGTTTTTCAGGCTGGTAAGGATCCAATATCCATGGACCTTGCAAGCCTGATAATACCAGGCCACAGCAGTCTGCTTAGCTTGGCTGGTTAACAAAAATAGGGGATCCCCTCGAAAAAAAAACGGCGTGGGGATCCCCCCTATTTTTGTTAACCAGCCAAGTAAAATGCAAACTGCTGCGGCCTGGTATTAAAAGACTGTCAAGGCCCATGGATTTTGGCCCTCAACAGCCTGATAATACCAGGCTACAGCAGCCCCACATTTGGCGCATCAAAAGATGTGCCAATTGTGGCACTTTACCCGGCTCTTCCCACTTGCCCTGTAGCGGTGACAAGCGGGGTAATAAGGGGTTAATGTCACCGTTGATTGCACGGTGACAATAAGCCCGGTTAATAATGGAGAGGCGTCAATAAGACACCGATCCATTATTAATCCCAAAGTTTTTAAATGTTTAAAAAAAAAACACAGCAAGAAAAAAGTCTTTTAATGAAATAAAAGAGACAACACAGTTTTCATTTATTTTATTACTCTCTCATTCCTGCGACGCCATCGATCTCCTGTAAAAAAAGAAAAAAAACAAACCAACAGTATACCACCTGTCCGACGCAGTCCATAGTAACGACTGTCCCACGACGATCCAGCTCTGCTACATCGGAATGACAGGCAGAGCCTAACATCCCGACGCAGCACAGCTGATTACCTGCTTCCCCGGCGGTGACGTCATCGGACTGACTGCTTTACGGCCGGGATTACCCAGCAGTCACTGCAGTTATCGCAAGAAACTGCATGTGACCGCCGGGGAGAAGAGGATGGCGGCCATGAAGCAGTCCAGGCCGTGACCGCCGGAGATCTTCTGCCAGGTAAGTGCCGCTGACTCCTGACAGACCCGACCGACGGACACTGACAGTGACAGTGACATTCCGATTCCGGTATCCAATATGACGAAAATATCGGTACTCGGAATCGGAATTCCGATACAGCCAATATCGGCCGATACCCGATATTTGCAGTATCGGAATGCTCAACCCTAGATATCACTCATGTAATGTAAGAAGTGAAGTATTTGGCATTGTACTATACCTATATTTCTCTGCCGTATCGGAGCATCATGAATTGTGGTATGTGTTAAAGGGGCCCACTGAGACTCTTTCACCCGGGGCCCACGAAAACCTGGAGCCAGCCCTGCCCCCCCACAACTTTAGCCAAATAACCCACAGTTTTCAATGCGTTACTATTATTATAAAGTAAATTAAGGTTGTCAAGCTTAAGTAATAAGAATTGAGGTCACTGGCATTGAAATGGGCAGTGTAGGTGTGTTTACTGTCCTCCACTCACTGGCGACTGTTGTTCCCCATTGACTTGCATTGGGGTATGGTTTCGTTTTTGGCCGAACTTCTACTTTTGCCGTGAGTTAGTCGGCCGATCTCTTTCGACTCGACTTTTGGTAAAGTCGGATGGTCCGAAACCCGACTCGACCCTCCCGGAGGCAAAGTCGCTCATCTCTAGTCATTATGATTAAAAAAAAGAAAACACAGTAGTTTGACTATAAATGGCTTCACCCAACCACTAACCATGAGTGGAGAAAAAGTTTTGGTCTTATTATTCATATTGTCTGACTAAAGGCCAAGAAAGCAAAAATTCTGCTGGGGTATGTAAACTTTTGAGCACAACTGCAATGTTGAAGGGTATAATATATATATATATATATATATATATATATATATATATATACAGTACAGACCAAAAGTTTGGACGCACCTTCTCATTCAAAGATTTTTCTGTATTTTCATGACTATGAAAATTGTACATTCACACTGAAGGCATCAAAACTATGAATTAACACATGTGGAAATATATACTTAACAAAAAAGTGTGAAACAACTGAAATTATGTCTTATATTCTAGGTTCTTCAAAGTAGCCACCTTTTGCTTTGATGACTGCTTTGCACACTCTTGGCATTCTCTTGATGAGCTTCACAAGAGGTAGTCACCGGAAATGGTCTTCCAACAGTCTTGAAGGAGTTCCCAGAGATGCTTAGCACTTGGAGTGAACATCTGGCTTGTAGCACAATGCCATGCATATGCCTTCAGAAAGGTGCTGAATACAATCAATATATAGTCACCAGGAGTAGGTCAACATGACGTGAATAAAGGCAACAAGACCTCCAAAGAGTCCTGGTGACTATATATTGATTGTATTCAGCACCTTTCTCCTGGCTTATTTTAGCCATTCTCTGGCATTATTTTGTGCTTGTTATTCCACTCTGATATTTTCCATCATAGGCACATATGATGAATGGGAATGAGCAGACTGTACTTTCTGCAGAAGCTCAGGTCGTTCAATGTGTGCAGCAAAATGCTGGAAATGTTCTGCCAGTCAGTTGTAGCAAGCTCCATCTTTTTTGCTATCATTTGCTGGGGCAGTAGTGTGCGAGTAGCTGACGCTTATAAACTCAACAAACTTATCAAGAAGGCAAGCGCGGCTGTTGGCCTCCATCTTGACTCTTTTGAGGAAGTAGTGGAGGATAGGATTCAAAAGAAGTGCAGGGCTATAATGAAAAATAATACACACCCCCTATACGAGCTGTTCTTGAAGCTGAAGAGCACATTCAGCAGCCGTCTAATCCTTCCAAGGTGCAAGAAGGAGAAATTCAGGAAATCGTTTGTGCCTACCGCTATGGGGATGTATAACAATTCACTAAGGGTGAAAGATGACTACGACCTAGGACTGGCGCACTAATGGAAATGATTAGAGATTTGTGTACCTTTGTTTGTTACGTATTGTGGTTAGTCATGTGCAAATCTGTGTCTAGTAATTACTCTATGTAATGCTGTTTGTAATGGTTTGTTTGTAATGCTGTTGTAACGCTGCTGTGATACCATAATTTCCCTCGTGATCAATAAAGTGTATTGTATCGCATATGCCTTTGGGATTGTGTAGAAGCTTCCAATTAATGGGTTAACTGCTTGCATGTTTCTATCATTTTGTGTTTATTACTCCACTCTGGCATTCCCATTTTAGGTATATGTAGGATTGTATAGGTGCTTTGAGTCATCTGACTAATCGCCTGCATTGTTATATTTTTCATATCTATCTGAATAGCTATGGACGCATTATATGGTCTAACATGCATGTTATTTATTTCCATTGTGACTTGATCATTATTTATTCACTGTATGGGCTTATTCAGACCATTGAGCCTGGGTTTGGTGGGTTAGTTACTCTTTGTAATTTTAAATGTTTTTAAACTTGTTTTGTCCACTATGAAATAAAGGTTTTTTCTATTTTCATATATATAGCTGTGCATACCATTATTGGTCTGGTCTTTTCTCTTCCTTTCTTCACTGTCTGACAATTTGTCCATGGTACGTAACGTCTAATTTAACTAACAGTATAAAATGGATCACTATATGCCATTCTTCTAATCTAATGATCCTTCCATATAGAGGTTCGGCTGTGTGCACCAATTGTTGTCCTTCCAATTTGTTGTTGTTCTCCCAACCACTAGCAGACTCAACGTTGAACAGTGCAGACATCTCAGCCTAAGTCCATGGCGATCCTCCGGAGCGTTCAACCATGCTCTCTCAGTTCCAGAATTCTGTACCTCTCAGTTTGCGACAATTGTGACAAGCGGAGGTCATTGGCATGTCAACGAAGTTTGCCTTGAATCTGGCTTTTATGTTGCTCCCACAGACCACAGATTGGATCTACATGCTTGAAAATTTGAGCATTTGCAGAACTTTATTGATTTGCATAGGATTTAGTTTTGTAAATCCTGATGTTGTCATTTCAATGTTGAGGAGTGCATATAAAATAAACAGTGAAATGACATGGTTCATTCCATCAAATAGTAATCTGTAAATGGTGAAAAATTTATAAAATATGCAATATGGGATTTGAGATGAAAAATACTAAATTATAGTACATTTATCAAGAAAACCATGGAAAGATAAAGGGGATTTGTCTCCATTTTTTTAAATAGTAACCCGCATACATTGTTATATATATCTGCTAATGAGCCTGATGAAATCACTTTGCTGAACTTATTTTGAAATCCATGTCACAGCGGCTAATGTACAATCCTTATTGGAGGTTTAGGCCTAAAATTGACTTCCCTAGCCTAGTTTACAGTTCCTCTCTGCTGCTGAGATCTTCCATTGCTCAGTTGCAGATGTCAGTTAGATTGGGTGGGCAGAGATGGAATACCTTTTACTCTTTAGCTAAACTCATAAAAATACATTAATAACAGCATTGTACAACCATTCTAACATGATTTTCAAAGTAAATACATCAGTTTCCTCAAGTTTAAGAGATATATTTAATATTGTATGCTGTTTGTATTGTGAAATTTGAACAAAGATCACCTTTAACCCCTCAACAATGAGAGCTATGTACAGTACATTCATAGGAGACTGTGTTTTTAACTAAATACAGCAAAAATAGTTGTATGCAAAGTATAGTATAGGCCATCGGATGATCACAGATTCAATTCTAAAAAGAGGACTAAAAAAAGTAAAAACAAAAATTGAAAAATATAAAAAAAATTAAATACCATAAAAATTTTAATTGATATCTAATGGTAGTTTCTGTGTGTATCAAACAGTTATGAATAAATAATTTTCTTCTGGAACGCATCACATGTTTGATTAGCCATTTTTCAATGATGTTTAAGCATAGGCATTAAAAAATAAAGATTTCCTTTGAAGGAAGACAGAGTTCTGGCTTTTCTTTATTAAAATTTTAAATCGTCTGCTTTTTCCCCATCTATATATATAAAGCTGAGTGTATGTATGTGGTCATGTGTGCATGTGTGTATGTACAAGCCACGCCCACTCCAAATAGCCCCACCCACTCCACATAGCCACTCTCACTCCACACACAGAATGCTCCTTGCAGTCTTTCTGGGATTGATGTTGTGTATGGATGGATCCCTGCAGTCCATGATCAGCAATCAAGCACCAGATGACATTGGTTGAGCGGAGAACGATGCCTGGACATTTTGCTTTTCTCAGTTTTTCTGCCTTGCTGGAGTTAGTTCAGCCGGGATTCCCTGCGGGGACCCGTGCTGGACTCTGTGTTCATTTGCCACAGCCTGCTTCAGTCTGTTCTGTGGTTCTAGTTCCCTGTTATTTCAGTATCTTTTGTTTTGCTTCCAGCAACACCAGAGTTCTGATTTAGCGGGGGAGAGGTCGTGTGGCCTCAGGATTTTTGCATATCAGACGTGTTGGAGTTTTCTTAGGGTTTTTGCTGGATTGCAGACAGTATCCTTTTCTGTCCTGTTCTATCTAGACAGTCTGTGCCCCAGCATTTGCTACCTATATTTTCTGTCTGTGTTTGTGCTTCATCTATCTCACCGGTAATATATGTTTGGGGGCTATCTATTCCTTTGGAGCTCTACTCCGGGGCAGTTAGCTTTCCCCTTTCTTTAGGCTTAGTTAACTCTTTGGCTGTGTTGAGGCGTCTAGGTCATCGTAGGTACGTCCCACGGCTAATTCTAGTTGTGTTGTCAGTTCAGTGGTCTGCAATCCGCTAAGTTACCAACTTCTCTGGTGTCTGGTTGCCTAGTCTATTTTTCCTATTATCCTCCTCGGTTACGGAATCATAACATTGATTAGTATTTTATCTCAGTGTTTGATCAGTATTTTACTTCAGTATTTAATCAGCATTTTACATCAGTATTTAATCAGTATTTTACCTCAGTGTTTTGGTCAGTATTTTACCTCAGTGTTTGGTTGTATTTTACCTCAGTATTTGGTCAGTATTTTACTTCAGTGTTTTAGTATTTTACCTCAGTGTTTGATCAGTATTTTACTTCAGTATTTGGTCAACATTTTACCTCAGTATTTGGTCATTGGTTTACCTCAGTATTTGGTCAGTATTTTACCTCAGTGTTTGGTCGGTATTTTACCTCAGTGTTAGATCAGTATTTTACCTCAGTATTTGGTCAGTATTTTACCTCAGTGTTTGGTCAGTTTTTTACCTCAGTATTTGGTCAGTGATTTACCTCAGTGTTTGGTCAATATTTTACCACAGTGTTTGGTCAGTATTTTACCTCAGTGTTTGGTCAGTATTTTACTGCAGTGTTTGGTCATTATTTTACCTCAGTATTTTAGTGTTTTACCTCAGTATTTGGTCAGTATTTTATCTGTTTTTGGTCAGTATTTTACCTCAGTGTTTGGTCAGTATTTTACCTCAGTGTTTGATCAGTATTTTACCTCAGTATTTAATTAGTATTTTACCTCAGTGTTTTAGTATTTTACCTCAGTATTTGGTCGGTATTTTATCTTAGTGTTTGATCAGTATTTTACCTCAGTATTTGGACAGTGGTTTACCTCAGTGTTCGGTCAGTATTTTACCTCAGTGTTTGGTCAGTGTTTTACTTCAGTATTTAGTCAGCATTTTATCTCAGTGTTTTAGTATTTTACCTCAGTGTTTGGTCAGTATTTTACCTAAGTATTTGGTCAGCGTTTTACCTAAGTGTTTTGTCGGTATTTTACCTCAGTATTTGGTCAGTATTTTACCTCAGTATTTGGTCGGTATTTTACCTCAGTATTTGGTCATTGGTTTACCTCAGTATTTGGTCAGTATTTTACCTCAGTGTTTGGTCGGTATTTTACCTCAGTGTTAGATCAATATTTTACCTCAGTATTTGGTCAGTATTTTACCTCAGTGTTTGGTCAGTTTTTTACCTCAGTATTTGGTCAGTGATTTACCTCAGTGTTTGGTCAATATTTTTTCTACCACAGTGTTTGGTCAGTATTTTACCTCAGTGTTTGGTCAGTATTTTACTGCAGTGTTTGGTCATTATTTTACCTCAGTATTTTAGTGTTTTACCTCAGTATTTGGTCAGTATTTTATCTGTTTTTGGTCAGTATTTTACCTCAGTGTTTGGTCAGTATTTTACCTCAGTGTTTGATCAGTATTTTACCTCAGTATTTAATTAGTATTTTACCTCAGTGTTTTAGTATTTTACCTCAGTATTTGGTCGGTATTTTATCTTAGTGTTTGATCAGTATTTTACCTCAGTATTTGGACAGTGGTTTACCTCAGTGTTCGGTCAGTATTTTACCTCAGTGTTTGGTCAGTGTTTTACTTCAGTATTTAGTCAGCATTTTATCTCAGTGTTTTAGTATTTTACCTCAGTGTTTGGTCAGTATTTTACCTAAGTATTTGGTCAGCGTTTTACCTAAGTGTTTTGTCGGTATTTTACCTCAGTATTTGGTCAGTATTTTACCTCAGTATTTGGTTGGTATTTTACCTCAGTATTTGGTCAGTATTTTACCTCAGTATTTGTAAGCCAAAACCAGGCGTTTGTGAATAATACGGAAGTGGTGAAGTGTTTCTATTATACTTTCCTGTGATTGTTCCACTCCTAGTTTCGGCTTACAAATACTGATGTCAAATACTGACCAAATACTGAATGTGTGCACGTGGCCTTAAAATTAGAGATCAATACAAAAGGTAAGACTATGTTCCCACAATTAGTTTTTGTTGAGTTTTTTTTATGCTTCGTATTTCTAAAAAAATGCGAGTAACCTATTTTACCTAATAGGTGAAGAAATGGCACAGAAAATCTGCAACATCAAAAACTCGTTGAGGGAACAAAACCTGAAAGTTATATATCCATGCAAAATGTAAAGTTATGTTTCCACGATGCGCGTTTGGTGAGTTTTTTACACTATGTATTTTAATCCCTCTCTGCCATCCGACGTACTATCCCGTCCATGAAACCCATGACAATCTGACCATGGACGGGATAGTACGGGGGGAGCGCAGCTGATCGCAGCCGGGTGTCAGCTGTTTATCACAGCTGACACCCGGCACTATGTGCCAGGAGCGGTCACGGACCGCTCCCGGCACATTAACCCCTGGCACACCGCGATCAAACATGATCCCGGTGTACCGGGGCACAGGGGAGCATCGCACAGGGAGGGGGCTTCCTGCGTGCTCCCCTGAGGCCCTCAGAACAGCGCAATGTGACCGCGCTGTTCTGAAGGCCTCTTCCCTGCAGGATCCCGGATCCAAGATGGCCACCGGGTCCTGCAGGGAGGCGGCTTCCTCAATGCCTGCTGAGAGCAGGCGCTGAGGAAGCCTGCAGCACTGCCTGTGAGATCGCTGGTCTCTCAGAGTGCTGTGCACACTATGAGACCAGCGATCTGACCCCATACTGTAATGTCCCACCCTGGGACAAAGTAAAAAAGTAAAAAAAATTAAAATAACAAATGTAAAAAAAAATTCCAAAATAAAAAAAAAAAAAAATATTCCCCAATAAATTCATTTCTTCCTGTAAATAAAAAACAAACCAATAAAAGTACACATATTTGGTATCACCGCGTCCATAACGGCCTGCCCTATAGAAATGTCCCACTAGTTAACCCCTTTAGTAAACCCCATAAAAAAAACAAAGCAAAAAATCAATGCTTTATCATCATACCGCCAAACAGAAAGTGGAATAACACGCGATCAAAAAGACCGATATAAATAAACATGGTGCGGCTGAAAATGTCATCTTGTCCTGCAAAAAACGAGCCGCAATATAGCATCATCAGCGAAAAAATAAAAAAGTTATCGCTCACAGAATAAAGCGATGCAAAAATAATAATTTTTTATATAAAATTGTTTTAATTGTATAAAAGCGCCAAAACATAAAAAAATGATATAAATGAGGTATCACTGTAATCGTACTAACCCGAAGAATAAAACTGCTTTATCAATTTTACCACACGCCCCCCCAAAAGAAATCATGAATTGTTGATTTTTGTTCATTCTAACCTCCCAAAAATCGAAATAAAAAGCGATCAAAAAATGTCACGTGCTTAAAAATGGTACCAATAAAAACATCAACTCATACCGCAAAAAATAAGACCTCACATGACTCTGTGGGCCAAAATATGCAAAAATTATAGCTCTCAAAATGTGGTGATGCAAAAACTATTTTTTGCAATAAAAAGTGTTTTTTAGCGTGATAGCTGCCAAACATAAAAACCCGCTACAAATAGTAAATCAAACCCCCCCTTTATCACCACCTTAGTTAGGGAAAAATAATAAAATTTAAAAAATGTATGTATTTCCATTTTCCCATTAGGGCTGTGGTTAGGGTTAGGGTTGCACCTAAATTTAGGGTTAGGGTTGCGCCTAAAGTTAGGATTAGGGTTAGGGTTGGGACTAGGGTTAGGGGTGTGTTAGGGTTAGGTTTGTGGTTAGAGTTATGGTTAGGGTTGGGACTAGGGTTAGGGGTGTGTTGGGGTTAGGGTTGGAGTTAGAATTGGGGGGTTTCCACTGTTTAGGCACATCAGGGGCTCTCCAAATGTGACATGGTGTCTGGTCTCAATTCCAGTCAATTCTGCGTTGAAAAAGTCAAACGGTGCTCCTTCACTTCTGAGCTCTGCCATGCACCCAAACAGTAGTTTATCCCCACATATGGGGTATCAGCGTACTCAGGACAAATTGCACAATAACTCTTGGGTCCAATTTCTTCTGTTACTCTTGGAAAATAAAAAATTGGGGGCGAAAATATCATTTTTGTAAAAAAAAAATGATTTTTTTGCTTTTACGGCTGTACGTTATAAACTTCTGTGAAGCACTTGGGGCTTCATAGCGCTCACCACACATCTAGATAAGTTCCTTGTGGGTTTTTTTCCAAAATGGGGTCACTTGTGGGGGGTTTCCACTGTTTAGGCACATCAGGGGCTCTCCAAATGCGACATGACGCCCGCAGACCATTCCATCAAAGTCTGCAATCCAAAACGTCACTACTTCCCTTCCGAGCCCCGACGTGTGCCCATACAGTAGTTTTCTCCCACATATTGGGTATCAGCGTACTCAGGACAAATTGGACAACTTTTGGGGTCCAATTTCTCCTGTTACCCTTGTGAAAATAAAATATTGGGGGCGAAAAAATTTTTGTAAAAAAAAAAGATTTTTTATTTTTAGGGCTGTACGTTATAAACTTCTGTGAAGCACTTCGGGGTGCTCACCACACATCTAGATAAGTTCCTTGGGGGGTCTATTTTCCACTGTTTAGGCACATCAGGGGCTCTCCAAATGTGACATGACGCCCGCAGACCATTCCATCAAAGTCCATCACATTAGTTTTCTCCCACATATGGGATATCAGCATACTCAGGACAAATTGGACAACAACTTTTGTGGTCCAATTTCTCCTGTTACCCTTGGGAAAATAAAAAGTTGGAGACTAAAAGTTCATGTTTGTGGAAAAAAATATGATTTTTTTATTTTCATGCTCGGCCATTATTAACTTTAGTGAAACACCTGGGGGTTCAAAGTTCTCACCACACATCTAGATAAGTTCCTTGAGGGGTGTAGTTTCCAAAATGGTGTCATCTGTGGGGGGTTTCCACTGTTTAGGCACATCAGGAGCTCTCCAAACACGACATGGCGTCCAGCCAATTCTGCATTGAAAAAGTCAAACGGCGCTCCTTCCCTTCCGAGCTCTGCCATGCACCCAAACAGTGGTTTACCCCCACATATGGGGTATCAGCGTACTCAGGACAAATTGCACAATAGCTTTTGGGGTCTTGTTACCCTTGGCAAAATAAAATTGGGGTGAAAAGATCATTTTTGTGGAAAAAATATGATTTTTTAATTTTACTTCTCTACGTTATAAACTTGTGTGAAGCACTTGGGGGTTCAAATTGCTCACCACAAATCTAGATAAGTTCCTTAGGGGGTCTAGCTTCAAAAATGGGTCACTTGTGGGGGGTTTCCACTATTTAGGCACATCAGGGGCTCTCCAAATGCAACATGGCGTCCAATCTCAATTCCAGCCAATTTTGGTTGGAAAAAGTCAAATGGTGCTCCTTCCATTCCGAGCTCTGCCGTGCGCCCAAACAGTGGTTCCCCCCACAATGGGGTATCAGCATACTCAGGACAAATTGGACAACTTTTGTTGTCCAATTTCTCTTGTTACCCTTGGGAAAATAAAAAATTGGCGACTAAAAGATAATTTTTGTGGGAAAAAAATAGGATTTTTTATTTTCATGCCCGGCCATTATAAACTTGTGTGAAGCACTTGGGGGTTCAAAGTGCTCATCACAGATCTAAATAAGTTCCTTAGGGGGTCTAGTTTCCAAAATAGGGTCACTTGTGGGGGGCTTCCACTGTTTAGGCACATCTTGGGCATATCAGCGTACTCAGGACAAATTGGACAACAACTTTTGGGGTCCAATTTCCTTGGGAAAAATCAAAAATTTGGGACTAAAAAATCATTTTTGTGGAAAATTGTTTTTTTTTTCTCACCCAGGCATTATAAACTTTTGTGAAACACTTGGGTGTTTAAAGTGCTCACAACAGATCTAGATAAGTTCCATAGGGGGTCTTGTTTCCAAAATGGTGTCACTTGTGGGGGGTTTCCACTGTTTAGGCACATCAGAGGCTCTCCAAACGCGACATGGCGTCCAATCTCAATTCCAGCCAATTTTGGTTTGAAAAAGTCAAACGGTGCTCCTCCCCTTACGAGCTCTGCCGTGTGCCCAAACAGTGGTTTCCCCCACATATGGGGTATTGGCGTACTCAGGAGAAATTGCACAACAACTTTATCTGTCCATTTTCTCCTTTTACCCTTGTGAAATTGAAAAAAAGTTTGTAAAAGATCATTTTTGTGACTAAAAAGTTAAATATTCATTTTTTCCTTCCACGTTGCTTCAGCTCCTGTGAAGCACCTGAAGGGTTAATAAACTTCTTGAATGTGGTTTTGAGTACCTTGAGGGTGCAGTTTTTAGAATGGTGTCACTTTTGGGTATTTTCTGCCATATAGACCCTCAAAGTGACTTCAAATGTGAGGTGGTCCCTAAAAAAAATGGCTTTGTAAACTTTCTTGTAAAAATGAGAAATCGCTGGTCAACTTTTAACCCTTATAATTTCCTAAGAAAAAAAAATTTTGGTTCCAAAATTGTGCTGATGTAAAGTAGACATGTGGGAAATGTTATTTTTTAACTATTTTGTGTGACATATTTCTGTTTTAAGGGAATAAAAATTCAAAGTTTTCGCCATATTTGCGTTTTTTCAAAAATAAACGCAAGTTATATCGAAGAAACTTTACCTCTAACGTGAAGTACAATATGTCACGAGAAAACTGTCTCATAATCGCAAAGATCCGTTGAAGCGTTCCAGAGTTATAACCTCATAAAGAGACAGTGGTCAGAATTGTAAAAATTGGCTCGGTCATTAACGTACAAACCACCCTTGGGGGTGAAGGGGTTAAAAAAAATGAAAGTGACCTATTTTGCTTGATCAGTGTAGAAATAGTTCAGAAAATCTGCCACATCAAGAGCTCATAGTGGGAAATTTAACCTTATAAAAATATCAGAATGTTCCCTTACAAGGTTACGTTCCCACGATGAGCTTTTCATGAGTTATTGATGTTGCAGATTTTCTGCACATTTTATGTACCAATTAGCCACTTAATGACCAGAGGTATTTCAGTTTTTGCGTTTTGTTTTTTGCTCCCCTTCTTCCCTGAGCCATAACTTTTTTTTATCTTTTGTTCAATATGGTCATGTGACTTTCCCATGATGCTACACAAAGAAGCAGTGTGTTTCAGGTGTGCATTAAAATACATCCACAGATGTGTCTCTAATTAGATGTTGCCAAAAAAACAAAAGATCAGAAGCGTCCAAACACATGACATCATCATATGTGCAGTCCAGAATTGTTTAAAGGCATAGTAATCTTAGTGTATGTTAACTTTTGACTTTGCAGTAATAAAAAATGCCTTAAAACATTCTCTGTCATTTGGCAAATATTAATAATTATGGAAATACCAACTGACCTAAAACAGGAAAGGTTTATTCTGATTTCATGTTAGATATTGAATATGTGTATTTTTATATAGTGTATGTAAACTTACTGGTTTCAACTGTATCATAAATTGGGGAATGAGGGAGGATGCTATTAGAGACTTTGCATCCTCAACCCTCAATTAATTTTAAGTCTTTATACAGCATCCTCCCCACCCCTCAATTCATTATAAAACTTTGTATAATGTCCTCTAAAGCTCTATCTATGCATATAAAGCTGTATGTGTGTGTATGTATCAAGCCATGTCCACTCCACATAGCCCCTTCCACCCCGCATAGCCACACTCACTCCACACACAAAGCCCCGTCCACATGGCCCACGTTGTTAGCGCACACAGGTGGAAATACATTCAACTCAAAAACCACCCTGCAAAACTCACTGGCTGCGACATCCCTGCCGTTGCGAGCTACAATGAGGGCCGCTGCCTTTAGAGTATCAGTGCGCGGTAGGCACAGGCCACATCTAACTCCGTCATGTCTAGAATGGAATTACTCCTGTGATGTCAAAGGAAAGGGAGGAGCCTCATGGATTACACCGCTGTGCTCATAACAGGAAGTTGCTGTGTGGTGCTGCAGAAGAAGTAGGCTGTGTATACGACAAGTTTTATTGCAATTAGTGCAATTTCTCTCGGGATCAAGTGTTTCCAATTGTATATGGAAGAGGAGTGTGAGGTGCTTCCGGTGGAGTTGACTATAAAGGAGTAAAGCTTTACTGCAGAAAAATGCTGTTTATAAAGGAGGAGCGTGAGGTGCAGGAGGAGGCTGTGTAAAAAGAAGGAGCATGAGGTGCAGGAGGAATAAGGTCCCTTAACTGCCGCCGTTAAAAGTCGTATCGGCAGTCGTTAAGGGGTTAATATTGTGTTCAAAAAGAAATTTTGCTTCAACAAAATGGCGCCAGTTGTGTTCAGTGTACCAGTGCGGGAGCATTTCTGTGTTCAACAGCGACAATTTATTTTTCTTCTGCGTGTTCCCACACTGGTCCTCGGAACACAGTGGGCTGCACATGTGCAGATTGAGAGCATTGCTTGCCGATAGATGCTATTGCGCATGCGCCAGCACAGTTTTATTGAAGCAAAGTTTCTATTTTTTATTGCAATTAGTGCAATTTCTCTTGGGATCAAATGTTTTTATGTGCAATATAATCATTATAGTTTGTTAGAACTAACCACAGTTAGTTACTATGCCTGGGCAACCCGGGCACTTCAGCTAGTTAAAAATAATAATAAAAAAAAATACATATTTGGTATTGCCATGTCCTTAAAGGTCAGTCTATCAAACTCTAAAATTAACCCTACCTATAAGAGTGTAAAGAGAGAAAAAAATATTATTTATTTACTGCAGTGTATTTGCTTATTTTGTTTTTATCTTTGGTTTATTTTTTTAAGAAGCAGACAAAGCATTGTATTTACTCAAAGCTGATATTAATAAAAACTTAAGCTTGTAGCGCAAAAAAACAACCCCTAACACAGCTCCATCAACAATATGAAAATGTTACAGGTCTTGTAAAATGGCAACACAACCACATTTTTTTATTGAATTTCCACATTTTTTTTATTACTTACATGAAAAAAATATGAAAGATTGGCATCACTGTAATTATACTTACCAGAATCATGTTGCCAGTTTTATTTTTTTTTACTACACAGTGAACAACATTGTTAGGGGCCTGCGGAACGCACCTAATAGATATTAAGGAGAAGTGCGTTCGCAGCTTGGGGTCCACCGTGCAGGCAGAGCCTGCTGCTAGTAAGATGGCGTAAATAGGCAGTATGAGCGAACTCTGTTATCCCGCAGAGTCGCAGATGTAAACGCCGTAGCACTATATGGCAGAATAAGCGGTCTCTGTTAACTCACAGAGCCGCTGTAACAAAGACTGTGTCCTGTTGGACTCACAGGGAACACAGATGACTGCTAAGTGGATTGCAGTCTGTGGTCAAGCAATCAGAACCCAAGCAATAAACTCATCACCGGAGTAGCCGGTATTCTAATGGCGTTTTCAGCCGAGCCCTGAACACGTGCATACAATCTCCTCACCGGAGGTACCGGTATTCTAGGGGCTTATTTCAGCCAGACCTAACCACAAGCATACATGACCACACTGGCGCAAGCACGTTATAGATTTGATACTCGCGCACGGCAGTGCGGTAAGGACAGCCTTTTATAGCAGCCACGAGAAAAAGACCTTTCAGGAAGGACCAATGGGAAGCTGCTTCAGAACATCAACAGCCACAGGACCTTCCTGAAGGACCAATAGGAGTGGCAGCTGTATCTGAGCATGTGACCCCTGATCTCCAATGGGAGATCTTGCCCTGGGCATGCTCAGATGAAGCACCTAAGGACTTAGTCTCAAAACTGCCTGCTCCAACACTGATTGCAGCAGCAAGTCTCTGCACAGTACTGGGCCGGGCAAAACGCTGGGACCGATGTCTCTGCTGAGCAGGAACCACTGCAGCCGGAGACGGATGGGGGACAGCAGCGGGAACAGCTCGAGATTCCCCCTGTGCAGGAGTGGGAACTCGAACCCTAACAAACATAAAAACAAAATCCAAAACAAATTGTGGACAAGTGGGTTTTTTCTTAATTTCACAACACTTGGATTTTTCCCCTTTTACTGTGCATTGTTTGGTAAATGGTGTCATTCCAAATCATCTTGTAAAAATACAAGACTTATTTTGGCTATATCGGCATAAAGTTATGGCTTTTGGAAGAAGTGGAGGAAAAAACAAAAGTGCAAAAACTGAAAATCATCTGATCTTTAAGGGGTTCAAGAGGTTAATCTTGGATCTCCATCCACATACCTTATAAGACCATATGAATGTCATTGAGGCAAGTCCTCCTGATCAGTCAGCTCAACGAGCCACTGTAAAGAACGTGCCTCTTTCTATTGCCATGCTTGATGAAGACACGTGAGTAGTCTTGAAAGCTTGCTTTGTAACATCACTTATTGTATTTTTATTAGTCATTGAAAGGCATCATAACTACAAGATTATTAGTTTGTTTCTTTTACTGAGAGTAATCAATCTCATTCTCTCTAGAAGACTCAAAGAGCTCATGTATTACATGCTTACTGTACATAGCACCATGGGACATCGCAACCATCATGCAGCCGTCAACTGAAGCTTGACCCTGCAAGAACTATGGCCTTTTAAGCTGGACCTGACGCCATTAGCCTATCAGATCAAAGAACTCCTTTAACCGACTGTCCACAGGAAGAAATTGTGTCTCTCAAATTGGGAAATAAGATTGTATCTCCAGTGGAGGCTGGGATTTATGTTGGAAACTACACTTGGTTTATAGCTCTGTGGTACATGTTGGAAATACATAAATAGCTGAAATTAAGAAAAGGAATGTTTCTTAGTGCATCCATAATCTATTAAAATAATAATAAAAATACTGAAATACGTATAAGCTGAGCATAATGAAATTATGTCAAATGAACACAAAAGCTAAATAATACAAAGCTAACTCTACTGCTTGACACAACTTCTAGTCTACTCCATAGACAGATCATTTAAGGCATGGAGGCTATGCAGACAGGAGGCAGGACTTTGTGGTCACCTGCAGACTAAATGAGTCATGCATACTGGAGTCACTCATGGTGTAATACAGATAGAATCAAGAAATAGCTGGGATTGGAAAAAAAAGTGTGAATTGGGCTCTAGCCTGGCCATACGACATTGTTCTTATAGTATGTATGAGTTCTTCTGCATTTTTCAAGTTTGCCTAAAATTGTTTAACCAGTTTTCCTACAAATGTAAACGCTGTAAGATGTTATACGAGTATAATTTTAACGATTTATTGATTCTGATCTGATACAGTACGGCGTGTGCTTCTAAGCATGCGGTGCTGATGTGCAAACAGTATATTCATAGGTCTGTGTGACAATACGTTCTCCTTGGCTCCCTCTCGACTCATCCTCCATTCATCTAATAAATAATGCATAGGTACCAAGCTAAGAATAGTACAAACTAAATGTGACATTTTCCGCAAGATACAAGGTGCAGACTGATCCACGACATAATGCAACATTAATTATTACACAACATGTACTTTAGAGTCTTTGTGACAAGAACTTTGTGGAAATTATTAATAGCACACTTTCACCCTGACTCATTAACATCTGCACATTGCATATTGAAGGATAATCTATTGTTATCTCCTTCTAAATGAAGACTGGTGCTAGAATCATGACCTCTGTCCCATAGCTCTGCCAGAATATTAAGGGAAAAGAAAATCATTGTTTAATGTATGTAATGATGAATGTACAGTTATGGCCAAAAGATTTGAGACATTTAGTATTTCACACAGTTTGCTGCTCCCCTTATAGTCAGATGTTTCTATGGTTACTGAAGTACAATTATCAGCATTTCATAAGTTTATACATTTTATTGACATAAACATCAGGTTTATGCAGAGACATATTATATACAGTGTTGATCTTTATTTTTGAAGGCTTCTGCATTTTGCCTTGCCATGCTGGATATCATCTTCTGGACCAAATCCTGATTGATAGCAACCCATCTTTGCCTAATCAGTCAAGGACGGACATATCATTGGTGCATCGCGTGCTGGTACAGAGGGCCCATGAGGTAAGGCGACCCATTTCCACCTTGAAAACATGTGGGATTGTGCATTATGATGAGCTATTGGACTGCAAAGGGCCCATATACTGTTCTTGCACAGGGGCCCTTCTTTATCTGTGTCTGCTAGTTTAATCAGTGCTTAGAGTTTATCACAACTTATTTGGTCTTGTTTCCTTATAGGATAGGCAACCGGTTCTTAACAGGATTGAGATCTGTGGTGTTTTCTGGCCACAGACAAAAAATATCAATCTTTTGCTCACCGAAGTCACTTATTACTTTTGCCTTGTGACATAATGCTACATCATGCTGGAAAATGCATTGTTTACCATCAAATTGATCCTGGATTGTTGTGAGTAGTTGCTCTTGAAAGATGATTAGGGTTAATAATTTATTCATGGCAAAGCTCTTAAACGAAAAAACCTTCACCTCACTGTGCATGAAGAACATGCCTGCTACCATTCTTGAGCAAGCTCTGCACTGGTGTTGATCCAATCCTGTATCTGAATCCTCTTTAAGAGATGGTCCTGGCACTTGCTAGATCTTCTTAGTTACCTGTAGCCTTCAGCTAAACTTTTTTCTTTGAAGTTTTTGGTGATCTAATGATTTATTTAGGGGCAAACTTACAAGAAACAATGTCCTCACCTGTAAAGCCATTTTGATGCAAAGCGACAACTGCATGTGTTTCCTTGTAGATAACATATGTAAGGTTCTTTGTACATGTTCTTGAAACTCAGTTTTTCCGTCAGCCATTTTGCTTTCTGTCTTGCTGCAGCTATCTTGCCCTCAGTCAATATGGAGTTTCCAGCTTTCATGTTCCCGCCCTGATTCTCTCCCTCTTGCTTCTTAAGCAGCCACAGCTGAGCAATCAGTGCTTCAGAATCAAGCCTGCAGTGAGCCTGTGACCTGACTCCTGGAAGCCTTGGACTTTGTACTCCAGCTATTCCCTACTGAGGAACTTTGGAACACTTGTGGACTTTGGAACCCTGCTCTTTGAAAGATGCACGTTTGCATGGACTTACGGTAACAGAGAAGAAGATCCTGAACCTGTTGTGGAGAGTGATTGCTGAGCTTAAGTTACTCTGGCCTGCTGTGTCTCCTGCTTCTGTATCTGCAAACTGTGTGACTATTTTGCCACTTGTATGAAGTAATACAAGACCTTCTATATCAAACCTGTGTCTCATGTATTTTCATCGCACCCAAGCACAAGACGCTATATGAACTGTACTACATACATTACAAGATTCTGAAGCCAAACGTTAGTGTCTGCTGGGTCTGGGAAGGTTGTGTCTGCTGTAACTGTGGATATCAGATGTCCGGTTGTACTTTCTGTGATGATAGTGGTTGTGACTTCTCACAACCATTCCAGGTGAGCAATTCCCTTAATTTTTTTTCCTCTGCAGTGTTACCACAGGTAAACACTATTGTTTTTTTTTTTCTTTTCTCTTTTTCTCTTCTCCTTCCAGTACTCCTGTCTTAAGAGATCTGGAAGATGGAGGCCCGCATAAAGGAACTTTGCGGAGTGACTGATAATATCCTTGCAGATTTACAGTCTATAAAGACCCGTTTTGCAAATCTACAGGACCTCACTAATCACAATTTGCAAGTGTTTGGACAAACTACCCAGGATTTACGAGCCAGGATTGAGGTTCTAGAGGAGCGAGTCCAGGCTCCTGCCGTAGCCCCGAGTTCTGGGATTCCCAAGTTGCCCCCTTTTCGTTTTGGCGGTGAACGTGAGAAATTCAGGGATTTATTAACCAATGCAATCTTTTTTTTTCTGCACATGTTTCACAATTTCCCACTGAACGATCTAAAGTACTTACTATAATTATGTTGCTTACCAACAAAGCTTTGATGTGGGCAAACCCTCTGATTGAGACTGAGGATGAATGTTTGGATCATCTTGATGCTTTCATTTCAGCCATGGGGCAGGTGTTTGATGACCCCAATCGAGGTGCAACAGCTGAAGCAGCCATGTTAACTTTGCGCCAAGGTAAGCGCTCGGTAGCCGAATATGCCTTGGATTTCAGGAGATGGGCCCTTGATACCACTTGGGACAGTTCCGCCAAAAAATTTATTTTTCGAAAAGGGTTGTCTCCACTGATTAAGGACGAACTTGCTCGTGCCGACCCTCCCACTGCGTTAGGTGACTTTATTAACTACTGCATCCGTATTGATGCTCGTCTGACTGAACGCAGGCAAGAAAGATGGTTCGAAAGCAATCACACTAACCTTTTTCCTACCTTCCTCCCCAGCTAAGGAACCTTTGAGTAGGATCACACGGGAACCTGAACCTGAACCCATGCAGGTGGACTCTTTACAATGACGGGTTAGTGATGCACGCAAAGAACATCGTTTTAAGGAAAATCTATGTTTCTATTGTGGTAAGTCAGGGCACTTCATTATAAACTGCCCCAGCCGTTCTCGTAGGACTGCAGCACTATTCACTGTGAGTGTTGCGAGAGGAGATCTGTCAGGTCCGAGCCTCAGGCTCCAGAGAGACCTGCAGTAACAGATATTAATTTCTCGGACTTAAACTCCGTTACTTCTGAGGACGATGACTGTGTAAACGCTGCAATTTTTCAAGTTTCCTCAGCGGTGTCCCAGCTGAGTTGTAAGAAAAACAATTCTCATTGCTTCCTTTCCATCAAACTCTGGGTTGACTCAGTCTGTGTGTCTAGCTCTGCTATGATCGACTCCGGGGCAAGTGGAAATTTTATGGATGTCTCCTTTGCTCTGAAACAGGGGATACGTTCAGTGAAGAAGGCTACTCCAGTACAGATGGAAACTGTGGATGGCTCCCTGCTGACCTCTGGACCAGTGGATCAGGAAACGGAGCCTTTGAAGGTCCTTATGGGTAAAGATCATCAAGAGAAACTGTCCTTTATGCTTATCTCTTATCCCCACTTTCCCATTATTCTAGGGCTACCATGGCTGCAGGCTCAGAATCCTACCATTAACTGGGAGACCAAGGAATTACACTTTCCAGAGAAAAAGATGAGTCCAGAAGTCTCAGCTTGCTCTGTTCCTAAAGGAACCATGTCAGTCCCTGAACTACCAGCTGTATACCAGGACTATGTGGATTTATGTGACAAGAAGAACGCTGACCAGCTTCCCCCTCACCGTCCATATGATTGTCCAATTGAATTATTGCCTGGAGCAGAGATACCTTTTGGTAAGATCTACCCCCTGGCGGGGCCCGACTAAAGGCTTTAAAGGATTACATAGACGAAAATCTAGCCAAGGGCTTCATACGCCCCTCTTCATCTCCTGCAGGTGCACCCATCTTCTTTGTGAAAAAGAAAGATGGATCTCTGAGACCCTGCGTAGACTATAGGGAACTCAATAAGGTTACTATTAGAAACCGTTATCCTTTGCCTTTAATCCCTGAGTTATTGGAGAGAGTGGGCATGCCAAAATTTTCTCTAAACTGGATCTCCGTGGGGCCTATAACTTGGTCCGTATTAGACCTGGGGATGAAAGGAAGACTACATTCAGGTCACGCTATGGACACTTTGAGTATCTAGTTATGCCTTTTGGTCTGAGTACCGCCCCAGCCACTTTTCAACACTTGGTGAATGACATCTTCAGGGATCTCCTGGATACATTCGTGGTGATTTATTTGGATGATATTCTAATTTTTTCTAACTCCACAGAGGAACATCATGGACATGTGAGAATGGTCTTGGAACGTCTCAGACGAAACCATCTTTACATCAAACTTGAAAAGTGTGAATTCCATAGGACCGAAATTCAATTTCTGGGGTATGTACTGTCTACACAAGGAATTAGTATGGATGGAAGCAAGACCCAAGCCATCAAGGATTGGCCAATTCCTAGAAATGTGAAGGAGGTGCAGCGCTTCATCGGTTTGCCAACTTCTATAGACGTTTCATTAGGAATTTCTCTGAGGTAGTGTCACCTATCACCCAACTTACCCGGAAAGAGTCTAGGTTCTCCTGGACTCCCCAAGCCCAGGAAGCATTTTCCCGTCTAAAAAATAAATTTATCACCGCACCTATCTTAGTACATCCCAACCCCGAACTTTTCTTCATAATAGAGGTGGATGCTTCAGACTGTGCCGTTGGAGCTATACTCTCTCAGAGAACAGGTGAGAAGAATGTCTTGCATCCCTGTGCTTTCTTTTCCCAGCAGTTGTCTTCGGCTGAGAGGAACTACGATGTGGGCAATAGAGAGTTGTTGACCATTATTGCCGCCTTCAAAGAATGGAGACACCTTCTTCAGGGAGCTGCACAGCAAATAGTCGTCCTGACAGACCATCGTAACCTTGAATTTATCAGGTCGGCTAAATGCCTGACTCCTCGCCAGGCTCGCTGGAATCTTTTCTTAAACCAATTTAATTTTGTCATTTCTTATAGACCAGGATCGCGCAATGGAAAGGCTGATGCACTCTCTAGGATTCATTCAGCAGAGATCCGTCCACTTGCTCCTCCTAAAACTATTCTTCCTGACTCTAGATTCCTGGGAGTGATTCATAATCAAGACCTACTTAAGGACATCAAGGAAGCATACCATGCGGATTCCTTGTTGGCACAACCTCCAAGGGACGCAAGTCTTGTCTTTAAGAATGGTGTATGGATTCAGGGACAACGTCTGTATATTCCTGAAACAGTCAGATTGAGAGTATTGCAACTCATCCACGATTCCAAGATAGCTGGGCATAGAGGAATTCTAAAGACACAGGAATTTCTTTCTCGTTTCTTTTGGTGGCCCACTTGCAGGAAAGATGTTTTGAACTATGTCACTTCATGTGAAGTCTGTGCAAGATGTAAAACACCTCGCTCCTCACCAACTGGTCTGTTACAACCTCTTCCCACCCCGTCCCGCCCGTGGGGATCCATTTCTATGGATTTCATTGTGGAGTTACCAACCTCTCAAGGGAAGAACACCATTCTAGTGGTGGTTGATCGTTTAACAAAGGCAGCTCATTTTATCCCTTGTGTCGGCTTACCCACTGCAAAACAGACATCAGATTTGATGATTAAGAATGTGTTTCGTTAACATGGAGTACCGGATGAGGTTATTTCGGATCGAGGGGTGCAATTCCTTTCAAGGTTTTGGCAGAATTTCTGTGCAGCATTGGACATTAAAGTAAACCTTTCTTCTGCTTTTCATCCCCAGACTAATGGACAGACCGAACGAACCAATCAAACCCTGGAGCAGTATCTCCGCTGCTTTATCTGCCACCTACAGGATGATTGGGTGGATCTACTTCCATTGGCTGAGTTCTCTTATAACAATCGGCTTTTTTTTAATTATTTATTTACAGCGCAAGAGCCATCTGATAAATACTCCCATCAGCCGCTCCTGATCTCACTGTAATTAACGGCAGCAGGCAGCAGCTGATGGGAGTAGTAGTTCCATCATCTAAAACCAGTGACCGGAGGTGAACTTTATACCTCCAATCACAGCTGCACACTCACGCTGTCTTTTGACAGTGTGGGAACCGCGGCTCTTTGACCAGTTGCAGTGTTTGCCGCGCTGTCATGCATATGACAGCATGGCATACACTGGATGTTCGGGCTCCCCATTCAAGTGAATGGGGTCCGGGTTTGGGTCCGGGTAATTTTCTGGTACTCAAACCCAAACTTTTTGTAACTGTTCGGTCGAATCCGCCGTACCAGAACATCTAGGTGTCCGCCCATCTCTACTGCTGAATCTTTATGTCCCCCAACAGATTATGTCAGGGAAAAGTCAAGAGGCCCCATTTACATTAAATGATTGGCTGATTCCACCAAAATCGAATGGTTTGGCTGACTTATCTAATGTGCATTGGGGCCATTAGACTACTAGCCATGGCACATGTAATTCTTACTATTTCCTCCCAGTATTCACACGTATTCTGAATTTTGCTAGGAAGCTCCTGTTTAGTGCTGTACTCAGTTGTTCATTATACCTCCATTTAGATGCTACACTAGTATTCTGTTCCCCAATTCTTCTATCACTGAGAGCTCGGTTGTTTTGTAGCTCCCCTTTAAATTTCATCATGCGTTTCTGCTTTTTTATAACATTCCAGGTCACTCGCAGATGCCGACCTTCATAAACTCAGGTAGGGTTGCTTGGAAGTATTTATAAATGCGTACAATATGTATATTGAGCTAAATGAGCATTTACATATGCTTCCTCACATGACAGGAAACCTCTTCAGAATTATTGCCTCACAGGCGCATTAATAGGACAGCCCTGTGTTTTGTAAACATGCTTGCTTAAGTCTAGTGTATAAGTACTTTCTTCCTGAACCAATCAATAAGGGCACTGTGTGCAAAAATTTCACCAGCGTTGGAAAAAAAAACTTTCCTTTTTATGTTCCCATTTCGCTAACTTTTCAAAGCTTCTTTCATTGAGAAAACTACCGAGAGGCTGGAAATAAGTAGCTCCCAATCTATTAGTATACAGACTTATGAAATTTAAGATACTCTACCCAAGGTGTAAACTGTATTGTTTTTAATACAGCCCACCAAAGGTGGGAGAAGAAAGTGAAAATATGAAAAAAAGGACTTTATTAGTTTAGAAACAATTTTTGTCCCTTTTTTTATTTTGGCACATAATTAGACACATAAAACATTTTACTGGAGAAATATACAGGTGGCTTTCCAGGAAAATAAATAAAGGTCTGTGTTTAAGCAAGTCTTAAACAATCCGTAAACTTTAAGTAGAGCTGTGTGTTCCTCGCGAGCCACCATTTTCTAATACGTTCTCACTGTTTGTAATTGCATGTCACCTCTTAAATTTTTACAACAAAATGATTTCTCCTTTTGATTGGCTGCGGGGTGCATTGTATATTTATGTACATTGTAACAATCAGGAATTACACAAACGACATTGACATTACATTAGGGAATTATTGGATTACCACTCATTATTCACAAATGCAGGCCCTTTCGTCTGTTCCAATTTGCAGTTTCCGGCCCAAGCCCAGCTACTCCATAAAACACATGCTGCTATCAGAGTAGAAATACCGAGCTGTATCCACTGAAATCTAATTATGTCAGGAACAGGTAAAACAATTTACCAAGTTATTCAGTGCCGGCCACAGACATAAAACATAAAGGCATCACTGTTGTTATACTGCCGTAAATTACGGAATTGGGTCAGGGGAAATAGATGAGTTTCAAAAACAAGGTTATTTCAAGGATGTGTTCAAAATGAAATCTATTCTCCAAAACTTCTAACAATTTCACGTTTGGTTCAACATTTAAAATGGAGAAAGTTTCAAATAAAATTGATTATATTTTGTATATCATGATGCATCCTAGAAAGCGCATAAGATATGAATATAAAAACAAAACAATGCACCTTAAAGGAAATCTGTCACCAGGCTTTTGCTATGTAATCTGAGAACAGCATTATATTTGGACAGAGACCCTGATTCCAGCAATGTATTACTTTCTAGGCCACTAGGTGTAGTTTTGATAATATCACAGTTTTCTTGGATCCAATCCGTAATGATTAGAAAAGTCTTTCTAATCTCATGTACAGAACCCTATAATGAGCTACAGTATGGCATGAGCCAAAAAGCTTATTTCATCATTCATTACTTCTACTTAGGCCAGTTTCATACATCCATTTTTTTATGGTACCAGAGAAGACAGTGTGTAATACTTGTGGCACTTGCTACAGTAAGTGCTGTTCCCAGCGCTGTTAACCAGCCTTGCTGAAGCTGCCAGCTGTGGGTTGCCGCCCCCAGCTGTGAGTTTTACCTGGCTGGTTATGAAAAATACAGGGGAACCCACACCGGGTTTTTAATTTATTTATTTATTTATAGTATAGGAGGTGGGTGAGGAATACTCTCTTCAGCCGCTGCTGCTGTCACTTTTATTAGCGGCAGCAGGTCTAGGCTGATGGGAGAAATAGTCCCAAAACTCTCATCATTCTCCCCTGATCGCCTTCAGAGCAGTGGAGAATGATGAGGCCGTCTTCAGCACCCGGTGCCAGGGAACAGCGCTTACTGCAGTGCTGCTTCTTAGGCGCCAGGACGTGTCCGGTCTTACTATTACTTTCCATTATCCAGTTTAATTGGATTTTATACAGTAACTTTGATATTAAAAAAAAACTTTTATGTAGAAACAGTTTATAATAAGGTCTCATTGTACCACCTTCTCACACTTTTCCACCATTATCGAAAATGTTGGCTAGTAAAAATTTCTCCTTAAATACTTATTAAAGGGGACCTGTCACATCTCCTAACATGTCTTTTTTAGTAATTACTTCTATTCCCCTTGAAATAAGTGTAAGACATATTTTCTTACAACTCTGCTTTGTGCTGATCCTATTTTATTCCTCCTATAAATGTATGAATAAGTCGTCAATATGGTGTTACTAGAGAAGAATAGATCTATTCGCAGGACTCGGGTCCGGATTCCAGGACAGTGGTACCAGGCGGCTAGATGGTAGGATCACGAATCTGTTACCTTCAGGCATCATCAGTGCAGCATTTTATTTGCCAGGGCTAGTGCGACATCATCTGTGCACATCCAACTGGCAACACCTACCGTATATATCAATTTATGTATGTAGGAGTTATAATAGAGAAATGACACAACTTCAAGTTTTGAGATAAAATACCAAAGAATTACTTCAAGAGAAATACAATTATTCCTAAAACAGACATGTCAGGAGAGCCGTTGCATCCTCTTTAATTTCGTATTAGCCATTTACCATGTCAGCCATATTTATTACATACGGTACCTATTATTTATGATATCAGCTGCATTTACTATATATAAACCATTTACAATGCCAACCATATTTATTACATCAGAAATTTTTGTTCTATTAAAGGTTTAGTTTGATACATTTTTATTTTGAATTTTTTCAAATCTTATCTAATCTCTCATAGTCAAAGACAGTTCTCATTACCCTGGCTTGATATTTAGATATACTCACTACTGTCATTATTTTACTGCTTCTGCATGCAAATAATACCATGAGTGACGCAGCCAAATACATACATGCAAAATTCTACACATCCTCTATTGTCATTGTTCAAACTTTTTTCCATTTTTAATCTTTATTTGGAGAAGACAAACATAGTATTTACATGATGGTGCTCATAATATTGCCATGACTCAATACAAGAACAAGTATCAGTC
Source organism: Oophaga sylvatica (assembly GCA_033576555.1). Taxonomy (NCBI): domain Eukaryota; kingdom Metazoa; phylum Chordata; class Amphibia; order Anura; family Dendrobatidae; genus Oophaga; species Oophaga sylvatica. The sequence continues at coordinate 188,471,268 of JARQOD010000002.1, read as the reverse complement.
AATCGTTATCAATGGTTGGAGTTTCACTTCCCTTTTACTGTAACACCTGTTTTCTATTTAAAGAGACATTTTCACTGTATTTTTTAAATTTAAACTGAGTACCTCCTCCAATTGTCTCCGTTCCACTGATAGCCGAATAGTTGTTCCTTTTTTTCTGTGCCCCCCATTCCAAAGTTATGCAACCCAGTTTTAAAGAGCAAGGACATTGTCCCTTCAACCAACTGGGCGCATATGACAAAACTTCGGCGTAGACATTTGCTCTTTCTCTTCTATGATGTTGCCCAATGAAAATATGGCTGTGTCATAGATTGTAAAAGCAAACACCCACAGAGAAAATCACAGCTGCATCCTGGCTCAGATTGTTCTCCTGAGACAAGATTTGTCCTACAAGAACATATAGACAACTTCAAATTTGTCACATCACCTGCTACTGGAGCACTGAAGCACAGGAGAGTCAGAGCGCTTCGCTTGTAACACAGTCAGGTGCAAAGCTGTGTCTCTCCAGCACTGTTGCTGTCCTGTACTCCTATGCTCCAACACCTGAAAGGGATGCGATGACTGTGGAGACCTCAACTGGGTCATGTGAAGCAAATCTCTCACGAGAACATCCTTTGCCAGGCTTCAGCTGTGAACTTCTTTGTTTGCTTTTCCCCTCTATTATTCATCCATGTTTTGATTGGCCTGGGTCATAGAGGAGAAAAGAGAAGGTCTCAACTGCAGCCTGGCTCAGCATGTTCTTCTTAGACCAGATTTCTCAGCAAAACGTTCTAAGTGAACAGCGATTCGACTCGATTCAACCATACGAATGCACAATCGGCTAAGCTGTGTGTATTTTATATATGAAAAGGAAAAAAATGTTGCCAGTTCCACAAAACGAAATATGCACAATCCTTAATCTCCCCCACCTCTGCTGTGAAGGAGAGTCATGAAATGAGATTGGTACATACTGTGTGACTGACATTTATCTACTTTGTGCAGCCAATGACTTAATGATAGCCATCTAAATGGCTTTTTAGAGGTTATTTTCTTTCTTCTATTAAAGGAACAATGTACACTTTAACAGACTGGAAATAATACTATTTTGTGAAAAAATGTCAACTTGCCATCAACATTTCAAACTACAGTGGAAATTTGGAAACTACAGTATGTTTTAACAAGAATAGATATACAGATAATCTGGCTACCATTAAAGCAGATCTGTCACAGATTTCACAGCAAACTACATACATTAAATAGATCTCTCAGACCTGATGAGGATAGTGTACTTCCTTTGAAACTACATGTTAGAATGACATCGTAATAATTTCCAATAAGATTTCGGGCGTGATATTGCACCTTCACGCTTCATAATTTACTATTACGCCATGGAGTGGATGTAGGTGTAAGGGAATATGGTGTGGAGACTTATTTCATAAGAATAGACAGGTTGGCGGTTGTAGTTCATAAGGACTGATATTTTTGCAGTTAAATATTATAAGGGGGATGGAATATTTTATAGGAGAGAACAGTGTGGCATAAATGTACTATAAGAAGGACACTATAATAACAATTTTATTTTTATATTTACCGTGTAAGAATACGCGGCACGGCAGAAGGCCGGGCAAGAAGGAAGTCTGCAAAGACGAGTTGTGGATGTGACATGTCATCATGGCATGTGGAAACATGAGAATGACTTCAATTAGAAAAGGCATCATCTATAAGGTACCTGGATGTAAATGATTGTGATACTGGCTATGCCTCATCAGTATTGTGGTCCCTCTATGGTCCACAGTGAGATGATGGCTGGTAACAACTCACAGCATCTCCTTACCATTGTTAAACTCAAACTGGGAGTTATATGTTCTTGTGACTGTACTAAGCTTGGTGCTTTATTCCACTGGCAGCATCAATTAGAGCCTGTCTGTGAAATTGTAGCCAGGTGCGGCATTTCAGAGGAAACAGTTTGAAAAGCCAGAAGAGGACCATATGGGGAGATTTGACTAGTTCAGCATGTCCTATGGCCATCCTCTCCTTACCCTGTTGCATGTGATTGACATGTCACTCCCTATGTGCACATATGGGAGGGACCTGTCTGTCATCTGGAGAGAAGGAGACGTCACTAGTCATGTCTCCACCAACAGTCCTCAGCTGGCTGTTCAACATTTTTTCTCTGAAGCACCAGAACATTTCCGATAAGGATATACCTGCAATCGTGTAGCCAGGCTCTGATTCATGCGGCCCGTGTTTAGGCAGCCTGGATCTATTAGCAAGTTCCCTTTATATGTTACTACTAGATCTGGGCCCGATGCTATCTCCCAATGTATGTAAGTAAATGTATTTTTAGTTAAAAACCTGTTTCTGCGTGGGGGGGGTTAATAATAAAGTGTCAATTTGGCAATCTATTTAATTTCTTGGTAAAAAATGTGTAGGGCTTCGCTGGGTTTTTGTCTTGCCAGTGCAGGTAAACCAAACAGCTAATGGCTGCCACCCCCGCTACCTGGTGTTACCTTTGCTGGCAATGAAAAATACAGGGAAGCCTTTTTTTTGTTATTTAAATAAATAACTAAAAAAAAAATTGGCGTGGGCTCCACTATATTTTCTATTGCCAGCCAAGGTAACCAGACAGCTGGAGGCTGGAAATCGCAGCGTGGTGAGGCCTAAGTGTTCTGGGCCCCCCATGCTGAAAATTGCAGCCAGCAGCCACCCCAGAATTGGAGCCTCTATGAGACGCCAAAACTGGCGGTTACACCGTTCTTCCAGCTGCCATGTAGTGGTGGCAGACTGGGTAATAAAGGGGTTGATATTAGTGTTGAGCGATACTGCTCGATATCTAAAAATATCGGATCGGAATGGTATCGCCGATATCACTAAATATCGTCGATATCCGATTCCGATACCGGAAGTCCAATGTAAGTCTATGGGAACAAAATATCGCAACTAAAAAAACACTTTCTTTCGTTGTAAACACAAAATATACACACATAGAATACATATATATATATATATATATATATAACATGTCATTGTGACATATATATATACATATATTTATAGTTTATACACTTCTACATAGTAAAATAGACTCTGATTCAATTGCCGGGTAAAGCCGTGACATACCCCATAGAAGTCGACGGGCTCGGTGCCGAGTACCCCAAAACCTCTGGCTCTGTGCGACTCAACTTGGGCGTCACGAACAGGATTCTGTAGCTCGCTATAAGCGAGTCCTGTGTGCCTGAATTGAACTGGTTTTGTGCTTGAGAATTGCTAAAATCATCAGAGAATGTATTTGCCATTTTTCCGCCATATCTGCGTCACGACGAGGCACTGGTGAAGAAGAAGGGCGAGCTCTTCGTGGGTGTACACTCACTCAGTGGCGCGAAAACGATGGCAGACCACTCTAAATGGTACTGCAATGTAAGATCGTGCCCCACAGCTCTTGAGTTCCGCCTCCTCATCCTCCTCAGTGTGCAGAAACTAACACGAAGGTCCCGCCTCACTACAAAAGAGGGGCCCTTTCCAGATGCTAATGACACATGTGACTTGGCAGAGATGGCTAATGGACACGAGCAGAAGTGTGAAGGGATGGAGCAGTCAGAGCTCTCCCCCCACGGAAGCGACCCGATCGCCACGGAACCACCGTTGGGCACCCGGCCTGGAAACCCTCCTACGCTGCAAGAAGCGGAGGATACCCTAAGAGGCCTGACCCGGCACCGGGAGGAGGTCGCCAGGATGGAAGCCAGCTGGCGTGCCCTAAAACTAAACTTGGAGCGGCGCCAATCCCTCTTACCTGAAGTGTCTGTACCGGATGGTGAGGCACCCGTTCTAGTAGAGGAGTCCGTGCGGGCATCCCAGCCCTTGCAATGTGATCCGTTGACGTTGTCGCAGTAGAGGCACCCGTTCCTGCAAAAACCGCTGCACCGGCAGCACCCCAGATCCCGCTGTCTGCCCCCGTCGCTGAGACAGAAGAAGCGACACCCGTCCTCATGGAGGAGGCCGCGCAGGCACCAGAGGTCTACCTGTCTGTACCGGAGCCCCGACTGTCATCTGTTCCAGAGCCGGCTGCTTCCTCCGCAGGTGAGCGCCGCCAGGACTGTCGGGCGCCAGGAGAGCTGCCGCAAACCGGACATCGTAAGCTGCAGTTTGATGGTGGAGACATGGAGATGCTGGTGGAGGAGAATTACAACCGGCGTCAGGAGGAAGAGTGGAGACGTTGGGAGAGAGAAGCCGAGCGACAAAGGGAGCAGCGCGAATCCCAGAAGCTTCACCAACGTCACATCGAGAAGGACCGGGCAGATAAGGACCGGATGAGAAAAGATAAAGGAACCCTGATGGAGCCGCGGCGTAAGGGTGCAGTACGGAGCTTTAAATTGAAAGCTGGTTGGGGCTTCATCCAGGAGCCTGGACTTTATTTAGAAGTGTTTGTGACCCGGCGGGACGTGGAGACTCACCTCCCAGAAGGACACCCGGGGAGGGACCTGTTGCCAGGAGACTTGGTAACTTACACCCGACACTGGGGTTACAATGGATGGTATGCCCTAAATGTCACCAGGTGCGACCCCTGGTCCCCAGAGTGTCAGGAACCTGTGAGACGCTCGGAGCCTTCAGCCTCCCACATCCAGGCCTCTGCACAAGTGCCCACCCCACGCCGTAAATCTCCCAGCCTCCCTCAGTGGTCTCCTCAGCAGCCCCAGCTATGGACATGATAATGATATCTGGCCCGTACCCGGCGCTTGTTAGGCCCCCTGGGGTTCGTTCAGTCTGGGACATAGGGCTCCAGACCCGGAGGGAGATGAAAGAGGTGGCCACACAGACACAGATAGCGGGTCACGACTTGACTGTACAGGCCACACGACGTCATCAGGTCCTGGTGGTCCTTGGTGTCTCGGATGTTTGGCAAGCATCAGAAGAGTACCAGGTGGTACCTGGAACACCCTGCCAAAGAATTATAAATAACCCGGACAGGGTCCCTGTATGTAAATAGTTAAATTGTTGATGTACCCGGACGGGTGAATGTTCATAAAAAAGTTTTTTAATTTAATAAAAAAAACAACACAGTTTTCATTACTTTTATTACAGTCTCATCCTGCGACGCCATCGATCTCCTGTAAAAAAATGAAAAACAAAAAACAGCAGTATACCACCTGTCCGACGCAGTCCATAGTAACGAGTGTCCCACGACGATCCAGCTCTGCTACATCAGAATGACATCAGAGGCAGGCAGGCAGAGCCTGTCATCCCGGCGCAGCACAGCTGATTACCTGCTTCCCCGGCGGTGACGTCATCGGACTGACTGCTTTACGGCCGGGATTACCCAGCAGTCACTGCAGTTATCGCGAAAAACTGCATGTGACCACCAGGGAGAAGATAATGGCGGCCATCAAGCAGTCCAGGACGTGACCGCCGGAGATCTTCTGCCAGGTAAGTGCCGCTGACTCCTGACAGACCCGACCGACGGACACTCACAGTGACAGTGACAAATCCGATTCCGGTATCCGATATGACGAAAATATCGGTACTCGGAATCGAAAGCCCGATACAGCTAATATCGGCCGATACCCGATATTTGCAGTATCGTATCGCTTAACACTAGTTGATATCAACTTTTTTTGGCAGCTGATATCAAGCCGTATTGCTAATGTCAGCCGTCAGTATGACAGCCGGCCATTAGCAATACTTTCAGTAAAGGAGAAAAAAACACACACAGAGAAATGTTTTATTACATACAAAATAGACAGAGACACCTAAGACAGAGATGTTCTTATACATCCGCGGTATGTTCTATGATTCTCCTATACTAGTCAGATCAATGTGGCTGCATATAACACAGTATAACCTTGTATATATGTCCAAACATCATTGTACCTTTTATATGGGGGATCACCACTGGATATCCCAGTAATTTTTGATGGGTTCACCTCTATGTGATATTTGCATTTCTACCTACACCTGATTCCTGTTTTGTCTTTTTGCTATGTTATTTTAGCTTTTTCTGACCTAATAAAATATACTATTTTATACCAATTTAATCTGATTCTGCGACTGGTTGTTGTGGTGGTGGTATGTTTTTTGTATCAATTCACAGTCGAATCATATTCGATTAGTCCTTGTATATTTTGGAGTATTACTTACCAGTATGATATGTTGACTACTCCATGTATATTATGTTTGTCAATCAGATGTTTGTGTATGTGCATATCTGCGTGTCTGTGGAGACATTATACTGTGTGTATGCGTGTTTGTGTGTATTTGTGCTTGTGTGTATGTGCGTGTATGTGTGCCTGTATCTGCATGCATATATGCACGTTTGTGTGTATGTGCATTTTGTGTGTATGTGCATGCTTGCGTATGTGTGTATATGTGCATGTGTATGTATGTGTGCGTGTATGTGCGTGTTTGTGCGTATGTGTATGTGCGGACATTATACTGTGTGTATGTGTCTGTGTATGTGCGTATGTTTGCGTGTTTATGTGCGTCTGTGTATCTGCGTGTGTGTGGGAACATTATACTGTGTGTATGTGTTTGTATGTTCGTGCTTGCATGTGTGTATGTGTGTGCATGTGTACGTGCGGACATTATACTGTGTATATGCATATGTATGCGTGTTTGTGAGTGCGTGTGTATCTGTGTGCGTGTATGCATGGGCATGTGTGTTTGTGTGTATGGGGATATTATACTGTGTGTATGCGTATGCATATGTGTATGTGCGTGTACGTATGTGCTTGCGTGTGTATGTGCGTATCTGCGTGTGGGTATGCGCTTGCACGTGTATGTGCATGTTTGTGCTTGCATGTGCATGTGCGTGTGTACGAGTATGTGGGGACATTATACTGTGTATGCATGTTTGTGTGTATGTGCATGGTTGCATGTATGTGCGTGCATGTGCATGTGGGAACATTATACTGTGTGTGCATGCGTGTTTGTATCTGCATGTGTGTGTATCTACATGTGTATATCTGCGTGTGTGTATGCACGGACGTGTGTGTGTGGGTTCATTATAATGTGTGTGTATGAATGTGCGTATGTGTGTTTGTTTGTATGTGCGTGCTTGCATGTGTGTATGTGAGTGCATGTGATTGTGTGTGTGGGGACATTACACTGTGCAGTCACAGTGGTTTGCAGCCTGTGCTGGAGATGGGGTACGGCGCCACCAGAGGGCGCTCGCACCCCATCTCCAGCACAGGCCGCAAGCCGCGGTCTTTCCTGCCGGCTGTGACTGCACGGAGGTGGGCAGGAAGCAGCGGGATCCGGCACATGTAGACAGGCGGTGGCGGGTCCTAGCGGGGATCCTGCTGTGGGTCCCTGACGGCGATCCGGTGACAGATCCTGGTGGGGGTCCGGCGGCAGGTCATGGCGGGGGTCCGGCGGCAGCGGCGGGGTCTGGCCTGGGTGACCCGGCTGTGTTTTGCGCAAGGGCCTGGTACTGTGGTATTCGCAGGAACGCGGGATGCAGTGGCGGAACGCAGACAGCAGAGCAAGGGTTAACGGGTTTATTTACAGGGGAAATACTCGCACAGGGAGGTAAAGAGCTAAACAGTATTAAAGAAACAGTATTAAAGGCACAGTGCAATACAATGGTTCAAATCTTAGCAAACAAATAAGGAAGTCGATACTGCAGCTCCTGCTGCGAACTCACAGGTGCCGGCAACGGCCAACGCAGGGTCCTCATTAATAGGGGCAAACAGACGATACCCCCCGTCTTCTGGTAACAGTGGTCGGTCTCCGACACCTTCCACTGCCCGTTGGCAGGTGCTAGCTAAGCCCGACGTGACTCCTGCACAACTCTCCTGACAGTCTCAGTCAAGCAGGCCCAAAGTGGCCCAGGAGTTGTTTAACGGCACGGTCAGGGCTCAAGGGTCTGTCCTGTACTCGGTCACTCGTATGGGAGACGTGGGTAGAACTCACGGACACGGAGACTGGACTCACACCGTGCGTCTCTTTCTCCCTGGTCCCCGCTGTTGGTGGCGGGTGACGACAGGCACTCGCTTGCACGCTGTGGGTGCTCTCAGGGCCAGCTGCTTCTCTCTCAGGTTGCTGCACGGCTAGCTCAGCTCTGATCGGTGGGCTGGGCTTAGCTCTGTGTATGCAGCTCGGCTCTGCACGGTTCTGCTCTGCTCCGTACAGCTCTGCAGTGGTCCCTCCCTCCAGAGTGTTGCTGGGCTCGCTTGGCTTTGCAGGTGAAGGGCCCTCTCTATGTGACCCGTCGCAGTGTCGGTACCCGATGCAGGGGACAAGGGAAGCAGGGCGCGCCACTCACTGTTCTGCATGCTGCTCTGCCCTGGCACCACACTGCTCTCCTTCGCACGCGTTCTTCTCCCTTCTCTCTGCTGATGCATGCCCTTCCCTGGCTCTCCCCGCCCCCTCCTGTCAGCAAGAAGCCCCGTCTCCCTCCTCCTTCCCTCAGACAGCAGGGAAAGGTCCGCCCCACTCAAGCTTTCCCTCAGAAACAGAGGATGCAGCTCTTTCAGTTCTGGACCAGGCACGCAGGTACCTGTGGTCCTGTCCACCTCTCTACAGTACCACCAGCGGGTGCCATGTTGGAATACCCACCACTTGGGTATTCCAGTATGGCGGTCGGCGTACTTCCTGTGTGGTGCGGTGGATTGTGGGATTCGAGGACATCCAGACGGAAGTGGATGACAGACAATTTAAGGTAATTATATAAATAGACGATTGTTCCTAGAGCTTTCTTCACACCCAGTGTAGAGAACATATGAAGGGATGTATGTAAGAGCGGCCTGAGGAGCATGTGTCCAAGGCTACGTGCCGGGGAAAAACAAAAAGACATTTTCTCTTTTCCTGAGTATTTAAATTAAGGGCAACAGATTGACGTGAAGGTGAAGTAAGGTAACGCTGCCATGAATCACCCGTGATAGTGGTTCTGCCTTGGCGTCTTTAATGGCACATCTGCATAAGGTCTCGGCAGCATTGTGATCCTCTTCTACATGATTGCTCGCTTACATTTGTGAACACAGAGGAGTTTTGTAAATCATATTTCCTAAGCATATTTTCAGCATCAGTAAAGGTTAAAAACAATGATCCATGAGGCATGTTTCCTGCATGTAGCAATTCACAGATGATTTCCAAGCTGCTTATTAGTCAAACACAGTTCAGCCTGACAATTATTCATCGCTTACATTTCCTGCCCACAGATTTACATAGTTCCTCCCATAGAGAGACACTAACCTTTCTAAACGATCCTCCTGCTAGGCAGAGACACTGCTGTTTGTCGTCTGGTGCAATAATTATCTGTGACCAGACATGGCATTACAACCCACTCCTTTATATACCCCGCCATAGTGATCACTTTAGAAATATACGGTCGTTCCCATGGCAACTGGACAGCTGCAGTGATAGTCAGACTGCGAGTTATGCCTGGCTCCTTAGAACAGGTGCAGGGCAAAGCTGAGCTGTTGTTGTTCTCCTACACGATACTCATTTCATTGTCAGATTCAAGCTGTACAATTAGGCAAGTGTGTCAGGATCAAGTCAAGGAATTGAGACGCACATGGCAGACATTCCAACAACTGCCCGCTACGCTTCTTTATACGCCAGTCTCGAATGTCATATCAGTAGCTGAAGAGCGGCTGCAGCAGGTTCATGGCGTCCAGTCCTGCCGCAGGCTCCATCTGCTACCATCTCCTCTAAACAATACCTCATAGTCCGGAGTACATTAGGTTACAGAAAGGGCAATAAAGATACAGTGACTTACAAAAGCATTCACCCCCTTGTCATTGTATCTATTTTGTTACATTACAACCTGTGTTTAAATATTTTTGCAATCTGATTTGTGTGTGATGCATCAGCTCTAAATGGAATTTTTGTTCATCTGGGTCCTTGAACTTGGAGCGTGCATCCTCAATATCCCTGCTGTGCTGTCTGCTGTCTTTCTATAGTTAGCATCAGCTCGAAATAGTCTAAGTTGGTGAAGTGAAAAATATAGGCACAAATCACATTTATGGGATCAAATGACTAAAAATTTTCATGTGCTTATGTATTCACCCCTTTTGCTATGAAGACCCCAACAATTTCTGCTGCAGGCAATTACCTTCAGAAGTCACATATTTAGGGAAAGAAAGACCACCTGTTTTAATCTTAGTGTCAACTGGTCTGTCAGTATATACCACCTTTTCTGGAAGGCCACAGAGGCTGCAACACCACTAATCCTTTTCCTACATCAGGTGTAATAGTACGTCGATGTCGGGCTACCCAGGTTTGGTGTGGGCTACGGAGGTTAACCCACACCTTTACGAGCATATATCATCTGATCTATACAGCTGAGAGGTGCCCGCAACAGCCGTGGGCGGAATCGAGATCCACCCACCGCTGTTAACTAGTTAACCCCTTAACCCCCAGAGCTTTTTTCGGTTTTGTATTTTAGTTTTTCACTCCCAGAGCCATAACTTTTTTATTTTTCCGTCAATATGGCCATGTGAGGGCTTGCTTTTTGCGGGACGAGTTGTACTTTTGAATGACACCATTGGTTTTACCATGTCATGTACTAGAAAATGGGAAAAAGATCCAAGTACGGTGAAATTGCAAAAAAAAGTGCAATTCCACACCTGTTTTTTGTTTGGCTTTTTTGCTAGGTTCCCTAAATGCTAAAACTGACCTGCAATTATGATTCTCCAGGTCATTTTGAGTTCATAGACACCAAACATGTCTAGGTTCTTTTTTATCTAAGTAGTGAAAAAAAATTTCAAACTTTGTTAAAAAAAATAAAAAATTGCGCCATTTTCCGATACCCGTAGCGTCTCATGATCTTGGGTTGGGTGAGGGTTTATTTTTTGCGTGCCGAGCTGACATTTTTAATGATACCATTTTGGTGCAGGTATGATCTTTTGATCGTCCGTTATTGTATTTTAATGCAATTTCGCGGCGACCAAAAAAACATAATTCTGGCGTTTAGACTTTTTTTCTGGTTACGCCGTTTAGCAATCGGGTTAATTCTCTTTTTACATTGATAGATCGGGCGATTCTGAATGCTGCGATACCAAATATGTGCATGATTGATTACTTGTTATCTGGCCAAAATAACCTGGGTATGTGAACTTTTGATCAGGGTCATTTGGATGTTTTGGGTTGTCATTATGATTTAAGAAGAGAAAACACAGTAGTTTAACAATAAATGGCTTCACCCAACCACTAACCATGAGTGGAGAAAAAGTTTTGGTGTTATCATTCATATTATCTGAAAAAAGGCCAAGAAAGCAAAAATTATGCCGGGTATGAAAACTTTTGAGCACAACTGAATCTATCCCTCATCCTTGGCCCCATCCTGGTATATATCCCCCATCTTTTTATGCATGTTCCCCATCCTGGTATTTACAGTATATCCCTTATCTTGGGTCCCTTCCCAGTATATACCTCCCATGCGCTTCCCCACTGCGCTGTGTCCTCTTCTGATGTCGGCAGCTGGCTTCAGCACTCAAGCAATGGGAGTGCATGAAGTCACTGCCATGCGTCCCCAGTCATGTGCACGCTGACATCAGCTGCAGGCCTCTGATTGGCTGGCAGCGTGTATTTCCGTGCATGGACCAGACGGGTCTCTGCTCCGCAATACACTTCAGCTGCTTCTGAGGCCCCCATCCGCTTGGGCCCAATCGCGGTCGCGACCTCTGTGACCGTGGTCTTTACGTCCCTGCTCATACTGCACATAAGCATCTGTAAAATTATACTGTATATTGATAAAAAAAAAGGGTGATGCTAAAAGATATGTGAGAAAGTAACTGTTTTACTGGATAATTGTAAGAACGTAACGTGATGATAAAACCAAATGTGTCCTTAGTGCTGCCAAGAAAAAGCACCATTCATTTCCAATAAAAATAGCAGTGTTATCACAAGTGTGTGTATGAATTATACATCTATGGTAACAGAGGAAACATCCAGCTCATCCACCACCTGTGAGCATAAAAACATCCTGTTTATAAGGACTGGCTATTTAGAAGATTGCTTGCACTTCAGTCCCGCGGGAGGAAGTTATTGTATACGAGTGTCCAGGACATTTCCTATTTTAAATAAATATTTACCCCAAAAGGCAATTTAAGAGGCTAAACAGGCTTTTCCATAAATCAAATGGACACAGGTGACAGAATACTTTGTAGCAGTCAATTCTGTGTGCAGACAAGCAAAGTGAAGGAATAACAATGGTTCTCTAAGTCTAGAGGATTTCCACACAAGATGCAGAAATTTACATGAAAGTAAATTACAATTTAGGGCAGTAGTCAAAGTTTGGGGGCCGATTTATCAAGATTAGTGGTGTTGCACAAATATGCCAGCCTTGTTGGAGTGGAAGAGGCTGAGCTCATTAGGAGGTGTGCGCCACTTAATGAGTTTGACGCCTCTTCTGAGTGGCGAGTACCTCCATGTCCACCCCAGAATAGGTATTCTGTGGTAAAAAATATTGCCATTTCTCATGAATCAGACGATCATGTGACACCACGTCCCGTACTACACCGGCACCGCCTGAGATCCGTCTGCGCTAAAAAAGTGAAACTTCTCAAAGATTTTACGACACTTTTGTACCAACTTTGATGAATCAGCCCCATCGTCTTCAGGCTTTATAATACTAACAGGAAAACTGACATTTTGTTATTTTGATCTAGAGGCCAAATTTTGCAAAAGTGGCGACAGGAAGTGCAGTCACATCGGTTGTAAAATCTTTGAATTTGTTTCTCAGACAATGGTTTCTATATGTCGAGGATGTTCTTTAAATAGGATTTTCACCCAAAACATTAATTGTTATTATTACGCTTTATGTACTTGCATAGACATTGGCATTCTTCTTAACAACTAGAGATGCAGCCACATTGGAGTCGCTTCTGAACTAATTTCTCTGCTGCTCATGGTTAAACTAGCACAGTGAAAATGCTGACAGAATGAGAGCTAATCGTTCGTTTCTGATAAGCTGCGGGCAAAAAAAAAGAATTACTATACCCTAATTATGGAGATAATTAGAGATGATCGAATCTTCTGAAAATCAAATTTTCCAGCTTTGGCAAATTTTTCCCAATTGCTCTGAAAAGAGTTGTATAACACTGTCAGGACTGTATCACACGCCTTTCTGAGCTTTATTGCAAGCACGTTATTATTAATGTTAAAGTGACCTCCACATATCTGTCTAGGAATAAACACTGCTATTTCGTCACAGAAAGTCTGTACAGTATAATCAGAGTTTTTTGCTTTTTCTCCATATTTTTATTGTTAAACTGCAAATTATTACATCTTCTCACTAAAGAATTTCGCCCCAAAATAGTTGCTTGGCTGCACTCCCTGCCTTGGCTTTTATACAGGCTATGACTGTGCTATAGTATGGGATGTGCTGTACTACATGATGTGATGTGATAGGTCATGGGAGCCTTATCTGGCTCATGCAATCATCTGCAATGTGTAACATAGCGGTAATCATTAAATCGCAAATTTTTCGAATATCCAGTAAGTTTCATATATTCAACATGATCAATTTTCTCATCTCTAGAGGTAACTGATTTGCTAATCTATCTATTCTATTATTTCTAAACACTGTTTTTCAGTGATTACTTTATATCTTTGTTCATACTGCACCCACACACACAAATGATACACCATTTGAAAGGTAAACTTGCCCCTTCAGCAAGAAAATAGCCAAACAACCCACACATCCATGATTTGATCACAAAATACAGTTTAAACATTAATTTTCATAAACCTGCAGTAAGGAAAAATAACCTGCAGGTGGCACCACAGTACCCCAAAGCACACTACGACAAAGCTGCTTACAGACATCACAAACAAATCCAAACATTTGCCTTGGGGGCTTTGCAGCTTACCGAACTGTTTGCCCATTCCTATTTCAGCCAAATTGGAGGATTGCACACTTCACTGCAGGTGAGGCACATATGCAAACACATTTGTAAACATGCACTGCCTATTGAATTGCACACTTGCTCCGTTCATACTCCACCCACACAAACAATGATACACCATTTGAAACGTCAAATGACCTGCAGGTGGCAGCACACTACCCAAAGCACACTACCACAAAGCTGCTTACAGACATCACAAACAAATCCAAACATTTGCCTTGGAGTCTTTCCAGCTTGCCCAAGTGCTTGCCCAGCCTACTTCAGTCACATTGGAGGTTTGCACACTTTACTTCAGGTGAGTCACATATGCAAACACATTTGTATACATGCACTGCTTTTTCGCTGATTACTTTGCCCCACACACACAAATGATACACCATTTAAAAGGTAAACTTACACCCTTCCGCAAGAAAAAAGGCAAACGAAACACACATTCAAAATTTTATTACTAAATACAGTTTAAACATTCATTTTCATAAATCTACAGAAAGACACAATGACCTGCAGGTGTCATCTCAACCAGAAGACATTTTTTGGCCTCTACTTATCAAACCAATTTATTGTCTTACCAAGCTACATATATAAATACCTGTCTGTGTTCATCATCTCATGAAATACATTTACATTTGACCAGCTTGCTTTTTCTGAAATTGCCTGCTCCCCCGAAGACCAATGTGCAAAAATTTTTCACGGGCCAAGCTAGTATAAGACTAATCAGCATTTTACCATGTTAACAAAGCCATTTAATTTAATACTTCCACTTATCTTCTCTGCTTAGGAAGATGCAAATGTTGAGAATATAGAGACAAGCGTTTACTCCTTGGATGAAGCCCATTAGTCTACATCAGTAAGCCTTGTTTTTTTCTAGTGAGAAATACACATTTCTGTACAAATAAAAATCATCCATCTCCTGTAATATCCCAGATACCTCACACGATTCCTGTTACAGAAATGAACTCTGTTCTGTAATGGTGATAATCTTTCTTTCCTCTAATAGCAGTTAAAGGGAAACGTGTGACATTAATGTCCTTGACTCTAGCAGGTTGGTTTATTATACACATGTAGCGGAGCTGAATTTGTCATTTAACTGTCTCTGTGGTGCATCACAGGAACACACTGTGATAATGCAGTAAAAATAATGTAGTCCTATGTCGAGGCACAAATACGGTAACACATAGTAAGGGATAAAATAATCTCAGCTCTGCTACATCTTCAGAAGTTCTCTATTCATTAATTAGCATGCAGTTCATTAATTTGCATTTCTACCATGGGCTTTTATATTTTATCCCTCTTTATACCATGGATTAAGTATTGCTATACTTGTACAACTCTATGGCTGTTTTATGGTATTCCTATTGACAGCTGGCTAATAATCTACTGTCTAATCAAGGTTTGGTGTAACTAATTATCACCACGGCATACACGCATTAGCTCACCATGATAAACTTCCACTGCATTTCCTTTGCCCTATTCGCCATATGTTCATTATTTTATAGTAACATCTGACAAGGAAAGTAATGCGGTTTGTTGACTTCAAGCAAAGCATGGTTAGTGCATTCCCGACAGTACTGGCAGCATAGAAAAGCAAATGTTACTGCTAACCGCCCTTAATATACACTGTGTGGAGAAGAAAGATACATGTGTAAGGATTAGATAGATAATAGATAGATAGATAGATAGATAGATAGATAGATAGTAGATAGATAGATCGATAATAATAATCTTTATTTTTATATAGCGCTAACATATTCCGTAGCGCTTTACAGTTTGCACACATTATCGTCAATGTCCCCGATGGGGCTCACAATCTAGATTCCCTATCAGTATGTTTTTGGAGATAGATAGATAAATACAGTGGCATGTAAAAGTTTGGGCACCCCGGGTCAAAATTACTGTTATTGTGAACAGCTAAGCAAGTTGAAGATTAAATGACCTCTAAAAGGCCTAAAGACACATTTCATTTATATTTTACTAAAAAATAAAGTATATATTATATATTGTAATTTTTTTACATTTGAAAAATTACAAAAAGAAAAATGGGTCAATGCAAATGTTGAGGCGACCTTTGAGGTGCTCAGATAACTTTGACCAAGGGTTCAGACCTTAGTTATCCTGTTAGGGTTACGTCTTGTTCACTATCATCGTTAGGAAAGGCCAAGTGATGCAAATTTCCCAGCTTTATAAAAACCCAGCCTCCTCTAACCTTGTGCCAAAAAACAGCAGTGCATGGGTTCTTCTAAGCAACTGCCTAGCACTCGGAAAATGAAAATGGTGGAGGACCACAAAGCAGGAAAAGGGTGTAAGAAGATAGCAAAGCGTTTTCGAGTTATCCTTTCCTCAGTTTAAAATGAAATTAAGAAATGGCAGCTAGTAGGAATAGTGGAGGTCTGGAAGACCAAGCAAAATTTTAATGAGAGCCACTCGTAGGATTGTAGAGAGTCAAATCAAAACCCCAGCTTGACTGCAAAAGACCTTCAGAAAGATTTAGCAGATTTTGGAGTTGTGGCACATTGTTCTACTGTTCAGAGACACTTCCACAAATATGGCCTTCATGGAAGAGTCATTATGGAAAATAACATCTAAACAAGCCAGATGTATTTTGGAAACAAGTCCTGTGGACCGATGAGGTTAAAATAGAACTCTTTGGCCACAATAATCAATGGTATGTGTGGAGTAAAAAGGGCACAGAATTTCAGGAAAAGAACATCTTGCCAACCATTAAGCATGGGGGGGATCAATCATGCTTTGGGGTTGTGTTGCAGCCAATGGCATGGGGAACAGTTCACAGATGGAGGGAAGAATGGATTCAATAAAATTTCAAAAAATTCTTGATGCCAACATAACACCATCTGTAAAAAAAGCTGAAGTTGAAAAGCAGATGGCTTCTACAAATGAATGATGATCCTAAACATACATCAAAATCCACAATAGACTACCTCAAAAGGTGCAAACTAAAGATTTTACAATGGCCCTCACAGTCCTGACCTGAACAACATTGAAAATCTGTGGCTAAACCTCAAAATTTCAGTGCATGCAAGACTATCCAGAAATCTCACAGAACTGGAAGAATTTTCCAAGGAAGAATGGATGAAAATCCCTCAAACAAGAATTGAGAGACTCTTAGCTGACTACAAATTGCGTTTACAAGTAGAGATGGGCGGATCCTTGAATGTTTGAGTTCAGCGGGCTCGGTTGAACAGTTAAAGAAAGTTTGGGTACGGGTACCAGAACAGTACCCGGACCCCATTCACTTGAATAGGGAGCCTGAATATCTATTGTTTGCCACACTGTCATGCACACTGCCTCTGATCGGCAGTAAAATCATTGCTGTTGGTCAGATAGCAATGTTTCCCATGCTGTCATTTGTCAGAGATAGCCCGCAACTGTGATCGGAGGTAAAAAGTTTACCTCTGGTCACTGGCATAGGCCGATGGGACTTCTACTCCCATCAGCCTACGCCTGCTTCTGCTAGTAACAGTGAGAGCAGACAGCGGCTGATGGGAGTATTCATCAGCCGGCGGCTGCGCTCCAAATAAATAATTAAAAAAAACAAAACACAGCATGATTTCTTCTGGATTTTTGATAATCAGCCAGGCAAAACTGACAGCTGTGGGCTGCAACCCTCAGCTATCAATGTCAGCAAGTCTAATTATCAAGAAAAGAGGGGTCCCCACACAGTTTTTTTAATTATTCAAATAATTAAAAAAACGGCATGTTGTTCTCCCTATTTTTGACAGCCAGCAAACCTAAAGCAGACAACTGGGGGTTGGTATTCTCAGGCTGGTAAGGGCATATATATATATTTATATATATATATATATATTATATATACATACATATATATGTATGTATATATATATATATATATGTTTTTTTTATTCGCCTATAAAAAAATGCAGCATTTTGGCCCTGTGTGTAATCCTTCCTACTCAATCCTGCACCTCTCTAGACCCATTAGACATGAGACTGACTTCAGCTAAACCCAATGATATTGGTGGCATTGGCTGATAGTCTAATGTGTATTGGCGACTATAGACTCTTCCTCGACAGATGATCCTTACCATTACGGCATGTCGAATTTATGACAGCTGATCCTTTCATTCTCTGGGAGAAAAGCCTGTGCCAGAGGAGTTCAGCAGCAGTTCTCTCACACAGACCACAGAAACGATGAGATAAGCCAAACACTCGTATGTATGGGAGAGTCGGAGAGATAGCTGATGGTTGAATGATTACTAGATATGGTAGATAGAAAAACAATCATAGATTGAGATGTCAGATTAGATAGAAAGATAGATAGATAGATAGATTGATAGATAGATAGATAGATAGATAGATAGATAGATAGATAGATAGATAATATAGATAGATACAGAATCAATACAGATATGAAAGTATTTGTGAGAAAGCTTAGTTCTTTTTTATCATCTGAATTCCACATCCAACAAAACAAAATCTTGTTTTCGTCTGAACTTTCCTCGCAGTTTATTGTGTCATTTATAATGTCTTATGCACTGGGAAATGTCAGCGTCTGCTTCTCAGCCCATATAAAATGTACTCAAACATTCTGCACCTTGGAAATCTATGGGAACCCCATCATTAGACTTTTATGGCCACAGAGCCGCATTTAAGACTGGCGATATTAGATTGTGAACGTCACTGGGAACAGAGATTGATGTGAGTGATGACAATTTCTGTACAGCACTGCAGAATATGTTGGTGCTACGTCAGTGACGAGGAGTGAATATATCTCGAGTAGATTGAAGTGATGTGCTACTACAGTTTTCAGTCACTGCTGTTTTATATTCTTGAAGTGGAATTGCTTGAAATAAACATATACTGTAATATATAGGGGGCAATTACTAAGCTGCCTCCATGGGTAATGGAAAGTGTCACAGTTCATAAGAACAATGAAGCAGAATCTAAGAAGTTGTTACTTCCAATTTCTAAAAGCACAATCTTACATTCAAATTGTAATATAATGTGTATGTGGAATTTACTGCATTTTCCTTTAGAAGCCATGTGTTACATTATAAGATGTGACAAGATGTGATCTGCTCAGCTGTATCACTGTTCTAGCAAGTGCTAAATGTATATTAATGTTTTTCATTGATGAAACCGACCTTTGTAGTGGAAGTGATCCTTCTAGCATGGCTTTTCCTTATGCATATCCTTTATTTTTTGTGAAAGATTAACAGAGAGTCACCATGCTGTCTGTTTTCGAATCTATCATGCAGATGAGCTGTTAAAGCTACAGAAGAGCTGACTGTAGGCAATGCTGAGCATACCAATGTAATCAGTACACGGCCAAGCAAGCGTTTCTGGGGGAAGACTGCCACCATCTGGCACTAGAAATCCTCCCAAATTCCTTCACATGAAAAAATTCACATTACTAGACAGACAGAAGTATGGATGGATGGATGGATGGATGGATGGAAGGATGGATGGATGGATGGAAGGATGGATAGAGTAAGAAATAAACATTAAAATCTATGAATAAATCGATCCAAGTCAAGCTACTCAAAATAATAGATGGTAAAACTGAGAAGATAGAGAATAAGATAAAATAGAGAGACTGATAGACAGAGAAAGGTATGCCTTGTCATGGCTGGTGGGCACATCACACAAGATTTTGTTAATATCTGCATTATTATTATAATTAATATTATTAGAATTCTTTTTATAAGTATACTCTAGATAACAATAATGCAGTTTAGATTTCACATATTCAATGTGTGCATACACCTTATCTTTAGTTTTGTATGACAGAGAGAAGTATCCCAGGGAATTCCAGAGTAGACCGTCTGTAGTCTGGGTGTGGCGCACGGAGTACGCACTGGTCTATCTCCCAGGTCAAATAGCGCTCAATGGTCAAAAAATGGGAAGTTCTCAAGCACCTATTGGATCAAAGTTAAAACTTAGCCTTTAATCACAGAGGATTAAAAAAATTGCATTTCGGGTAGAAAAACACTGAATGATTAAGAGTTTTGCTACCTGAATCGCATAAGTATTATGTTTTTTTTAATATGTGCCTATTCTGCCAATTTTTAATCTTACATGATTAAATGCTAAGTTTTAACAACTTTCCTTTGTTGCGGAGTTTATTATCCATGTTCTCTATGAATTATTGTGAATTTATTATTGTGAAATGACTGCATTTTTAGGATCTTAGTTTATTAGGTGCAAAAGTTGTAGCTGTTAGAGATGAACGAATTTGTTCGGATTCAGTTCCGAATACGATCAGACTCGCATATTGTTTTTGCAATATTTGTTGAACAGAGCCGAACATCATTAGAGTCAATGGGAGTAAAAACTACAGAATATCAGAATATGTTCGGAACCGACCATAAGACATACATTCGGGCTGAAGAGTGTTCGAAAATCGCCCGAATATAAAATCAGATTCAGGGCCAAAATCCGAACAAATTCGCTCATCTCTAGTAGATGTACATCAGAACTAGAGTAAGGGGTTTCTCAATTTCTCAGGATCAAAGTTATAGCATGTATGTACAGTAGGAAGCCTTGAGCAGGGCTGCCACTAGGAATTTTGGGGCCCATACTGGCAAAATTTATGGGGCCCCCTTGAGACTCCGCCCAGGCTCACCCCCCAGTTCCGCATCCACCCTAGCTCCTCCTCCACCACGCAAACCTTCCAAAATCCCTCCGCCCTTTCATGGAAAAACTTCACTTCTGCACCATGCCCTCACCAATGACACATTAACACCAATCACTCGATGAATATGCAGCATTTCACTTGTTTAGTATAATCCACCCCAAAGTCCTCCATATACTGTATTATAATGTGCACAACAGTCCTCCATATTGTAAAGTGCACACGCCATAGTCCTCCATATAATAAAATGTATCCATAGTACTCCATATAGTATAATACACTCCTAATACCCCTCCATATATTAACCCCTTCCCGACCTTTGACACAGCGTATGCGTCATGAAAGTCGGTGCCAATCCGACCTATGACGCATACCCTGTGTCATGAAAGGATCGCGTTCCTGCGGGTCAGGTGACCGGGGTCACTCAAAGGTGCTTCACCACAGGGGGGTTGGCTTAACCCCCCCCCGTGGCCATGATCGCTCTGATTGGCTGTTAAAAGTGAAACAGCCAATCAGAGCAATGTGTAATATTTCACCAATTTAATTGGTGAAATATTACAATCCAGCCATGGCCGATGCTGCAATAGCATCTGCCATGGCTGGACACCGAGCCCTGACCCCCCCACACGTAGTCACGGCGGCGATCGGCCGCCACCACCAAAAGATGGCGGTGATCGGTCACCGCCGTCACTATCTGCTCCCCTCCTCCTTTGCTCCGCTGCCCCCACCTTCCGATCCCCCCCCCTAACCTTCCGACCCCCCACTCACCTCTCCCGGTCCACCGATGTCCCTGGATCGGTCCCGGCATCCGCCCGGGCCTCTTCATGGGCGCCGCCATCTTGGAAAATGGCGGGCGCATGCGCAGTGCACCCCCCAGTGTTCAAAAATTTATTTTGATCACTGTGATAAACTTTCACAGTGATCAAAATAAAATAAAGTAAATGAACCCCCCCTTTATCATAGGTAGGGACAAATAAAAAAATAAAGAATTTTTTTTTTTTCTAGCGGATTTTGCTGCTGATCCGCAGCTGAATTTGCTGCGGATCCGTGGCGGATATTGCTGCTGATCCACGGCAGATATTGCTGCTGATCCGCGGCGGATTTTGCTGCTGATCCGCGGCGGATTTTGCTGCTGATCCGCGGCGGATTTTGCTGCTGATCCGCGGCGGATTTTGCTGCTGATCCGCGGCGGATTTTGCTGCGGATCGCGGCTGATATTGCTGCGGATCCGCGGCGGATTTTGCTGCTGATCCGCGGAGGATTTTGCTGCTGATCCGCGGCTGATTTGCAGCTGATTTTGCGCGGATCCACGGCGGATATTGCTGCTGATCCGCGGCGGATTTTGCTGCTGATCCGCGGCGGATTTTGCTGCTGATCCGCGGCTGATTTGCGGCTGATTTTGCACGGATCCACGGCGGATATTGCTGCGGATCCGCGGCGGATTTTGCGCGGATCCACGGCGGATATTGCTGCTGATCCGCGGCGGATTTTGCTGCTGTTCCGCGGCTGATTTTGCTGCTGATCCGCGGCTGATTTGCGGCTGATTTTGCTGCGGATCCGCGGCGGATATTGCTGCTGATCCGCGGCGGATATTGTTGCTGATACGCGGCTGATTTTGCTGCGGATCCGCGGCGGATATTGCTGCGGATCCGGGGCGGATTTTGCTGCTGATCCGCGGCGGATATTGCTGCTGATCCGCGGTGGATTTTGCTGCTGATCCGTGGCGGATTTTGCTGCTGATCCGCGGCGGATTTTGCTGCGGATCCGCGGCTGATTTTGCTGCGGATCCGCGGCGGATATTGCTGCTGATCCGCGGCGAATTTGCTGCTGATCCGCGGCGGATTTTGCTGCTGATCCGCGGCGGATATTGCTGCTGATCCGTGGCGGATATTGCTGCTGATCCGCGGAAGATATTGCTGCTGATCCGCGGCGGATTTTGCTGCGGATCCGCGGCGGATTTGCTGCTGATCCGCGGCGGATTTTGCTGCTGATCCGCGGGGATTTTGCTGCTGATCCGCGGCGGATTTTGCTGCTGATCCGCGGCTGATTTTACGGGTGATCCGCGGCGGATTTTGCTGCTGATCCGCGGAAGATATTGCTGCTGATCCGCGGCGGATTTTGCTGCGGATCCGCGGCGGATTTTGCTGCTGATCCGCGGCGGATTTTGCTGCTGATCCTCGGCGGATTTTGCTGCTGATCCGCGGCTGATTTGCGGCTGATTTTGCTGCGGATCCGCGGCGGATATTGCTGCTGATCCGTGGCAGATATTGCTGCTGATCCGCGGCGGATTTTGCTGCTGATCCGCGGCGGATTTTGCTGCGGATCCGCGGCTGATTTTGCTGCGGATCCGCGGCGGATATTGCTGCTGATCCGCGGCGGATTTTGCTGCTGATCCGCGGCGGATTTTGCTGCTGATCCGCAGGCGATATTGCTGCTGATCCGCGGTGGATTTTGCTGCTGATCCACGGCGGATTTTGCTGCTGATCCGCGGCTGATTTGCGGCTGATTTTGCTGCGGATCCGCGGCGGATATTGC
Organism: Oophaga sylvatica; assembly: GCA_033576555.1. Taxonomy (NCBI): domain Eukaryota; kingdom Metazoa; phylum Chordata; class Amphibia; order Anura; family Dendrobatidae; genus Oophaga; species Oophaga sylvatica. The sequence continues at coordinate 188,448,303 of JARQOD010000002.1, read as the reverse complement.
TGCTGATCCGTGGCGGATATTGCTGCTGATCCGCGGCGGATATTGCTGCTGATCCACGGCGGATTTTGCTGCTGATCCGCGGCTGATTTGCGGCTGATTTTGCTGCGGAATCCGCGGCGGATATTGCTGCTGATCCGCGGCGGATATTGCTGCTGATCCACGGCGGATATTGCTGCTGATCCGCGGCGGATTTTGCTGCTGATCCGCGGCGGATTTTGCTGCGGATCCGTGGCTGATTTTGCTGCGGATCCGAGGCGGATATTTCTGCTGATCCGCGGCGGATTTTGCTGCTGATCCGCGGAGGATTTTGCTGCTGATCCGCGGCGGATATTGCTGCTGATCCGCGGCAGATATTGCTGCTGATCCGCGAAAGATATTGCTGCTGATCCGCGGCAGATTTTGCTGCGGATCCGCGGCGGATTTTGCTGCTGATCCGCGGTGGATTTTGCTGCTGATCCGCGGCTGATTTTGCTGCGGATCCGCGGCAGATATTGCTGCTGATCCGTGGCGGATATTGCTGCTGATCCGCGGCGGATATTGCTGCTGATCCGCGGCTGATTTGCGCGGATCCCCGGCGGATATTGCTGCGGATCCGCGGCGGATTTTGCGCGGATCCACGGCGGATATTGCTGCGGATCCGCGGCGGATTTTGCTGCTGTTCCGCGGCTGATTTTGCTGCTGATCCGCGGCTGATTTGCGGCTGATTTTGCTGCGGATCCGCGGCGGATATTGCTGCTGATCCGTGGCAGATATTGCTGCTGATCCGCGGCGGATATTGCTGCTGATACGCGGCTGATTTTGCTGCGGATCCACGGCGGATATTGCTGCGGATCCGCGGCGGATTTTGCTGCTGATCCGCGGCGGATATTGCTGCTGATCCGCGGCGAATTTTGCTGCTGATCCGCGGCGGATTTTGCTGCTGATCCGCGGCGGATTTTGCTGCGGATCCGCGGCTGATTTTGCTGCGGATCCGCGGCGGATATTGCTGCTGATCCGCGGCGAATTTGCTGCTGATCAGCGGCGGATTTTGCTGCTGATCCGCGGCAGATATTGCTGCTGATCCGTGGCGGATATTGCTGCTGATCCGCGGAAGATATTGCTGCTGATCCGCGGCGGATTTTGCTGCGGATCCGCGGCGGATTTTGCTGCTGATCCGCGGCGGATTTTGCTGCTGATCCGCAGGGATTTTGCTGCTGATCCGCGGCGGATTTTGCTGCTGATCCGCGGCTGATTTTACGGGTGATCCACGGCGGATTTTGCTGCTGATCCGCGGAAGATATTGCTGCTGATCCGCGGCGGATTTTGCTGCTGATCCGCGGCTGATTTTACGGGTGATCCGCGGCGGATTTTGCTGCTGATCCGCGGAAGATATTGCTGCTGATCCGCGGCGGATTTTGCTGCGGATCCGCGGCGGATTTTGCTGCTGATCCGCGGCGGATTTTGCTGCTGATCCACGGCGGATTTTGCTGCTGATCCGCGGCTGATTTGCGGCTGATTTTGCTGCGGATCCGCGGCGGATATTGCTGCTGATCCGTGGCAGATATTGCTGCTGATCCACGGCGGATATTGCTGCTGATCCGCGGCTGATTTTGCTGCGGATCCGCGGCGGATATTGCTGCGGATCCGCGGCGGATTTTGCTGCTGTTCCGCGGCTGATTTTGCTGCTGATCCGCGGCTGATTTTGCAGCTGATCCAAGGCGGATTTTGCTGCTGATCCGCGGCGGATTTTGCTGCTGATCCGCGGCGGATTTTGCTGCTGATCCGCGGCGGATTTTGCTGCTGATCCGCGGTGATTTTGCTGCTGATCCGCGGCGGATTTTGCTGCTGATCCGCGGCTGATTTTGCGGTTGATCCGCGGCGGATTTTGCTGCTGATCCGCGGAAGATATTGCTGCTGATCCGCGGCGGATTTTTCTGCGGATCCGCGGCGGATTTTGCTGCTGATCCGCGGCGGATTTTGCTGCTGATCCGCGGGGATTTTGCTGCTGATCCGCGGCGGATTTTGCTGCTGATCCGCGGCTGATTTTGCGGTTGATCCGCGGCGGATTTTGCTGCTGATCTGCGGAATATATTGCTGCTGATCCGCGGCGGATTTTGCTGCGGATCCGCGGCGGATTTTGCTGCTGATCCGCGGCGGAATTTGCTGCTGATCCGCGGCGGATTTTGCTGCTGATCCGCGGCTGATTTGCGGCTGATTTTGCTGCGTATCCGCGGCGGATATTGCTGCTGATCCGAGACAGATATTGCTGCTGATCCGCGGCGGATATTGCTGCTGATCCGCGGCTGATTTTGCTGCGGATCCGCGGCGGATATTGCTGCGGATCCGCGGCGGATTTTGCTGCTGTTCCGCGGCTGATTTTGCTGCTGATCCGCGGCTGATTTTGTGGCTGATCCGCGGCGGATTTTGCTGCTGATCCGCGGCGGATTTTGCTGCTGATCCGCGGCTGATTTTGCTGCTGATCCACGGCAGATTTTGCTGCTGATCCGCGGCGGATTTTGCTGCTGATCCGAGGCGGATTTTGCTGCTGATCCGCGGCGGATATTGCTGCTGATCCGCGGTGGATATTGCTGCTGATCCGCGGCGGATATTGCTGCTGATCCACGGCTGATTTTGCTGCGGATCCGCGGCTGATTTTGCTGCGGATCCGCGGCGGATATTGCTGCGGATCCACGGCGGATTTTGCTGCTGTTCCGCGGCTGATTTTGCTGCTGATCAGCGGCTGATTTTGCGGCTGATTTTGCTGCGGATCCGCGGCGGATATTGCTGCTGATCCGCGGCGGATATTGCTGCTGATCCACGGCGGATTTTGCTGCTGATCCATGGCGGATTTTGCTGCGGAACCGCGGCGGATTTCACTGCGGATCCGCGGCGGATTTTGCTGCTGATCCGCAGCGGATTTTGCTGGGGATCCTCGGCGGATTTTGCTAGGGATCCTCGTGACGTGCCGTCATTCAGTGAAGGAGCCTCGGACACGGGCTGCAGCGTCTGGGCTCCGTCACCGCTAGCACAGATGAATCATCTGCTGATTCATCTGCGCTAGCGGGTATAGCATAACGCGAAAACGTTATGCTATGCCGTTACCAGCCGGTCAACACTACGTGTTGAACGGGCTGGTAAAATGCAAAATGAACCCAGCCTTAGGGTTAGGGTTAGCATTAGGGTTAAGGTTAGAATTAGGGTTAGGGCTGGAATTTGGGTTAGGGTTGGAATTAGGGTTAGGGTTGGAATTAGGGTTAGGCTTGTGGTTAGAGTTGGAATTAGGGTTAGGGGTGTGTTGGGGTTAGGGTTATGGTTAGGGTTTGTATTAGGGTTAGGTGTGTGTAGGGGTTAGGGTTGGGGTTAGGGGTGTGTTGGGGTTAGGGTTGGAGTTAGAATTGAGGGATTTCCACTATTTAGGCACATCAGGGGTCTCCATACGCGACATGGCGCCACCATTGATTTCTGCAAATTTTGCGTTCAAAAAGTCAAACAGTGCTCCCTTTATTCCAAGCCCCGACGTATGCCCAAACAGTGGTTTATCCCCACATATGGGGTATCAGCATACTCGGGAAAAATTGCACAACAACTTTGGGGGTTCTAATTTCTCCTGTTAACTTTGGGAAAAAAAATTGGGGACTAAAAAATTATTTTTGTGGAAAAAAAATGATTTTATATTTTCACGGCTCTGCGTTATAAACTTCTGTGAAGGACTTGGAGATTCAAAGTGCTTATCACACATCTATAGGAGTTCCTTAGGGGATCTAGTTTTCCAAAATGGGGTCACTTGTGGGGAGTTTCTACTGTTTAGGCACATCAGGGACTCTGCAAACGTAACATGACGCCCGAAGACCATTCCATCAAGTGGGCATTTCAAATCGTCACTACTTCCCATCCGAGCCCCGACGTGTGCCCATACAGTAGTTTTCTCCCACATATGGGATATCAGCATACTCAGGACAAATTGGACAACAACTTTTGGGGTCTAATTTCTCATGTTACCCTTGGGAAAATAAAAAAATTGGGGACTAAATGATCCTGATTGTGGAAAAAATATGATTTTTTTATTTTCATGCCCGGGAGTTATAAACTTCTGTGTAGCCCTTGGGGGTTCAAAGTGCTCACCACACATCTAGATAACTTCTTTGCGGGGTCTAGTTTCCAAAATGGGGTCACTTGGGGGGGTTTCTACTGTTTAGGCACATCATGGGCTCTGCAAACGTAACAAGATGCCCGCAGACCATTCCATCAAGTCGGCATTTCAAAGCGTCACTACATCCCTTCCGAGCCCTGACGTGTGCCCAAACAGTGGTTCCCCCCCACATATGGGGTATTAGCGTACTCAGGAAAAACTGGACAACAACTTTTGGGGTCCAATTTCTCCTGTAACCATTGTGAAAATAAAAAATAGTGGGCTAAAAAAATCATTTTTTGAGAAAAAAAAATGATTTTTTATTTTCACGGCTCTGCGTTATAAACTTCTGTGAAGCACCTGGGGGTTCAAAGTGCTCACTATGCATTTAGATAAGTTCCTTAGGGCATCTAGTTTCCAAAATGGGGTCACTTGTGGGGGAGCTCCAATGTTTAGGCACACAGGAACTGTCCAAATGCGACATGGCAACCGCTAAATATTCCAGCATATTTTCCATTCAAAAAGTCAAATGGCGCTCCTTCCCTTTTGAGCCCTGCCGTGCGCCCAAACAGTGGTTTATGACCACATATGAGGTATCTGTGTACTCAGGAGAAATTGCCCAACAAATTTTAGGATCCAATTTATATTGTTGCCCATGTGAAAATGAAAAAAACTGAGGCTAAAATAAATTTTTTGTGAAAAAAAAGTACTTTCTTTTTTTTAAGTATCAATTTGTGAAGCACCTGGGGGTTCAAAGTGCTCACTATGCATCTAGATAAGTTCCTTAGGGGGTCTAGTTTCCAAAATGGGGTCACTTGTGGGGGAGCTCCAATGTTTAGGCACACAGGGACTCTCCAAATGCGACATGGCAACCGCTAAATATTCCAGCATATTTTCCATTCAAAAAGTCAAATGGCGCTCCTTCCCTTCTGAGTCCTGCCGTGCGCCCAAACAATGGTTTATGACCACATATGAGGTATCTGTGTACTCAGGAGAAATTGCTCAACAAATTTTGGATCCATTTTATCCTGTTGCCCATGTAAAAATGAAAAAATTGATGCTAAAAGATAATTTTTGTTGGAAAAATTAAAATGTCCATTTTTTCCTTCCACGTTGCTTTAGTTCCTGTGAAGCACCTGAAGGGTTAATAATCTTCTTGAATGTAGTTTTGAGTAGCTTGAGGGGTGCAGTTTTTATAAAGGTGTCACTTTTGGGTATTTTCTGCCATATAGACCCCTCAAAGTGACTTCAAATGTGAGGTGGTCCCTAAAAAAAATGGTTTTGTAAATTTTGCTGTAAAAATGAGAAATCGCTGGTCAACTTTTAACCCTTATAACTTCCTAACAAAAAAAAATGTTGTTCCCAAAATTGTGCTGATGTAAAGTAGACATGTGGGAAATGTTATTTATTAACTATTTTGTGCCACATAACTCTCTGGTTTAACAGAATAAAAATTAAAAATTTAAAAATTTAAAAATTTTCTAAATTTTCGCCAAATTTCCATTTTTTTCACAAATAAACGCAAAAATTATCGACCTAAATTTACCACTAACATGAAGCCCAATATGTCACGAAAAAACAATCTCAGAATCGCTAGGATCCGTTGAAGCGTTCCTGAGTTATTACCTCATAAAGGGACACTGGTCAGAATTGCAAAAATGGCAAGGTCTTTAAGGTCAAAATAGGCTGGGTCATGAAGGGGTTAAAATACACTCAGTCATTCATATAGTATAATACACTCCTCATAGTGCTCCATATAGTATAATGCACCGCCATAGTCATCCATGTAGTACAATTCACTTCCCATAGTATAATGCACCCCATAGTTCTTCATATGGTATAATGTATTCCCCATAGTCCTCAATACAGTATAATGCAGCCCACATATTGTATAATGCAGTCACCCTATAGAACATAATGCAGCCACCCCACAGAGCATAATGCAGCCACCCCACAGAGTATAGTGCAACCACCCCAGAGTATAATGCAACCACCCCACAGAGTATAATGTAAACCCCCATAGAATATAATTGAGCCCCCTTATATAGTATAATGTAGCCCCTCCATAAAATACAATGTAGCCCTCCTCACATAGTATAATGCAGCCCCCATAGAATATAATGTAGTTCCCTCATAAAGTATAATGAAGCCCCCATACAATATAATCTAGCCCCCCATAGAATACAATGTAGCCACCTCATACAGTATAATATAGCCCCCTCATAAGAGTATGATGCAATCACCCCTCATAGAATATAATAAATATAATACAGCCCCTCATAGAATATAATGTATCCCCGAATAGAATATCATACAGCCCGCCTCCCCAAAGGAATATAACGTAGCCCCATAGTATATAACACAGCCACAAAGTATATAACACTGCCACCCTATAAAATATAATAAATCTCCCAATAGTATATAACACAGCCAACATAGTATATAGCACGGCCCACATAGTATATAGCGAAGCCCACATAGTGCACAGCGCGGCCCACATAGTATAGAGCGCTGCCCACATAGTATACAGTGCTGCCCACATAGTATACAGCTCTGCCCACATAGTATACAGCTCTGCCCACATAGTATAGAGCGCTGCCCACATGGTACAGAGCGCTGCCCACACAGTATACAGTGCTGCCCACATAGTATACAGCTCTGCCCACATAGTATACAGCGCTGCCCACATAGTATACAGCTCTGCCCACATAGTATACAGCTCTGCCCACATAGTAAACAGCTCTGCCCACATAGTATAGAGCGCTGCCCACATAGTATACAGCTCTGCCCACATAGTACACAGCTCTGCCCTCATAGTATACAGCTCTGCCCACATAGTAAACAGCGCTGCCCACATAGTATACGGCTCTGCCCACATAGTATAGAGCGCTGCCCACATAGTATAAAGCTCTGCCCACATAGTATACAGCTCTGCCCACATAGTATACAGCGCTGCCCACATAGTATACAGCTCTGCCCACATAGTATACAGCGCTGCCCACATAGTATACAGCTCTGCCCAAATAGTATACAGCTCTGCCCACATAGTGTACAGCTCTGCCCACATAGTATACAGCTCTGCCCACATAGTACACAGCTCTGCCCTCATAGTATACAGCTCTGCCCACATAGTAAACAGCGCTGCCCACATAGTATATGGCTCTGCCCACATAGTATAGAGCGCTGCCCACATAGTATACAGCTCTGCCCACATAGTATACAGCTCTGCCCACATAGTATACAGCGCTGCCCACATAGTATACAGCTCTGCCCACATAGTATACAGCGCTGCCCACATAGTATACAGCTCTGCCCAAATAGTATACAGCTCTGCCCACATAGTGTACAGCTCTGCCCACATAGTATACAGCGCTGCCCACTTAGTATACAGCGCTGCCCACATAGTATACAGCTCTGCCCACACAGTATACAGTGCTGCCCACATAGTATACAGCTCTGCCCACATAGTATACAGTGCTGCCCACATAGTATACAGCTCTGCCCACATAGTATACAGCGCTGCCCACATAGTATACAGTGCTGCCCACATAGTATACAGCTCTGCCCACATAGTATACAGTGCTGCCCACAAAGTATACAGCTCTGCCCACATAGTATACAGCGCTGCCCACATAGTATACAGCGCTGCCCACATAGTATACAGCTCTGCCCACATAGTATACAGCTCTGCCCACATAGTACACAGCGCTGCCCACATAGTATACAGCTCTGCCCACAAAGTATACAGCGCTGCCCACATAGTATACAGCTCTACCCACATAGTATACAGCTCTGCCCACATAGTGTACAGCTCTGACCACATAGTATACAGCGCTGCCCACATAGTATACAGATATGCCCACATAGTACACAGCGCTGCCCACATAGTATACAGCTCTGCCCACATAGTATACAGCGCTGGCCACATAGTATACAGCTCTAACCACATAGTATACAGCTCTGCCCACATAGTATACAGCTCTGCCCACATAGTATACAGCGCTGCCCATGAGTCACACGCCAGGGACTATGGGGTACTCGGCACTGAGCCCGTTCACTTCTATGGGGGATATCACGGCGACACAGCTCGGTCCGTGGCCCTGGGCGCTCACTGAAAAGGGGGATATTTACAGGGGATTAAAGTTTGTAGAAATGTTCGTGACGCCACCTGTGGTACCTGGTCAGGGTGACCAGCGCTGCTATACAGATCCGCTGAAGGGTTGGTGTTGGGCAGCAAGGTGTTAAGCCTTCCACAAGCAAGGCTGGGGTCCTTCAGGGTAAACGGAGTGTAGGGGTGCAGGATGGAGGAGGGGAGTTCAGCAGCGGGAGTAATAAGGTAGACACACACAAAAGTCTCTTTCTGTACCTTTACTGGTGGAATGGCAGGCACGTCCCGGGGTGCTGGCAGGGTGAAGGATGCACGTCCAGTTCTTCCCACTGAGTAGGTGTAGGGCCTCCTCTCTGCTGTAATGTGAGTCTCTGACCTGTATGAAACGAGGTCTAACTCTGTCTTCAACTTTACACCTGGCTGATTTTGTATAGGGCTTTCTATTGGAAGAACACAGTCTCTAATGGCTGTTCCTGCCAGACTCCTGTCTTCCTAACCCAGCCATGTATCAACACCTATGGGCTCCTGCTACTTGTAGTCCCACAGGGTCTCCTTTATCTCCTGCTAGTCGTGAAGTATCCAGCAAGCTCAAACCCGGCGTCCGGTTAATCAGAGTAGAGGTAATCTATCAATGCTATTTCCACCACTGTCGCTCTCTCCTTTTCCACTCGCCTTTCGTCCTACTCGACCCTCACATAAGCACATACTAGCAGATGGTGGACTGCTTCTTTCCTTTCTTCACCGCTCTCAAAGCGTCGGCACGCTTGCTCACTGAACTGCACTCGGTTGACTCAGTTCTGACTAGGCTGCAGTGGCTACCTTTCCACTTGTACTAGCCTCCACACGTTGAACTAAGCTTGGAGCTGCAGATTTCAGGTTCTTTCAACAACTGCTGTTCTCTCTCTCTCTTTTCTCTAAGAGAACTGAACTCAGACTGATCTCTCCTCTCTCCTCTCTGAGAGAACTAATCTGTCTGTGAGCTCTCTGAGGTGACTACTGACTGCAGCCCTCAGATTAACTAACTTCCTGTGGCTTCACCATCCTTATATATTCTAAAAAGGCTCCCTCTGGTGGCTCTAGGGATTGGTGAAGATGTGTGTATGCATATTGGGTCCTCTAGTGGTCATTACCTTCGGTGCATCCCTCTGGGAAATGAGATTCCAAGCGCAGCTGGGCTCTACATCCACATAGTATACAGCTCTGCCCATATAGTATACAGCGCTGCCCACATAGTATACAGCTCTGCCCACATAGTGTACAGCTCTGCCCACATAGTATACAGCGCTGCCCACTTAGTATACAGCGCTGCCCACATAGTATACAGCTCTGCCCACACAGTATACAGCTCTGCCCACACAGTATACAGTGCTGCCCACATAGTATACAGCTCTGCCCACATAGTATACAGTGCTGCCCACATAGTATACAGCTCTGCCCACATAGTATACAGCGCTGCCCACATAGTATACAGCGCTGCCCACATAGTATACAGCTCTGCCCACATAGTATACAGCTCTGCCCACATAGTATACAGTGCTGCCCACAAAGTATACAGCTCTGCCCACATAGTATACAGCGCTGCCCGCATAGTATACAGTGCTGCCCACAAAGTATACAGCGCTGCCCACGTAGTATACAGCTCTGCCCACATAGTATACAGCTCTGCCCACATAGTACACAGCGCTGCCCACATAGTATACAGCTCTACCCACATAGTATACAGCGCTGCCCACATAGTATACAGCGCTGCCCACATAGTATACAGCGCTGCCCACATAGTATACAGCTCTACCCATATAGTATACAGCGCTGCCCACATAGTATACAGCTCTGCCCACATAGTATACAGCGCTGCCCACATAGTATACAGCTCTGCCCACATAGTTTACAGCGCTGCCCACATAGTATACAGCTCTGCCCAAATAGTATACAGCGCTGCCCACATAGTATACAGCTCTGCCCACATAGTATATAGCGCTGCCCACATAGTATACAGCGCTGCCCACATAGTGTACAGCTCTGCCCACATAGTATACAGCGCTGCCCACATAGTATACAGCTCTGCCCACATAGTATACAGCGCTGCCCGCATAGTATACAACGCTGCCCACATAGTATACAGCTCTGCCCACATAGTATACAGCACTGCCCACATAGTATACAGCTCTGCCCACATAGTATACAGCGCTGCCCACATAGTATACAGTGCTGCCCACATAGTATACAGCTCTGCCCACATAGTATACAGCGCTGCCCACATAGTATACAGCTCTGCCCAAATAGTATAGAGCACTGCCCACATAGTATACAGCTATGCCCACATAGTATACAGCTCTGCCCAAATAATGTATAGTACGCCCCATATAACACAGCCCTCATCTCACCCCTCAGCCTTGCCCCCCAGGAATGGCCCCACAGCCACAGTTCAGTACTCACTGACATATTGAAAAAAAAAAAAACACACTCCTCATCTCTCCTTATGCCCGCGCTGCTCCCGGCTCCTGTCTCCTGTACTGCCTGGTGCACAGTGAGTGCGCGATGATGTCATCGCGCACACCGCTGTGTCAGAGACAGAGCGGGGAATGATGGGAGAGGGAGCATCAGCTGACACTCTCTCCTCCATCATCGCTTTGAAATGTACCGGCAGACGCTGGTATAGTTCAAAGCAGCGAGGCGGGGGGAGTCGAGTCGGCGCTGGGGCAGGCGGGCCCCCCTGCCTTACAGGGGCCCCCATAGCGGCAGCGTGATGTGCCGCTGCCCACATAGTATACAGCGCTGCCCACATAGTATACAGCTCTACCCATATAGTATACAGCGCTGCCCACATAGTATACAGCTCTGCCCACATAGTATACAGCGCTGCCCACATACTATACAGCTCTGCCCACATAGTTTACAGCGCTGCCCACATAGTATACAGCTCTGCCCAAATAGTATACAGCGCTGCCCACATAGTATACAGCTCTGCCCACATAGTATACAGCGCTGCCCACATAGTATACAGCGCTGCCCACATAGTGTACAGCTCTGCCCACATAGTATGCAGCGCTGCCCACATAGTATACAGCTCTGCCCACATAGTATACAGCGCTGCCCGCATAGTATACAACGCTGCCCACATAGTATACAGCTCTGCCCACATAGTATACAGCGCTGCCCACATAGTATACAGCTCTGCCCACATAGTATACAGCGCTGCCCACATAGTATACAGTGCTGCCCACATAGTATACAGCTCTGCCCACATAGTATACAGCGCTGCCCACATAGTATACAGCTCTGCCCAAATAGTATAGAACACTGCCCACATAGTATACAGCGCTGCCCGCATAGTATACAACGCTGCCCACATAGTATACAGCTCTGCCCACATAGTATACAGCGCTGCCCACATAGTATACAGCTCTGCCCACATAGTATACAGCGCTGCCCACATAGTATACAGTGCTGCCCACATAGTATACAGCTCTGCCCACATAGTATACAGCTCTGCCCACATAGTATACAGCGCTGCCCACATAGTATACAGCTCTGCCCACATAGTTTACAGCGCTGCCCACATAGTATACAGCTCTGCCCAAATAGTATACAGCGCTGCCCACATAGTATACAGCTCTGCCCACATAGTATACAGCGCTGCCCACATAGTATACAGCGCTGCCCACATAGTGTACAGCTCTGCCCACATAGTATACAGCGCTGCCCACATAGTATACAGCTCTGCCCACATAGTATACAGCGCTGCCCGCATAGTATACAACGCTGCCCACATAGTATACAGCTCTGCCCACATAGTATACAGCGCTGCCCACATAGTATACAGCTCTGCCCACATAGTATACAGCGCTGCCCACATAGTATACAGTGCTGCCCACATAGTATACAGCTCTGCCCACATAGTATACAGCTCTGCCCACATAGTATACAGCTCTGCCCAAATAGTATAGAGCACTGCCCACATAGTATACAGCTATGCCCACATAGTATACAGCTCTGCCCAAATAATGTATAGTATGCCCCATATAAGACAGCCCTCATCTCACCCCTCAGCCTCGCCCCCCAGGAATGGCCCCACAGCCACAGTTCAGTACTCACTGACATATTGAAAAAAAAAAAACACACTCCTCATCTCTCCTTATGCCCGCGCTGCTCCCGGCTCCTGTCTCCTGCACTGCCTGGTGCACAGTGAGTGCGCGATGATGTCATCGCGCACCCGCTGTGTCAGAGACAGAGCGGGGAATGATGGGAGAGGGAGCATCAGCTGACACTCTCTCCTCCATCATCGCTTTGAACTGTACCGGCAGACGCTGGTATAGTTCAAAGCAGCGAGGCGGGGGGAGTCGAGTCGGCGCTGGGGCAGGCGGGCCCCCCTGCCTTACAGGGGCCCCCATAGCGGCAGCGTGATGTGCCGCTGCCCACATAGTATACAGCGCTGCCCACATAGTATACAGCTCTACCCATATAGTATACAGCGCTGCCCACATAGTATACAGCTCTGCCCAAATAGTATACAGCGCTGCCCACATAGTATACAGCTCTGCCCACATAGTTTACAGCGCTGCCCACATAGTATACAGCTCTGCCCATATAGTATACAGCTCTACCCATATAGTATACAGCGCTGCCCACATAGTATACAGCTCTGCCCACATAGTATACAGCTCTACCCATATAGTATACAGCGCTGCCCACATAGTATACAGCGCTGCCCACATAGTATACAGCTCTGCCCACATAGTATACAGCTCTGCCCACATAGTACACAGCGCTGCCCACATAGTATACAGCTCTGCCCACAAAGTATACAGCGCTGCCCACATAGTATACAGCTCTACCCACATAGTATACAGCTCTGCCCACATAGTGTACAGCTCTGCCCACATAGTATACAGCGCTGCCCACATAGTATACAGATCTGCCCACATAGTACACAGCGCTGCCCACATAGTATACAGCTCTGCCCACATAGTATACAGCGCTGGCCACATAGTATACAGCTCTAACCACATAGTATACAGCTCTGCCCACATAGTATACAGCTCTGCCCACATAGTATACAGCGCTGCCCACATAGTATACAGCTCTGCCCACATAGTTTACAGCGCTGCCCACATAGTATACAGCTCTGCCCAAATAGTATACAGCGCTGCCCACATAGTATACAGCTCTGCCCACATAGTATACAGCGCTGCCCACATAGTATACAGCGCTGCCCACATAGTGTACAGCTCTGCCCACATAGTATACAGCGCTGCCCACATAGTATACAGCTCTGCCCACATAGTATACAGCGCTGCCCGCATAGTATACAACGCTGCCCACATAGTATACAGCTCTGCCCACTTAGTATACAGCGCTGCCCACATAGTATACAGCTCTGCCCACATAGTATACAGCGCTGCCCACATAGTATACAGTGCTGCCCATATAGTATACAGCTCTGCCCACATAGTATACAGCGCTGCCCACATAGTATACAGCTCTGCCCAAATAGTATAGAGCACTGCCCACATAGTATACAGTGCTGCCCACAAAGTATACAGCTCTGCCCACATAGTATACAGCGCTGCCCACATAGTATACAGCGCTGCCCACATAGTATACAGCTCTGCCCACATAGTATACAGCTCTGCCCACATAGTACACAGCGCTGCCCACATAGTATACAGCTCTGCCCACAAAGTATACAGCGCTGCCCACATAGTATACAGCTCTACCCACATAGTATACAGCTCTGCCCACATAGTGTACAGCTCTGCCCACATAGTATACAGCGCTGCCCACATAGTATACAGATCTGCCCACATAGTACACAGCGCTGCCCACATAGTATACAGCTCTGCCCACATAGTATACAGCGCTGGCCACATAGTATACAGCTCTAACCACATAGTATGCAGCTCTGCCCACATAGTATACAGCTGTGCCCACATAGTATACAGCGCTGCCCATGAGTCGCACGCCAGGGACTGTGGGGTACTCGGCACCGAGCCCGTTCACTTCTATGGGGGATATCACGGCGACACAGCTCGGTCCGTGGCCCTGGGCGCTCACTGAAAAGGGGGATATTTACAGGGGATTAAAGTTTGTAGAAATGTTCGTGACGCCACCTGTGGTACCTGGTCAGGGTGACCAGCGCTGCTATACAGATCCGCTGAAGGGTTAGTGTTGGGCAGCAAGGTGTTAAGCCTTCCACAAGCAAGGCTGGGGTCCTTCAGGGTAAACGGAGTGTAGGGGTGCAGGATGGAGGAGGGGAGTTCAGCAGCGGGAGTAATAAGGTAGACACACACAAAAGTCTCTTTCTGTACCTTTACTGGTGGAATGGCAGACACGTCCCGGGGTGCTGGCAGGGTGAAAGATGCACGTCCAGTTCTTCCCACTGAGTAGGTGTAGGGCCTCCTCTCTGCTGTAATGTGAGTCTCTGACCTGTATGAAACGAGGTCTAACTCTGTCTTCAACTTTACACCTGGCTGATTTTGTATAGGGCTTTCTATTGGAAGAACACAGTCTCTAATGGCTGTTCCTGCCAGACTCCTGTCTTCCTAACCCAGCCATGTATCAACACCTATGGGCTCCTGCTACTTGTAGTCCCACAGGGTCTCCTTTATCTCCTGCTAGTCGTGAAGTATCCAGCAAGCTCAAACCCGGCGTCCGGTTAATCAGAGTAGAGGTAATCTATCAATGCTATTTCCACCACTGTCGCTCTCTCATTTTCCACTCGCCTTTCGTCCTACTCGACCCTCACATAAGCACATACTAGCAGATGGTGGACTGCTTCTTTCCTTTCTTCACCGCTCTCAAAGCGTCGGCACGCTTGCTCACTGAACTGCACTCGGTTGACTCAGTTCTGACTAGGCTGCAGTGGCTACCTTTCCACTTGTACTAGCCTCCACACGTTGAACTAAGCTTGGAGCTGCAGATTTCAGGTTCTTTCAACAACTGCTGTTCTCTCTCTCTCTTTTCTCTAAGAGAACTGAACTCAGACTGATCTCTCCTCTCTCCTCTCTGAGAGAACTAATCTGTCTGTGAGCTCTCTGAGGTGACTACTGACTGCAGCCCTCAGATTAACTAACTTCCTGTGGCTTCACCATCCTTATATATTCTAAAAAGGCTCCCTCTGGTGGCTCTAGGGATTGGTGAAGATGTGTGTATGCATATTGGGTCCTCTAGTGGTCATTACCTTCGGTGCATCCCTCTGGGAAATGAGATTCCAAGCGCAGCTGGGCTCTACATCCACATAGTATACAGCTCTGCCCACATAGTATACAGCGCTGCCACAGTACACTTGTAGTGTACAGCTCTGCCCACATAGTATACAGCGCTGCCCACTTAGTATACAGCGCTGCCCACATAGTTAGTTGCCACACAGTACAGCTCTGCCACACTATAAGTAAGTACAGCTCTGCCCACATAGTATACAGTGCTGCCCACATAGTATACAGCTCTGCCCACATAGTATACAGCTCCCACTAGTGCCTGCCCACATAGTATACAGCTCTGCCCACATAGTATACAGTGCTGCCAAGTAACACCTGCCAATAGTATACAGCCTGCCAATATACAGTGCTGCCCACAAAGTATACAGCGCTGCCCACGTAGTATACAGCTCTGCCCACATAGTATACAGCTCTGCCACTAGTAACAGCTGCCCACATAGTATACAGCTCTGCCCACATAGTATACAGCTGCTGCCCACATAGTATACAGCGCTGCCCACATAGTATACAGCGCTGCCACATAGTATACAGCTCTGCCCATAGTATACAGCGCTGCCCACATAGTATACAGCTCTGCCCACAAGTATACAGCGCTGCCCACATAGTACGTTGCCCAATAGTTACAGCTCTGCCCACATAGTATACAGTGCTGCCCACATAGTATACAGCTCTGCCCACATAGTATACAGCGCTGCCCGCATAGTATACAGATGCGCTGCCCACATAGTATACAGCTCTGCCCACATAGTATACAGCGCTGCCCACATAGTATACAGCTCTGCCCACATAGTATACAAGCGCTGCCCCATAGTATACAGTCTGCCCAAATAGTATACAGCGCTGCCCACATAGTATACAGCTCTGCCCACATAGTATACAGCTGCCCACAAGTAACAGCCTGCCCACATAGTATACAGCTCTACCCACTATAGTATACCAGCGCTGCCCACATAGTATACAGCTCTGCCCACATAGTATACAGCGCTGCCCACATAGTATACAGCTCTGACCCACATAGTATACAGCGCTGCCCACATAGTATACAGCTCTGCCCACATAGTATACAGCGCTGCCCACATAGTATACAGCTCTGCCCACATAGTTTACAGCGCTGCCCACATAGTATACAGCTCTGCCCACATAGTATTACAGCGCTGCCCACATAGTATACAGCTCTGCCCACATAGTATACAGCGCTGCCCACATAGTTACAGCTCTGCCCACATAGTATACAGCGCTGCCCACATAGTATACAGCTCTCCCACATAGTATACAGCGCTGCCCGCATAGTATACAACGCTGCCCACATAGTATACAGCTCTGCCCACATAGTATACAGCGCTGCCCACATAGTATACAGCTCTGCCCACATAGTATACAGCGCTGCCCACATAGTATACAGTGCTGCCCACATAGTATACAGCTCTGCCCACATAGTATACAGCGCTGCCCACATAGTATACAGCTCTGCCCAAATAGTATAGAGCACTGCCCACATAGTATACAGCTATGCCCACATAGTATACAGCTCTGCCCAAATAATGTATAGTACGCCCCATATAACACAGCCCTCATCTCACCCCTCAGCCTCGCCCCCCAGGAATGGCCCCACAGCCACAGTTCAGTACTCACTGACATATTGAAAAAAAAAAAACACACTCCTCATCTCTCCTTATGCCCGCGCTGCTCCCGGCTCCTGTCTCCTGCACTGCCTGGTGCACAGTGAGTGGCGCGATGATGTCATCGCGCACCCGCTGTGTCAGAGACAGAGCGGGGAATGATTGGAGAGGGAGCATCAGCTGACACTCTCTCCTCCATCATCGCTTTGAACTGTACCGGCAGATGCTGGTATAGTTCAAAGCAGCGAGGCGGGGGGAGTCGAGTCGGCGCTGGGGCAGGCGGGCCCCCCTGCCTTACAGGGGCCCCCATAGCGGCAGCGTGATGTGCCGCTAGCTGGGGGCCCCTTGGGGAGCAGGAGAGCCTCAAAATGTTGGGGGCCCCCAGGCCCGAGCGCAGCACGGCGTGCTCAGGTGGCGGGCCCCCCTAATCATCGGGCCCCATACATGAGTAAGGGTTGTCATGCCCTGATGGCGGCCCTGGCCCTGAGAAATGAAAATCTGTGACAAGTGCTGGACAGGGACACAAATACTAGCCCTTAAATTAAATTGCTAGTATAAATCCAGTATAATAGTGTATTAAAGCGAATCTGTCAGTAGGATCATCACTCCTGAGCCGTCTGAGCTGATTGCAATGATACATTGATATCTGCAATCTGATGTCTTATTACAGAGAAATACACATTTTTCTGCATGAGAGTTTGCCTGAAGGTTGATTTTATATAGAAGGTAGAGTTAAAAGTGAGATGTGTATTGGCCGCTCTCTGCTGTCCTGATCTCACTGCAGAGCTGTGTGTGATTATAACTGACACATCTGCAGGTTCCTCCCAGCTTCAGCTACAAGCTTACAGGCAGACAGGGTTGCAATATTGTTGCAATACAGCAGAGCTCAGAGAGCTGCAAAAATGTGTTTGTTGGAAGACAAAGTTCAGTTCTGCTGTTCTGTGTAAGTCACATGTCTCACACTGGTAGTTCTCCCTTTTATCTAAAATAATCTCTGGAGGCAGATTCTCATGCATTTCTGTGTCTGCCCATAGTCCTGAACAGCTCATTTACATAAAAGAAAAATGTGTATTTCTATGGAATAAAATATCAGATCGCAGATATCAAGGTAACATTTTTATACAGCTGCCTATGACTTACATTACTATATAGGCGGCTTAGGAGGGTTTTCCTACTGACAGATTCGTATAATGGAGACTTTTTAGTAATATGCCTAATACTGTACTAAGTTGCCAACAGCACCATAGAAAAATCAAAGCTACCAGCTCATTTGTCCCTGCTGCATGATCCCACAGGACTCAGTAATATGGTGGCAAAATCTCTTATGAATGGCGCATGTGTAAGATCTCAACTTAGGGCCCCGTCTCACATAGCGAGATCGCTAGCGAGATCACTGCTGAGTCACAAATTTTGTGACGCAACAGCGATCTCAGAAGCGATCTCGCCAAGTTTGACATGCAGCGACGATCAGCCCCCTGCTGGGTATCGCTGATCGTCGCTGAATGTCCTGGACTTTTCTTTGAACGCTGGTCTCCTGCTGGCCAGCACGCATCGCTGCGTGTGGCAGGCAGGAGACCAGCGATCAGCTGGTAACCAAGGTACACATCGGGTTTCCAGGCGCCGGGCGGCTCCTGGAAACCCGATGTGTTTGTTGGATACCAGCGCGCTGCAGCAGGGGAGCTGGTAACCATAGACATTGTGACTCCCATCCTTTCACTAGCACCAAAATGGGAGAGTGGCATACAGTGTGCACAGTTTTATAGAAATTATACTTACACTATGTTATATTATAATCTTATATTATACTGCATCAGTGCCATTGCACTTTTGACAAGTTTGTAAGGATGAAGTTATCACTACATGGCCAGAGCATAGAATGAGTTAATTCTCTATGAGGAGGTGACCACTGCCTTCACGTAATTCTTAGAGAGGCTTACTGGATGTTTGGGTTATGCACCTCTGCCCTGAATAGGTTGAATTGTGGACTTGATCTTGTATTGTTTATCTTATTCCATGGAACCATCTGTACCTTATGCAGGAATTTTTCTTTTACATTTTGTAGTATATACTGTGAGACAGTGAGGGAATTTGTGTTGAATGGGGTGTACATTTCACCTAGGTATAAGGGAAATGTGTGGCTTTGTAAACCTAGTGGTAGAGAAAGGTCACTACACCTTACATTCATTACACACTTGCAGCTCAGGCCTGAAACTACTCAGGTGTTAATTAGGAGACCAGAAGTAGGTGTCCCGGCACAAGAAGCAGTCTCCGAGAGTGGGAGCTGGCTTAGTCTGGACACAGGAAGGTGTCCCGGCACAAGAAGCAGTCTCAAGGAGTGGGAGCTGGCTTAGTCTGGACACAGGAAGGTGTCCCGGCACAGGAAGCAGTCTCCAAGAGTGGGAGCTGGCTTAGTCTGGACACAGGAAGGTGTCCTGGCACAAGAAGCAGTCTCCAGGAGTTTGAGCTATCTCAGTCTGGGTGCAGGAAGTACCCCGGACACAGGAGTAGACTCAGTGAGAATACGTGCGAATAGCGGCTGAATAGGAGTGGATCTCTCTCAAGTCTGGACGCTGAAGGGGTCTTCAGACACAAGGAGGAGTATCTGTGAAACTCCATACTGGTAACATATATCATATGTGTTGTTTTGGGCACAGACTGGTAGAGTCTGGACCCGGATAAATAGGGAAATTGATCTATGTGTAGTTAGTGGCTAGACAAGCCTAGGTTTTCTGTTTATGCTTTATTTTTATCTGTTTGCTGTGGACTTTAATAAAGCTGGTTGCGGCCAGTTTTCACCAGAACTGCTGTCTGAATGAACTGTTTTCGTGCCATTCTGTCTACCCAGACAGCGATCCTAGAGCTATATCCCTGGAAATGTTACAATTGGCGGAGAATGCTGGGGCAGCGCAGTGGCTGATACAGTTAGTGCTGGAGTGTGCATGCAGCACGGTGGCTTAGAGACAGCAATAAAGGTGAAGTCTGTTGAAATAGCAGCAGAGAGGAAAAAAAAAAGTGTGTCAGCAGAAATGTCTGTTTGGAGCAGTCTTAAAGAGACAGGAGCCCTAATAGACTTTGCAAGGAAAAAAAAAAAAGTGTCTGCACAGCAGAGCTGAATTTTTTGTGGAGTGTGTATGTCTTGAGTGAAGACTGCCGTTGTTGAGACAGAGAAGTCTGACAGCATGGATGACAGCATGGAGTCGCTGTTTGAACAAATGGCGCAAGTTAATGTGCAACATAAGACTGCCATGGTTGAGACAGATAAGTCCGGCAGTATGGAGGAGCTTGTTAAGAAACACCTGCGGATCATGGAGCAGCAGCGCCTGCAGCACCAGCAGTACATG
Source organism: Oophaga sylvatica (assembly GCA_033576555.1). NCBI lineage: Eukaryota > Metazoa > Chordata > Amphibia > Anura > Dendrobatidae > Oophaga > Oophaga sylvatica. The sequence goes on along the minus strand of JARQOD010000002.1, from coordinate 188,427,910 downwards.
CAGCAGGTCCAGCGGAACATGGAGCAGCAGCGCCTGCAGCACCAGCAGTGCATGCAGCAGCACCAGCAGCAAATCCTGCAGCAGCAGCAGGAGAATAACCGGGTGTTGGAGCAGATTGCAGCTCTCAGCACCTCGTCCCAGAGTAATGTTGTGAAGGCACCTGCCTTGCCCGCTGTAAAGAAGGCGGTAAGACGGTCCCTGAAAAAGATGACACCTCGTGATGATGTGGAGGTATATCTCACTAGGTTTGAGAGGCTGGCAGAGAAGGAGAATCTGCCCCTATCTGAGTGGGCCATGATGGTCGCACCCTATCTGATTGGAGTGCCCCAGGTGGCCTATGCTGACCTGAGCGAGCAGGACAGCCAAGATTATGCCAAGCTGAAAGCGGAGATTCGTACCCGGCTGGGTGTTACGGTGACAGCCCGTGCCAGGGGAGTTCATGACTGGAGATACAGTTGGGAGTCTGCAGTCAGCAGCCTGATTGATAGGGACTTCATCCCTGATAAGCACCTGAGTGTGGTGTGCATCCATGGAGACACCAAAGTCTACCCAGAGACTGCCGTGGACTTGGTCCCCAAACTCGGGGAGGTTTCATATGAAGTGGGGGTAGTGAAGAACCTGGTGCAACCCGTCATATTGGGTAATGACTTTCCCCAGTCTAAGGATCTCTGGGGGAAAAATGTTTCTGATGGACAGTGTGATGAAGCTTCTATTGAGGGTGCGCAGTCCCGAGGGGCGGAACACAATGCTAGTGGACCATTAAACTTGTGTGATAATGATGATGATGATAATGATAATGATGATGATGATAATGATGATGATCATGATAATGATGATGACCATGATAATGATGCTGATGCTGATAATGATAATGATGATGATCATGATAGTGATGATGATACTGATCATAGTCATGATAATGATATTGATAATAATGATGACTATGATAATGATGAAATTCCTTTGCAGGTGATGTTGGGAGACGAGGATGGTGGTTCTCGGGAACCGAGTGTCCCTTACTTGCCTGTGTCCTGTGACAATTTTGAGAGTGAGCAGTGGCGAGACCCCACTCTTAGGACGGCACAGGAAAATATGATTGTTCTAAATGAGGTTTCCCAGGAGCCTGGCTCTGAGGAGAGGTTTCCTCATGCTGCCATGGACAATAGCCTATTGTATAGGGACACTGAAGTCCAGGGAGAGGTCGTGAGTCAGCTCCTAGTACCTGAGCTATATAGAAGTATAGTGCTGGGGTTGTCACATAGTCACATACTTGAGGGACCAGATGGTGAAGTTAATGTTGTGGATGACATGTTAACTAAGGTTCCAGATCAAGATGTGAATGAAAATGAATTGTATAACCCTGACAGTGAGCAGGATGTGAATGAAAATGAATTGTATAACCCTGACAGTGAGCAGGATATGAATGAAAATGAATTGTATAACCCTGACAGTGAGCAGGATGTGAATGAAAATGAAGTGTATAGCCCTGACAGTGAGGCAGATGTGGCTGAGAAAAAGGGGTCAGATAGTGATAGTGAATCATCTGATGACCATAAAGCAACCAGTGCAAATGAGGAAGGCATGGTAGCACAGGAGGTACATGAATTTCTGAGGAAGAGTCAGCAGAAGTGTTCTGATGTGCCGGGTCGTACTTCTCTGGCCAGGCACTATATCGAAACTGAGCCCGGCCCTAAGGTCAAGATGAAACCGTGCAGGATACCCGAGGCCCGCAGAGAGTATAGGCCTGGGAGGGTACAGGGTAGTGCGGATGCTTCAGATGAAGAGAAAGTTGATGTTGGCAATGACAGTGGTGAGGATGAAGCTGATGAGGGCCATGACTGGTCCAGAGTTCACTGTCTCTGTTGGATTGTTGACCAGCCCTCCGGTCTGGATGACCAGCCCTCCGGTCTGGAGAAGAGAGAGGGGATATGTGAGACAGTGAGGGAATTTGTGTTGAATGGGGTGTACATTTCACCTAGGTATAAGGGAAATGTGTGGCTTTGTAAACCTAGTGGTAGAGAAAGGTCACTACTAGAGTTGAGCGATACTTTCCGATATCCTAAAGTATCGGAATCGGAATGGTATCGCCGATATCACTAAAATATCGGCGATACCCGATACCGATACCGGAAGTCCCATGTAAGTCTATGGGAACAAAATATCGCAACTAAAAAAAACTCATTCTTTCCTTGTAAACACTAAATATACACACATAGAATACATATATATATATATACATGTCATTGTGACATATATATATACATATATGTATAGTTTATACACTTCTACATAGTAAAATATCCTCTCATTCAATTGCCGGGTAAAGCCGGCTTCAGTGAAAAGACAGAAGCACCCGACATGAAATGACACTTGGTGTACATAGGGTTAACCATGTCTTTTCATGTCGTTTGCTATCTGATTTGCACAAACAATTAAATCAGACTATGTGTGCAAAATTTCACACCTGTAGGGGTTAATTAAAGGTGTAAATTCGTTGTAAAAAAAACGGACTTTTTTTGCTACGAATTTACACCTTTAATTAACCCCTACAGGTGTGAAATTTTGCACACATAGTCTGATTTAATTGTTTGTGCAAATTAGGCTGGAGTCACACACAACCACAAAAAATCGGTCCGTTTTAGACGGTCGACAATCGGATCAAAATAAAAACATCACACATCCTTCTGGCATCCGATTTTCCTTCAAAGATGCGATTTAATCGCATGTGTGTGTACCTTGTAACATCCGATTTTCATCCGACTTGCGAGATTTTCTCGCAGGCTTGCAAAACTGACATATAATGGATCCAAAAGAATAGTATTTAAATGCCAAAAGAAAGAATAGATATATACACATATATATATATATATATATATATATATATATATATGTCATTGTGACATATATATATATACATATATTTATAGTTCTTACACTTCTACATACTGTTATAGCCGCTAATTCAATTGCCGGCTTCAGTGAAATCACAGAAGCCGACATGAAATGATACATTGTTTCCACACATTTAACCATGTAATTTCATGTATTTTTATATATGTTTGAAACATACAATTACATGAGTATATGTGTGCTAAATTTCAGACATGTAGGGGTTAATTAAAGGTGTAAATTCGTTGTAAAAAAAACGGACTTTTTTTGCTACGAATTTACACCTTTAATTAACCCCTACAGGTGTGAAATTTTGCACACATAGTCTGATTTAATTGTTTGTGCAAATTAGGCTGGAGTCACACACAACCACAAAAAATCGGTCCGTTTTAGACGGTCAACAATCGGATCAAAATAAAAACATCACACATCCTTCTGGCATCCGATTTTCCTTCAAAGATGCGATTTAATCGCATGTGTGTGTACCTTGTAACATCCGATTTTCATCCGACTTGCGAGATTTTCTCGCAGGCTTGCAAAACTGACATATAATGGATCCAAAAGAATAGTATTTAAATGCCAAAAGAAAGAATAGATATATACATATATATATATATATATATATATATATATATATATATATATATATGTCATTGTGACATATATATATATTACATATATTTATAGTTCTTACACTTCTACATACTGTTATAGCCGCTAATTCAATTGCCGGCTTCAGTGAAATCACAGAAGCCGACATGAAATGATACATTGTTTCCACACATTTAACCATGTAATTTCATGTATTTTTATATATGTTTGAAACATACAATTACATGAGTATATGTGTGCTAAATTTCAGACATGTAGGGGTTAATTAAAGGTGTAAATTCGTTAAAAAAAATGCGTGGGCTCCCGCTGTATTTTCTCCACCAGACAGACAAAGCAAGCGAGTGGGGGCAGATAATAATAGCCTAGGGAGGGTACATTTTTTTTGTGCCCCCCCCTGGCTACTAACATCTGCCCCCAGACACCCCAGAAAGGGCAAATCTATAATTAGATTCGCCCTTTCTGGCACTTTGCCCGTCTATTCCCATTGCCCTGTAGCGGTGGCGAATGGGTTAATAAGGGGTTAAAATGACCTTGCAATTGAAAGGTCACTTTAAGCCAGGTTAATAATTGATAGCTGTCAATTAGGCAACTATCAATTATTAATCCTATTGTATGAAAGAAAAATCAAACACACACACTTTAATAAAAAATAAGTTTAATTAAATAATCACACAGTTTTTGACCATATTTTATTTTCCTGCTAAAACCATTTCCTGTAATAAAAATAAAATAAAAAAGCAAAATTATACTTACCAATCCGATGTACAGTCAGGTCCCACGGTGTAATCCATCAGAAAGGGTTAACAGGTTACAGGTCGCAGAGAGCTAATAATGCTGTCTCAGACCTGTATTCCCCTGAATGAATAACTTCCTCTCCCAGCGAAAGTAGAGGAATAGATTCATGAATGGAGCTTAATTGATTTATTGCCAATTTAACTGTAGTGACCTGACCTAAAGGGAAAGTGGACACAATCAATTAAGCTTCATTCATGAAACACATCCTCTCCTGTCGCCAGGAGAGGAACTTATTCATTCATGAGCTTTGAGCTGAGCATGCAGGATTACTTGCACTGCTTGGCTCAAAGCTAGTTAACCCTTTGTGAAGGATTACAGCGTGGGACGTGACAGATCGGCGGAATAGGTAAGAATAATGTTGTTTTATTTCTTTTTCTTTATTTTAGGAGATCAATGGCTTCGCACGGATTTAGTGTAAAATAAAATATGGTCAAAAAAATGTGTTTTTATTTCATTAAAATTATTTATTCTTAAAGTGTGTGTGTTTTTTTATTTACTTCAATAGGATTAATAATTGATAGTTGTCTAATTGACAGCTATCAATCATTAACCTGCCTTAAGGTCACCTTTCAATTGCAAGGTGACAGTAAGGTGAGATTAACCCATTCGCCACCGCTACAGGGCAATGGGAATAGACGGGCAAAGTGCCAGAAAGGGCGAATCTAATTATAGATTTGCCCTTTCTGGGGTGTCTGGGGGCAGATGTTAGTAGCCAGGGGGGGCACAAAAAAATGCACCCTCCCTGGGCTATTATTATCTGCCCCCACTCGCTTGCTTTGTCTGTCTGGTGGAGAAAATACAGCGGGAGCCCACGCATTTTTTTTCAACGAAATTACACCTTTAATTAACCCCTACATGTCTGAAATTTTGCACAAATACACTCATGTAATTGTATGTTTCAAACATATATAAAAATACATGAAATTACATGGTTAAATGTGTGGAAACAATGTATCATTTCATGTCGGCTTCTGTGATTTCACAAAACCCGGCAATTGAATTAGCGGCTATTACAGTATGTAGAAGTCTAGGAACTATAAATATATGTATATATACATGTCACAATGACATGTATATATATATGTATGTGTTCTATGTGTATATATCTATTCTTTCTAGTCTTTATTAAAGCTGTCAGTGTGATTTTACAGTATAGGCGGGGATGAATTGCCGGCTTTTCTAAAGGACACCGATGCGATTTCATCGCAAGTCACACAGTGTGGTCCGTTTGTAATCAGATTTTTCATCGCTCCCATAGACTTGCATTGGCGATTGTCGACCGACAATCGGTGACAATCGCAGCATGCTGCGATTGTACACGGACGTTTAAAACGGACCACAAAAAATCTGATACTGGGAGCTGCTCCATAGATTAACATAGGTCCGACTGCAATGCGATATTTCATCGCATTGCAGTCGTCCGATTTTGTCGCCAGTGTGACTCCGGCCTTAGATAGCAAAGGACATGAAAAGACATGGTTAACCCTATGTACACCAAGTGTCATTTCATGTCACCCGACATGAAATGACACTTGGTGTACATAGGGTTAACCATGTCTTTTCATGTCCTTTGCTATCTAATTTGCACAAACAATTAAATCAGACTATGTGTGCAAAATTTCACACCTGTAGGGGTTAATTAAAGGTGTAAATTCGTTGTAAAAAAAACCGACTTTTTTGCTACGAATTTACACCTTTAATTAACCCCTACAGGTGTGAAATTTTGCACACATAGTCTGATTTAATTGTTTGTGCAAATTAGATAGCAAAGGACATGAAAAGACATGGTTAACCCTATGTACACCAAGTGTCATTTCATGTCGGGTTCTGCATTTTCACAAAAGCCGGCAATTGAATTAGCGGCTATTATACTATGTAGAAGTGTATGAACTACAAATATAAATATATATATATATGTGTCACAAATTCAATGACATGTATATATATATATATGAGGTGTAAAATTGCTGAAAAAAAATGCGTGGGCTCCCGCCCTATTTTCGCAACCAGACAGACAAAGCCAGTGAGTGGGGCAGATAATAATAGCCCAGAGAGGGACCATTATTTTTGCCCCCCCGGCTACTAACATCTGCCCCAGACACCCCAGGAAAGACAAATCTATAATTAGATTCGCCCTTTCTGGCACTTTGCCCGTCTATTCCCATTGCCCTGTAGCGGTGGCGAATGGGTTAATATGGGGTTAAAGCCACCTTGCTATTGAAAGGTGACCTTAAGCCAGGTTAATAATTGAGAGCTGTCAATTAGACAACTATCAATTATTAATCCTATTGCATGAAATAAAAATAAAACACACACACTTTAATTAAAAATCATTTTAATGAAATAAAGACACATGTTTTTGACCATCTTTTATTTTACTGCAAAAACCATTTCCTGTAATAAAAATAAAATAAAAAAGCAAAATTATTCTTACCTATCCCATGCACAGTCAGGTCCCACGGTGTAATCCTTCAGAAAGGGTTAATGTTTACTGCAGGGACCGCAGCTAATGCTGCAGCCTCACAGTAAACCCCAAATGAATGAGTTCCTCTCCTGCCTGACAGGAGAGTAAAGGCTGGGTGTCACATAACGATACACCAGCGATCCCGACAACGATATGCACTTGTCAGGATCGCTGGTGTATCGCTACATGATCGCTGCTGAGCTGCCAAACAGGCAGCGATCTGGGACAGCGACACTGCGGGTAACATCGCTTAAGGCCCGTCTCACATAGCGATATCGCTACCGAGATCGCTGCTGAGTCACTAGTTTTGTGACGCAGCAGCGAGCTCACCAGCGATATCGCTGTGTGTGACATTCAGCGACGATCAGCCCCCTGCCGGGTATCGCTGATCGTCGCAGAAATGTCAGGACCTTTTTTTGATCGCTGGTTTCCCTCTGACAGGCACGCATCGCTGCGTGTGACAGGCGGGAGACCAGCGATCCGCTGGTAACCAAGGTACACAGCGGGTTTCCAGGCACCGCGCAGCGCTTGGAAACCCGCTGTGTACCTTGGATACCAGCTCCCTGCATCAGGGCGCTGGTATCCAAGGTACACAGCGGGTTTCTAGGCACAGCCCCGCGCCTGGAAACCCGCTGTGTACCTTGGTTACCAGCGGATCGCTGGTCTCCCGCCTGTCACACGCAGCGATGTGTGCCTGTCAGCGGGAAACCAGCGATCAAAGGTCCTGACATTTCAGCGACGATCAGCGATACCCGGCAGGGGGGCTGATCGTCGCTGAATGTCACACACAGCGATATCGCTGGTGAGCTTGCTGCTGCGTCACAAAACTAGTGACTCAGCAGCGATCTCGGTAGCGATATCGCTATGTGAGACGGGCCCTTAAGTGGAAAGCTTAATTGATTGCTTTCCACTTTCACTTCAGGTCAGCCAGGGACACAATCAGTGACGTCAGAGGGAACTGATTAACAAAAATAGGGGTTCCCTTCGAAAAAAAAATGGCGTGGGGTCCCCCCTATTTTTGTTAACCAGCCAGATGAAGCAGACCGCTGAGGCCTGGATTTTCAGGCTGTTAAGGAGCCAAGATACATGGACCTTGCCAGCCTGATAATACCAGGCCACAGCAGTCTGTATATCTTGGCTGATTAACAAAAATAGGGGATCCCCTCGAAAAAAAATTGGCGTGGGGTCCCCCCTATTTTTGTTAACCAGCCAGATGAAGAAAACCGCTGAGGCCTGGATTTTCAGGCTGTTAAGGAGCCAAGATCCATGGACCTTGCCAGCCTGATAATACCAGGCCACAGCAGTCTGTATATCTTGGCTGATTAACAAAAATAGGGGATCCCCTCGAAAAAAATTGGCGTGGGGTCCCCCCTATTTTTGTTAACCAGCCAGATGAAGAAAACCGCTGAGGCCTGGATTTTCAGGCTGTTAAGGAGTCAAGATCCATGGACCTTGCCAGCCTGATAATACCAGGCCACAGCAGTCTGCATATCTTGGCTGATTAACAAAAATAGGGGATCCCCTCGAAAAAAATTGGCGTGGGGTCCCCCCTATTTTTGTTAACCAGCCAGATGAAGCAGACCGCTGAGGCCTGGATTTTCAGGCTGTTAAGGAGCCAAGATCCATGGACCTTGCCAGCCTGATAATACCAGGCCACAGCAGTCTGCATATCTTGGCTGATTAACAAAAATAGGGGATCCCCTTGAAAAAAATTGGCGTGGGGTCCCCCCTATTTTTGTTAACCAGCCAGATGAAGCAGACCGCTGAGGCCTGGTTTTTCAGGCTGGTAAGGATCCAATATCCATGGACCTTGCAAGCCTGATAATACCAGGCCACAGCAGTCTGCTTAGCTTGGCTGGTTAACAAAAATAGGGGATCCCCTCGAAAAAAAAACGGCGTGGGGATCCCCCCTATTTTTGTTAACCAGCCAAGTAAAATGCAGACTGCTGCGGCCTGGTATTAAAAGACTGTCAAGGCCCATGGATTTTGGCCCTCAACAGCCTGATAATACCAGGCTACAGCAGCCCCACATTTGGCGCATCAAAAGATGTGCCAATTGTGGCACTTTACCCGGCTCTTCCCACTTGCCCTGTAGCGGTGGCAAGCGGGGTAATAAGGGGTTATTGTCACCGTTGATTGCACGGTGACAATAAGCCCGGTTAATAATGGATAGGCGTCAATAAGACACCGATCCATTATTAATCCGAAAGTTATTAAATGTATAAAAAAAAGACACAGCAAGAAAAAAGTCTTTTAATGAAATAAAAGAGACAACACAGTTTTCATTTCTTTTATTACTCTCTCATTCCTGCGACGCCATCGATCTCCTGTAAAAAAAGAAAAAAAACAAACCAACAGTATACCACCTGTCCGACGCAGTCCATAACGATAGTCCCACGACGATCCAGCTCTGCTACATCGCAATGACAGGCAGAACCTGTCATTGCAACGCAGCACAGCTGATTACCTGCTTCCCCGGCGGTGACGTCATCGGACTGACTGCTTTACGGCCGGGATTACCCAGCAGTCACTGCAGTTATCGCGAGAAACTGCATGTGACCGCGGGGAAAGAAGATGGCGGCCATGAAGCAGTGCAGGACGTGACCGCCGGAGATCTTCTGCCGGGTAAGTGCCGCTGACTCCTGACAGACCCGACCGACGGACACTGACAGTGACAGTGACAATCCCGATTCCGGTATCCGATAAGACGAAAATATCGGAACTCGGAATCGGAATTCCGATACAGCTAATATCGGCCGATACCCGATATTTGCAGTATCGGAATGCTCAACACTAGTCACTACACCTTACATTCATTACACACTTGCAGCTCAGGCCTGAAACTACTCAGGTGTTAATTAGGAGACCAGAAGTAGGTGTCCCGGCACAAGAAGCAGTCTCCGAGAGTGGGAGCTGGCTTAGTCTGGACACAGGAAGGTGTCCCGGCACAAGAAGCAGTCTCAAGGAGTGGGAGCTGGCTTAGTCTGGACACAGGAAGGTGTCCCGGCACAGGAAGCAGTCTCCAAGAGTGGGAGCTGGCTTAGTCTGGACACAGGAAGGTGTCCTGGCACAAGAAACAGTCTCCAGGAGTTTGAGCTATCTCAGTCTGGGTGCAGGAAGTACCCCGGACACAGGAGTAGACTCAGTGAGAATACGTGCGAATAGCGGCTGAATAGGAGTGGATCTCTCTCAAGTCTGGACGCTGAAGGGGTCTTCAGACACAAGGAGGAGTATCTGTGAAACTCCATACTGGTAACATATATCATATGTGTTGTTTTGGGCACAGACTGGTAGAGTTTGGACCCGGATAAATAGGTAAATCGATCTATGTGTAGTTAGTGGCTAGACAAGCCTAGGTTTTCTGTTTATGCTTTATTTTTATCTGTTTGCTGTGGACTTTAATAAAGCTGGTTGCGGCCAGTTTTCACCAGAACTGCTGTCTGAATTAACTGTTTTCGTGCCATTCTGTCTACCCAGACAGCGATCCTAGAGCTATATCCCCTGGAAATGTTACAATACATATACAGTCACGGCCAAAAGTGTTGACCCCCTTGAAATTGATACAGAAACTGAAGTATTTATCCCTGAAAATTATTGCAATTACACATGTTTTGTTATACACATGTTTATTTCCTTTGTGTGTATTGGAACAACACAAAAAAAATGATGAAATAGGGCAAATTGGACAAAATTTCACACTTAACCCAAAAATGCATCGGACAAATTTTTTGGCACCCTCAACTTAATATTGAAATAAATAACTGCAATCAATTGCTTCCATACAACCATCAACAAGCTTCTTACACCTCTCATCTGAAATTTGGGACCATTCTTCTTTTGCAGACTGCTCAAGGTCTCTCATATTTGAGAACAGCAATTTTAAGATCTCGCCACAGGTGTTCAATCGGATTTAGATTCGGACACATTGCCGTCCACTTCACTCTAGAGCGCTTTGTTTCCATCCACTTCCAGGTGCTTCTTGAAGTATGTTTCCTGCTGGAAGACCCATGACCTAAGACACAACCCCAGGTTTCTGGCATTGGGCATTATAACTCAAAATCCTTTGGTAATCTTCAGATTTCATGATGCCTTGCACACAGTTAATTCACCCAGTGTCAGAGGGAGCAAAACCACCCCAAAACATCTTTGAACTTCCACCATATTTGACTGTAGATACTGTGTTCTTTTCTTTGTATGCCCTCATTACATTTTCGGTATACAGTAGAATGATGTACTTTACCAAGAAACTCTATCTTGGTCTCATCTGTCCAGAAGATGCTTTTCCAGAAGAATTTTGGCTCACTCACATTCATTTTGGCAAACTGCAGTCTAGCTTTTTAATGTCTCTGTGTCAGCAGTCGGTACGTCCTAGGTCTCCTGCCGTATCATTTAATTACATTCAAATGTTGACAGATAGCTTTTGCTGACACTGATGCAGCCTGAAACAGCAGGACAGATTGAATTTCTTTGGAACTTGATTGGAGCTGCTCATCCACCATCCAAACTATCCTGCGTTGCAAGTATTCATAATTTTTTCTCTGCTGTCCACGTCCAGAGAGAGTGGCTACAGTGCCATGGGTTGAAAACATCTTGATTATGTTGTGCACCTGGTTTCAGGTGCGATTTTTAAATTTCCCATGCCTGTTACTTGCCACAAGGGAGTTTGAACGAGCATCACATGCTCGAAACAAAGTTGTTTACCCACATTTTTGGAAAGGTACCAACAATTTTATCTGGCCCAATTTGGGGTTTTGGGTGAAATTATGTCCAATTTGCCTTTTTTTTCTGTTTTTTTTTTGTGTTGTTCCAGTACTACACACAAAGTAAATAAGCATGTTTATAACAAAATGTGTAATTGCAATAACTTTCTGGGAGAAATACTTAATTTTCTGGAACAATTTCAAGGGTGCTAACACTTTGGCCATGACTATATGCATGATATTACTGTTCTCGCCTTTCATGTTTGCACTAGTTAGTAAATATTGCAAGCTGATTGGCTTCATGTTGTTAATCAGTCACAACACATGCAGGGCTATTTTATGCGTAATAAGGACATGACTGAAAAGCCTCAGTGGCAACGCTCTTGTCGTTGGTTATGGGTTCTATTGTAATTTTCAAATAAAGCCAGAAGTTTTATTACATATGGGGATGCTGGAGCTCTGTTATTGATCGCGGTTTTATACATTGGTTTTCTGCATACATTAAATTACTGATGTAAATGGAAGCATTTTTACAGCACTGTTTACAAGCCATAGAACATCAATGCAGCTGTGAAATGTCAAAATCTGCTGACAAGTTCCCTTTAAGGACGCTTTAAAATAATAATAATGTTCCATGCAATATAATTGCACATAATTAAGAACCCTTCTTACAAGTTTTTGAATGGAGTCAGCAGCATCCAGCTATACCTCTGACTTATCTCATATACGTGCCAAGACATAACTGATTCAAGCCACAGAGCACCATGTATTACTTATGCATGCTTTCATGTCAACAGCCCAGCAAACATTCATTATTTGTCCAGTAATGTTGTTGATTCATATTTCACTTAATGAAATTTATTTCCCTCGACCATAAACTAACTTTCATGGAAAATTCAATGAAATGTTCTTATTCATTCATTTGAAGGCAATTGTTCAATCTGCAGCATGCCAAGCAGCCAAGGTATTGGATAAATGAGAAAATATACTTTTCTATAATATTTATTTGTATTATTACTTATTTTTCTTTTTAACCTAATTTTCGCTTAATTTACTATTAAATGGATTTTCACATTATTAAATAGGTAAAACTGAAAAGTAATTCTAAAAACAATTTTGCAATTTGCGTTTTATTTAAAATCTCCATTCTTAAGAACACAGGGATTTTTAATTCTACAATTTCCTACTCGTTGCCTAGATTACCGGCCACCTCTGCAGTCTATTAAAGGTGGCCAGTTTCCAAGATAAAGAGCATAGTGCTTGAAAGCTCTGTGCTAGATCCTGCAATCTTTGATTTGAAGATAGCTGGATCCTGCCAGCTTCAAGAAGCACTCACAACAAATCTTATATTGTCTTAATATATTGCAATAATCATATCATATAGCCCTTGGTACTTACAATTGCTCATTTTGCCCTTTACCCATTTAATTCTTTTCTTTTCCTTTATTTTATGACATCACGTGATTAAAACTGACTAGCAGACTTCTTCTAAGCTCTATGTGGAAACAGGAAGTCTCTTTTTCCGTGCATGAGTCATTATTAGAACTGCAATTTTACGTCACTGAAAAGTTCCTGGCAGTCCAGCTACAATTCATCTTCAACTTCTGACCCAGCTGCTCCCGCCCTCCTTGCTTTTAGCACTTTTTCTTGTTCCCTTTTGTCAGTGACATAGGACTGTAATTCTAATGCTGACTCATGCAGGAAAATAGGCTTTTGGTTTCAACATAGTGCTTAGAAGGATTCAGCTAGTAAGTTTTTAATCACGAGATGTCATAAACCTAATGGAAAAGAGAAGAATTAACTGGGAGGAAGGCAAAAAAGCAACAGTAAGTGCACAGTGCTATATAATATGATGATTGAAATATATGAAGAGGATAACAATTTTGATGAGAATGCTTCTTTAAGTATCCCTGTGTGCATTGTGAAGATGTAAAACTGCCTCTGCTTGCAACATGAGAAAGCACACAATTCAGACCAGCAGAACAACCATTCTGCCGGTCCAAACTATCACTCCAGAAGCGGAATAACCACCGACCGGGAGGAAGCCAGGAGGTAGATGAACAGTGCGCTCCTAAATAAGGAAGATGATACAGCCTCCAGGAGATATACCAACTGTCTCTTCACCTAAGCCACGGGTGGGGAATATTTTTTCTGCCAAGAGCCATTTGGATATTTATACCATCCTTCGGGGGCCATACAAACTCCGCCCACAAAGTACATCCTGACTTTGGCACTGGTGTCCGGACATAATCTTTCATTGCATGCCATTCAGTGTTCAGTAGTAAACACTACATTTGTACTTACAGAGCAAGAAGAAATTAATGAGCTGGTGACAATCAAAATACAGCTCCCTGCCAAAGCACAGCAGTCCCTGAGAATCTGCCCGGGGGCCGGAAAAAAGGTCATCGAGGGTCATAAATGGCCCTGGGGCCTGAGGTTCCCCACCCCTGACCTAAGCTGTAGCATCTTATGCTTGAATCTGATGGAGGAGAAGGTAACTGTGAAATAAAATTGAATTTGGATCTCTGTTGGCAGATGAGGGATGAGCCGGACATCACTGCCATCGGCGTATTATGTAAATTCTACTGTATAATTGCTCCAGCTCATCAACTATTGTTCCTGTTTATAAGATGTATCTCTCTTAGACGTCAGAAAAGCGCTTATTTACTTCTGTGGGAGAGCAATGTGGGAATACTCTGTGATATAGCGGCGGTTGCTATTTTGGGAGGGGGAGAAGTTGAGGTATCCACTCACATGTGATCTTCTCTTATCTATAGCTGGGTGATACCATCATTAGAATCCTGCCTGTGATAATAATGAGATGACTTCTGACCTGCCATACTGTACGTAGCCTAAACAAGAAAGATTCGCCTACTGTGAGATCTCCGTCACCATCGGGAAAGCTGCAAAATGTAAAAGAAATAGTAAGAATATGTTTAGTATAAAAGTCTAATTGATAAGATTTATGCACCAAGCTATTCTCTGATGATAAATTCCATTTAAATCTTTCTATATTCTCAGAATAAATCGCAAAAAGAAATGACATTTGGTTATTGTTCGCAGTTATAATATTTACTAATAAATTAAACATAACACCATGAAATGCTTCTCCTCTGTACCGGTACTGTCCGCTATTGTCTTCAGTGCTCCACATTACTGCACCTCGACCCTATGAAGGAGGAATGGAGTATTATGGAGGAAGCTATATTTTCCATGCAACCTCTCTCCGTGAAAGATAAAATATAATCATTTCTTCAAAGTACATTTTCAGCTTTTTGAGCCAGTGTGGCGCTCAATGGATATAAATAACTGGCAACATATAGTGCCAGCTTCTCTGACAGCCGCGCTGCACACAAGATTCTTACTGTAAGAGACCGCAGGGTGTAAGGAGAGGAAAGGAAATGAAATCTTCAACAGAGCGTAGCAACCTGTGAATATTAGAACTAACATACCAAATAAGATTTGTGACATGACCATAGCACTGCTCTATTTTTAACATGAAACCTGATTGAAAAAAATCATTTTAGCATGCATATGTAGTCATAAGTAATTGTTAAAGTGACAAATGACACGTGTCACATTTCATTACCATGATGATACCATACACAATTCTCTGGAATGGAAGATCGAAACCACCTAAGTGTTTATAAATGAACCCAGGTTTTCCATTTTCATATCTCAAAAGACATAAGTAAAACACTCGACCCAGGATAAGCAAACATTGACAGATTTCCAGTACGGCTATTGTGAGCTGCATGTGAAAACCCTACTCCATAACCTACTGCCCAGAGTTTCGACAGCGTGTTCAGTTTGACAAGTTCCCTTTAAAGGGTTGTCCAGCTTTGGGGCAAAGGTCTGCAGTCACTCTATGTGTCTGCAGATTTGTGAATCCTCACATCGCTCACACTCCTCACTGTGAGCATTCTCCGGTGCCACCGCCGTGAGCAGCAGGTGCGTGACTTGAAGTAGGTTACATGCAGACTAGATGGGCATTGCCTTACGCAATACAAGTCTTGTTAGAATATGGCCAAAAGTATGCAAATCGCCACCGAAGAGTCTTCATTGTGTGCAGTGTGTGCGATGTGAGGGTTCACAAGTCTGTAGTGACAAAAAGTGACTGCAGACTTGTAGCCGAAGGCCGGTATCACTTTTAGACCAAGTTAACATCATGTAGATCCCAATGATGTCCTCTAGCTCCAGTGTGTTATTTCCAATCCTGTCACACAACACCCATCAGCAAACAGATGTAGTCTGTAAATTCCTATAGGACATAGCAGCCATGCAAACTGCATGTTGCCTATTAATGCCACAATAGAAACTTAGCCAGGACCTTGATATAGTAGCACTAATGGTATTTTGGCTAATACTATGTCTAAAATAAGGTAAGTAGTGAAATAAAGTATAACGAGTGTATAGTGAGTGAAAACGTTGTAGTTACACCTGGGATCTGATGCCTTAGGCCGGCGTCACACTAGAGAGAAATATGGATGAGTGCTATGCGAGAAATAAATCGCATAGCACCCGGACCAATGTTAATCTATGGGGCAGCTCCCATCATCCATTTTTTTCTCGTCCGTATTATACGTGCGAGTGAAATCGCAGCAGGCTGCGAATTGCACCGTATATCGGACGAGTCTCACGAGTGCAAGTCTATGGGTGCGAGAAAAACTCACACACCACATGGACCATTAGTGTGAATTGCGAGAAATACGCACCGGTATCCTTAGAAAAGCCAGCAATTCATGTGCGGTGTACTGTAAAATCACACTAACAGCTTACAATAGAATAGATATATACACATAGTATAGGTGTGTGTGTGTGTGTATATATATACAGTGCCTACAAGTAGTATTCAACCCCCTGCAGATTTAGCTGGTTGACACATGCGGAATTAACTTGGCATTGTGACATTTGTACTGTAGATCAGCCTGGAAGTGGGAAATGCACTGCAGCAAAAATTTTTGTTTTAATTTTTTTTTTTTTTTTAAAAACGTTAAAAGTTAATTCAGAGTGTCATTTATTATTCAACTCCTCAAACCACAAGAATTCTGTTTGGTCCCCCTAAAGTATTAAGAAGTAGTTCAGGCACCAAGAATAATGAGCTTCACATGTGTGGATTAATGATCTCTTTTGCCAGCCTTTTCTGACTATTTAAGACCCTCCCCAAACTTGTGAACAGCACTCATACATGGTCAACATGGGAAAGACAAAGGAGCATTCCAAGGCCATCAGAGACAAGATCATGGAGGGTCACAAGGCTGGCAAGGGGTACAAAACCCTTTCCAAGGAGTTGGCCCTACCTGTCTCCACTGTTGGGAGCATCATCCGTAAGTGGAAGGCTTATGGAACTACTGTTAGCCTTCCACGGCCTGGACAGCCTTTGAAAGTTTCCTCCCGTGCCGAGGCCAGGCTTGTCCGAAGAGTCAAGGCTAACCCAAGGACAACAAGGAAGGAGCTCCGGGAAGATCTCATGGCAGTGGGGACATTGGTTTCAGTCAATACCATAAGTAACATACTCCACTGCAATGGTCTCCGTTCCAGACGAGCCCGTAAGGTACCTTTACTTTCAAAGCGTCATGTCAAGGCTCATCTACAGTTTGCTCATGATCACTTGGAGGACTCTGAGACAGACTGGTTCAAGGTTCTATGGTCTGATGAGACCAAGATCGAGATCTTTGGTGCCAACCACACACGTGACGTTTGGAGACTGGATGGCACTGCATACGACCCCAAGAATACCATCCCTACAGTCAAGCATGGTGGTGGTAGCATCATGCTGTGGGGCTGTTTCTCAGCCAAGGGGCCTGGCCATCTGGTCCGCATCCATGGGAGGATGGATAGCACGGCCTACCTGGAGATTTTGGCCAAGAACCTCCGCTCCTCCATCAAGGATCTTAAGATGGGTCGTAATTTCATCTTCCAACAAGACAATGACCCAAAGCACACAGCCAAGAAAACCAAGGCCTGGTTCAAGAGGGAAAAAGTCAAGGTGTTGGAGTGACCTAGTCAGTCTCCTGACCTTAACCCAATTGAAAACTTGTGGAAGGAGCTCAAGATTAAAGTCCACATGAGACACCCAAAGAACCTAGATAACTTGGAGAAGATCTGCATGGAGGAGTGGGCCAAGATAACTCCACAGACCTGTGCCGGCCTGATCAGGTCTTATAAAAGACGATTATTAGCTGTAATTGCAAACAAGGGTTATTCCACGAAATATTAAACATAGGGGTTGTATAATAATTGACCCACACTTTTATGTTTAAAATTTATTAAAATTAAACTGAGCAACATAACTTTTTGTTTTGTAAGATTTATGCTTCTGTTAATAAATCCTACTCTCGTTTGCAGTTTGAAGGCTCTAACTTATTTGCATCTTATCAAACCAGCTAAATCTGCAGGGGGTTGAATGCTACTTGTAGGCACTGTGTATATATTATATATATATATATATATATATTATATATGTAAATAATGTCAGTGACACACATATACTGTATATATTTATATTTCATAGAGAGATAGCAGAATAGCCGTTTAATTCATTTGTCGGCCTCTGTAAAATCATTGCAGAAGCCGACAGGATAGGAGACATAGTTTACATACAGTAAACCATTGCAGAACAGTTTGATTTATATATGTCACTGACTACTACTGTTAGTAGTATATGTTTGCAAAATTTGGGAGCTGTAGGTATTTAATAAAAGAATGTATTCACGGAAAAAACTGGCGTGGGCTCCTGCGCAATTTTCTGCGCCAGAGAGGGAAAGCCAGTGACTGAGGGCAGATACTAATAGCCTAGAAAGTGACCATCATTATTTGCGCCCCCTGGCTGAAAACATCTGGCCCCAGCCATCCCAGAAAAGGTGCATCTGTAAGATGCGCCAATTCTGGCACTTAGCCTCTCTCTTCCCACTGCCCTGTAGCTGTGACATATGGGGTAATAAGGGATTAATGTAACCTTTGTATTGTAAGGTGACATTAAGCCTGGCTGTCACGCTCACTCCCTGGCTGGTGGGCATGAGCCAGGGGGTTGTGGCTTGTGCAGCAAGCAATTGCCAGGTGCCACTCCTGGGTGGTGTATGGTTGTGGCTGCTGATCCCACTTGGGGATACGTCAATGCCAGTCACTGATGCTGCCACCGGCAGCTTCTCATTCATTCCTCACTGGTTTACAGCTAACTTCATTTAATTGCCAGATATGGATTGCGCCATGGGATGGACTGTATGCCGGACAGGTATAATATATTGTTGTTTTTTTATGTTTTATTTTTGCCTCACACAGGTGGAGCTCTGCAGACCCTTCTGCTCTGTACTCTTATAAACACCAAACTGACACTGACCCTGACACACCCAAACCCTTTACTGCAGGGCTTTTAGCTGGAATCTGTGGACATGGGCCACATGAAAAACCCGGGCCAGGAATAAAATGGACTGCACCACTACCATCTGTAGTCTCTTTCAAAACACAAAAGCCCAGAGCAGGTTTTCCCTAAATCTGCCTTGGACAACCAGCATGTCCAAGACCTTTACTCACTTTTATTCTGCATTGCAACCACAGCTATGCCTGTGACTTCAATGCACTCTCATGGCCTCAATACACCTCTGTGCTCATCCTGGGGGGAACACACAGCGCCCCCTAAATGTGACACCGGTCACTGCATCACAATACGATATATAAAAAGACACATATGCATGTTTTTCTCAATATCTGGCATTAAATCAGAATAAACTTTTCCCGTTTTAGGTCAAATAAGATTACCATAATTATTAATATTTCCCAAATGACAGAATAAAGAGAGCAAGAGAATGTTTTAAGGCATATTTATTACTTACTGCAAAGTCAAAACTTTGGATACACTAAGATTACTATACATTTAAACAATTCTGGACTGCCCATATGATGACAGCATGTGTTTGAAAGCTTTTGACTTAGTTTTTTTAGCAACATGTGAGTTAATTAGAGACACACCTGTGGATGCATTTTATTGCACGCATGAAACACACTGCTTCTTTGTGTAGCATCATTGGAAAGTCTAAAGAAATCAGCCAAGATATCAGGAAGAGAATTGTGGACTTGCACAAGTCTGGCTCATCCTTGGGTACAATTTCAAGATGCCTGAAGGTGCCTCGTTCATCTGCACAAACAATTACATGCAAGTACAAACAAGATGGGAATGTCCAGCCATCATACCGCTCAGGAAGGAGACGGGTTCTGTGTCCCAGAGATGAACGTGCTTTGGTCCGACATGTGCATATCAACCCAAGGACAAAAGCAAAAGACCTTGTGAAGATGATAGTGGAAGCTGGTATGATTGTGTCAATATCCACAGTGAAATGAGTACTGTATCAACATGGGCTGAAAGGCTACTCTGGCATGAAGAAGCCATTACTCCAAAAGAAACATAAAAAAGCCAGATTAATGTTTTCAAATGCACACAGGAACAAATACCTATTTTTTTGGAGACATCCTGTGGTCTGATGAAACTAAAATTGAACTTTTGGGCATAATGTCCATTGTTACATTTGAAGGAAAAAGGGAGAAGTGGTGGCAGCATCATGTTGTGGAGTTGTTTTGCTTCAGGAGGGACTGGTGTAGTTCACAAAATTGATGGCATCATGAGAAAAGAATATTATGTGACAATACTGAAGCAACATCTCAAGAATTCAGCCAGGAAGTTAAAGCTTGGGCAGAAATGGGTCTTCCAAATGGACAATGACCCGAAGCATACTGCCAAAATGGTAACAAAGTGGCTTAACGATAACAAAGCCAATGTTTTGCAGTGGCCATTACAAAGCCCTGATCTCAATCCTATTGAAAATTTATGGGCAAAACTGAAAAGGCAGGTGTGAGCAAGGAGACCTACAAACCTGGATCAGTTACACCAGTTTTGTCAGGAGAAATGGGCCCAAATTCCAACCAACTATTGTGAGAAGCTTGTGGAAGGATATCCCAAACATTTGACCCAAGTCATTCAGTTTAATGGCAATGGTACCAAATACTAATGAAATGTATGTAAACTTTTGACTTTGCATTAAGTAATAAAAATACCTTAAAATATTGTCTCTTGCTCATTATTCTGGCATTTGGCAAATATTAATAATTATGCTAATCCTAATTGACCTAAAACGGGGAAAGTTTTATTCTGATTTCATGTCAGATATTGAGAATAACATGCATACATGTATTTTTATATAGTGTATGTAAATTTCTAGTTTCAACTGTATCAAAGGGGACACATGGTTGCATAGTCCCATTTTTTAACAATTTGGTATGATCCATTATGTTTTTGCAGTGGATCATGTTCTAGGACTTTTGTTTCACGGTCTGTATGAACATGAAAGATTGATTGTTGCTAGTGATGAGTGAGTATACTCGTTGCTTGTGTTTTCCCCGAGCAGCTCGGGTTGTCTCCAAGTATTTAGAAGTGCCGGAGATTCAGTTTCTGTTGCCGTAGCTGCATGATCTGCGGCTATTTGACAGCCTGAATACATGTAGGGATTCCTTATCAAGCAGGCATTCCTCACATGTATTCAAGCTGTCCAGAAGCCATAAATCATGCAGCTACGGCAACAGAAAGTAAATCTCCGAGCACTTATAAATACTCGGAGGTCACCCGAGCTGCTCGGGAAACACCCGAGCAACGAGTACACTCACTCATCACTAATTGTTACTTCTACAGAAAAATAGGTGTGAACAGGTGCAAGCTAAGAGAGCCACCTCCATTTGTAACTAACAAATAAAGCTGCAATCTGTAACGCTATAGCATGCAAACATGAAATATATGAAATTGGAATTGCGATACGGCTCTAAAATATAGGTTCATTTTAACCTGTTTTCTAGAGCCATAATGCAATTCCAATTTCACATATTTCATGCTTGCATGATATAGCATTACAGAGTGCAGCTTTATTTGCTACTTGTTTCACACTCCTCCCCTCTTCTCTTTCTGTTGGTATGATCATCAAGGTCACATTTGGTGTTTTCACTAGAAAAAGATGCTGGCACGACGTTGAAGTGCTTTTATCATCATCATTGTGAAGAATCAATTTATACCATCAGCGTTGCCTACCTTATGTGTTTCATTCAACTGGATCCAAGATCTCCTGGAGGATTTATCCACCAGCCACTGGGCAGCTGTTTTTCATCATGCCTACATAGGAATTGTGCCTGTCACAACTGCACCAAGTGAGCATAACCAGCACTTACCCATCATATGGTATCACCCTATTGTGCGCTCTGTTTCCCACTTCTAAATTTATTTAGCTACTTGGATTGTGACTGTTCAATGTATTTCTTCATTTTAACTTCATTTAATCTGTAACTCTTTTCAAAAAGAACTTGGCACTTCTTTGTAAGTATCACTGCCCATATTCTTCCTTATACGCTGGCCTTTTCCTCCACCTCATTACTTCCTGAGGAAGCATTTGCGAAACTCATATTGGAGAGTGAAGTGGAGATTACACAGCAAGCTCCTGGGCGTAGAGACCTCTGGTCACTAATAATTATTATTATTTTTATGCTCATTATCTTGTATAATTCTGTGGATTACATTTCAGTTGTTGCTTTCTTGAGAGCTGATTACGTCTTTATTTCATTCTTACACGGCATGAATTGAACTCTATAGTACTGATTACTCTGCACGACGTGTTTTATGTGTCTCCCAACCATATATATGTTATTACTTGGGACACTACTCACTTGAGTGTTACATTACCATTTTCATGGACTTTTATTATTATAGCTTCCATGTCCATTACCCATTGTACATATTATATTTGCTATGTTACTTAACCACTCTTTGTTTTTTGTCTTGTGTTTTATCTTTGGTTGTCCAGCCGTATTTATTAAATAATAAAATTACATTTTATTCTATTACATAATTGTGGGGTTTTACTGAGGACCTTATAGGTTCTGTTTAGCCCTGCTTTTTTCTGAATATTGCCAAATGCCTATCCACCTTGGAATGTGACTGTTCCATGTATTTCCTCATTTTGACTTCTTGACTAATCTCTGACTTCAAAAAATACTTTTCACTCAAAGGTTATTTGCAAATCCCTATTTTTTAATATTGTGCAATCCAAACAAACCTATGTTAATACCTACTTCAGATTAATGGATTTTGTGCGATTATATGGAAATAAGAAGACAATAAAGTGCCATGGAAAGGCACAACTGCAGTAAGAGAAGGGCACCCTACTTATGCACCTTTATCATCAGGATTGCCATGGTCTGAAGAAGTTATCTATGACTCATTTACTAAGTTCTTCTAGTTTGTCACATCTGATTGATCATCTGGTTCTGATCCACAGCTTCTTCCAACTCTTGCCTGATCGTCGTTGTGTGATGCCAACCCCTGTAAACCAGGCTGACTACTGCTACTAGCTAAACATTTACTGGTTATATTTCTTGTCCTTCAACTAGTTACCAGTTTCTTCCTGTATGCCAATCCTGCCACAGTCCAATCTATTTTTCTTGTTCATAGGTCATAGCTCAAACTCGCTGTTAGCAAGGCCTTCGCTTCTCTTTTTTAAGCATTCTTTGGTAATGTGGTTCTCCCTCTGTTCATGTCATTCCCGAAACCCTGATAAAGCAGACCAATACATAAAAGGGTTTAAAACTCAAAGATGAGGTAGGAAACTGCACAGTGTGCCCATATTACAAGCTTAGTAGCATTTAGCATAGAAATTCACCTGGCAATTCCATCTTGCTTTGAGAGGTTATAGTTTACCACAGCTTCCAGTCATAATGTATCTAGATAAATTGTCCTCCTGTCAAGGGTATAACAGTATTATCAGAGAATGTAATCGAGTATATCTATGAAAAGAGCAGCCCTTTGACAGGTAATAAAAAAGCATTGGTTGGGAAATATAGTGTGCAACCCCAAGGTGTCATGTGCCATGCGGCATGGCTGTTGTCAGATCAAGATAAATGCTTATATGCAGCTAGCAATTCAATCGTAGGTAGAGAAACATTTACCAATCTAGTCATTTTTCCTCTACATAACGATTTCAGTTGACCATTTATCTACAACACGTAATGATTTCCAAGTAAATATAGGTGAGATACAAATCAGTAGTCAGGAATATACAACAAGGAATGACATGAGTTGGAAGCAGCTCAGCAGCAGATGCCTAAATATGTTTGTTTGGTCTCATAAACATGGAAGAGCTCAGTGCCCGGAGCTTGTCCAAGGCCTGAACACAGATTTAGAAAAATTGTCAAGCTCTCACTGGAAAAAGGAAAGCTGTACTGGGATTGGTAGTCTTTAGACAGTTCTTATAAATCTGCCTCAAAATCCCTACAATTCCACAATATATGAAATAAATATATTGCTGGAAGCACTATTTGGCCGGGATCATTCATGCGAGAAATTTGCACGATTCTCGTGCGAGTCTCTCGCATGAATCACCCGGCGCTGCCGCCGACACTTGGACCGGAGCGTGTGGCTGCATGTATTTCTATGCAGCCCCACGCTCCAGTCTGAGTGCCGGCGGTAGTGCTCAGTGTTCATTCGAGAGACTTGCATGAGAATCGTGTGAATTTCTAGCTTGTGCGTGGAGGGGCATGCTCACACATGACTGTTCTTGTTTTTGACATTAACAGATAGCCAACTTCTGTATTCAGCTACTTTCATCAATCCCATGGATATGAATAATGTGGTAATGCTGCCATATTGATTCATTTATTCCTCACCACTGTGTAGAAGAACAAGAAATTGGGACCTTCTGTTGTTGGGTCTGAGCAAGCAAACATTTAAAGAGAACCTACTGTATCATCTGGATCATGCAAACTAAAGGTATGGGCATAAAGGTGCTGATATACTGATTTAATAAGTACCTTTAGTATACAAATCTGCAGCCTGGTTGATGTTCAATGTGGTGGGTTTCAGTAAAATGGCTCCGATGTCGGCACATGCACACATTGACCTCCTGACGTTCTTCAATAAAATGGAGCATGCACAGATGGAGAGCTTGGGTCGTCATGTGCTGACACTGGTGCCATTTTCCTGAAGCCTGCAAAGATATCAATGTGCGCAAGTACAGCCCCCTGTTGGGGGGCTACCGAGATGTAATTTGAATAAGTAAAAACATACAGACACTAGAGGTAGCAGAGAGGCCATGGCAGAGACAAACTTCTAATAATAATTAAACAACAACCAGGTCGCGGATTTCAATACTGAAGGTACCTATTAAATCAGTATAACAGCACCTTTAGTTTAACATGTGTGATCCTGATGACAAGTTCTCTTTAACGCCTACCCAATAGATACTAACAACTGTCTTTCATTATGTGAGATGTACCACTCTCCAACAAGAATACTGTAATATGGCATCTGAAGGCACACACCACATTTTTTTTTATAAAATATCAAATTCATTGCGTACCAAATTATGGCTCCACACAACTCAGAACTTGTGTGCATGAGATATAAATAAACTGATAGTTTGCAGCAACTTTTCAGGTTTCCAGGTTATCCTGATCTTGTTCTACTCTGATAAGTTGTAATATGTTCTGAAGTTTTACAAGGTAGATGGTTTTTTCCCTAACCTAGGACACTGATTTAACTTGACAGTCCTTCATTTAGACCTGTCGGCTCCAGACTGAGGAACGCATCACGCAGCACACAGCAGGCTTCTCCACCTGGAAGCAAAAATGATTCATCAGCTAGGTATTCTCCACAATAATAGGGAGTCATTGTTATTCTGGACTCTAGACTGGAGCAATGTAGCTGAGGAACAGTATATAATGTCTAGTCTTCTATAGACCAATGATTATTTTCTAAAGGAATCATCATGAGCAGCGGAACACATTTTTTGCCAGCTTCACATTGTATACTCTATGCTGATTCATGTGACAAACCGGTCTTCTGTGCCATGCTGCCAACAAGTCATGCGTTGTGATGCTGGATATTAGACACATCCATATCAACTGGCCAATCTAATATGTGAGGCCCGTGCATCATCCTGCTGTGTCAGCTCTGACCTGCGGAGAGGTTTCTCTGCATCATCAATGTTTTCCTCTTCCCAATCCATGTGCACATATCGTCCAATATATATTCTCAAGTAAAGCTTATGTGAGATAATGGCTATATTATACATTGACATTTGAACAGCAAAATGGAAAGAAGAAAAAGCATAAATGTGAAAGAATCTATTTAGAAGACGTACCATAATGATAACTCAGAAAAGATGGATGAATAACATAAAGCATAACATAAAGCATAACAGCACTAGACAAGGCTGGGAGATCAGAGTTCCAGAACTGGCGCTAATTTTCTCAAAATGTTGCTCATGGAATCATAAACTTAGCACAACTCACTAAGCATCTTAAACATATTTTCTTCCTTACACCACCCTAAGATTGTCATACATATACACCCATATATTTCTCTTTTTTATATATATATATTTGCTGCATGCAGTTTATTCTTTGCCTCATTGTTTTTTATACACACCTTTGTTCCAGGTAGTAATAGGTTTTAAAAACGTCTAAAACACATAAATTTGATGCACGGTTTAAACTTCTTAGAAATCTAACGAATGTCATCCTTGAGATGATAAGACCACAAATACACTTCACTTACAGAGAAGAAATAATAACTAGGATGTGTAGGATCCATGTAGGGAATTGGGTAACTGCAATTTATAGTGTATTATTCCTAAACTGCTACTTGCTTCTGGAAACACATAAGACGGTTAGTACTCATTATAGCCAAAGACAGCCACCCCGCTGTTCTGATAAAAGTGACCTCTGAAAGGCTATTTAATTGTTGTATAACTGTCACATATATCTGATTGGGCTTTGAAGAAATCCATATCCTTCCTGCAGAAAAAAACATTCACATGAAGCTTTAAATCATATTTGTAGTTTCAGATGAATTTTCAGAATAAGCTATTCTTTGGAGAATAGCACAATCTCTGGTCATTATCAGACTTATATCCTGCTTTTTCATCAGGTTCATATCTGCAGTCGTCTCTGACCCAGTTAATAGAGATCTGCTATTATGATGCCATGTTGTGTCCCATACAAAGCACACAGAGGCATGTGAGATTTCTGCTCTCCTGTCTCTAAATAGCACAAGTGCAGAAGGAAATTTAGCAGGGAGTAATTTACACAACACTACTGAACAGTGAAGCAGTGACTCCAGCACTGGGGATATAAAAACACACATTCTAGAAAGCAAGTAGCAGTATACAGGACATTATACAGCAATTCTCAACAGTGTGGCTATGAATCCAGCACTGGGGTGATACATGACAATTGCATGTCTGTGTCTCTCTGCCTATCTCTCACTCTGCTCCCATTTTCACCTCTCTCCATAGACTACAACAGGCAGCTGTAATATGAACTGGCAAGGATTCCGGTGCAGAACGATAGCTTTTACCAGTGACACCTTTGGGACGTGCTTGGCTCAGGTCCCGATGATGTTAACCCTGTGTAATCTTCTAGATGCCATTGTTGTTAAATTTAGAAGATTGTGGGAGGGAGGAGGCTCCTTCTCTCATCCTTCAGGCACCTCCTTTCCGTGATCAAAGGGCACCCAAGGATTGTCACGGCAGCCGGACATCAAATGATGACCTCAAGGTCTGCCAGCAGCGGATTTTACAGGCGTTTTCAATGTAAAACTGACAGTTTCCATGCATTGTAATACATACAAGTGCTTCTCACTAAATTAGAATATCATCAAAAAGTTAATTTATTTCAGTTCTTCAGGACAAAAAGTGAACCTCATATTATATAGAGTCATTACAGAGTGTTCTATTTCAAGTGTTTATTTCTGTTAATATTGATGATTGTGGCTTACAGACAATGAAAACCTAAAAGTCATTATCCCAGTAAATTAGAATAATTAACAAAAAAACACCTGCAAAGGCTTCCTAAACGTTAAAAAGGTCCCTTAGTCTGTTTAATAGGCTCCACAATCATGGGGAAGACTGCTGACTTGACAGATGTCCAGAAGTCAGTCATTGACACACTCCACAAAGGAGGGTAAGCCACAAAAGGACATTGCTAAAGAAGCTGGCTATTCACAGAGTGCTGTATCCAAGCATATTAATGGAAAGTTGAGAGGATGGAAAAAGTGTGGTAGAAAAAGGTGCACAAGCAACCGGGATGACCGCAGCCTTGTCATGGCACTCTGCAACAATACCACATATGTGTACTTTTTTGGTTTATTTTGATTTTTACATAAATATATGTATTTATTGGTTTGAGGTCTTTTTTAATTTATTTAGTGATTATTTTTAAATAGTTTAATTTTTTTTTTCTTTTTTTTACTATTTTACATAGTCCTTGTATGGGATTTCAGGGTTACCCTTGTGAAAATGCAAAATTTAGGGCTAAAATATCATTTTTGTGGGAAAAAGAAAAATTTTCATTTTTTTCTTCAATATTGTTTTAATTCCTGTGGCACACCTAAAGGGTTAGTTAACTTTTTGAATTTGGATTTGAGCCCTTTGAGGTGTACAGTTTATAAAATGGATTCACTTTTGGGTATTTTATGTCACATAGGCCCCATCAAAGTCACTTCAAATGTTTTGTGGTTCCTAAAATAAATTAGCTTTGTAAATTTTGTTGAAAAAATGAGAAATTGCTGGTAAACTTTTAACCCTTCTAACTTCTTAAAAAAAAATTATGTTTCAAAAATTATACTGATGTAAAGTAGACACTTGGTAAATGTTATTTATGAACTATTTTGTGTGATATAACTATCTGGTTTAAGGGCATGAAAATTAAAAGTTTGCAAATTGCAAAATTCTCTAAATTGTCGCCACAATTCTGATATTTTCACAAACACGAAAAAATTTGAACTAAATTTAATACCAACATGTGGCCTGGGAGGAAGGTGAAAACAGGCTCTGGTGTGAAATATTTAAAGTGATTGTCCACTACTTGGACAACCCCTTCTAAATCTGAATGTTTGTCAGTTAAAAAAACACACTCAACCCCCGTTCCGGTGCCATTCAGCACTCGAGTTCCACGGCTCACGTGAGATTGTCATGTCACTTGAGGCCTGCACCCAATTAGCCCCAGGACTGCGAGTACCGACACCGCTGGAACAGTGCCGGCACGAGGGATATGCATAAGTGTTTTTATTTTAACGACGGCAAACATTCAGAATGAGATATTGTCCTAGCAATGGCAGTGACTTCCAGACAGGCTGGCTCTTGACGTTGACAGATGATTTACTTTTTCTAAATATTGATATAGTCATGAGTAAATTATCTTTATTTACTCCATGAAGGGGTCCATTTATGCCTTTAATAATGTTGCAGAACTCCCCTAATTCTCCCCTCCGAGATGAAACTTATTGATGTATTGTACTTAATTTTTTGTGCTGATCATAGAAGCAAAGTAAAAAAATGAGAGGCAACTTACATCATCCAACTTTTATGCTTCATGTGCATATGTAACATTTGCACCAGAACTCCTTTTTAGGTCTGTCCTGGCCAGATAAGGTTGGCAAGTTTGTATTTTTCCTAACGTCCTGGAATTTCACAATGCAAAAACAAACAGCAGACTATGAAGCGAAAACCTATTATGTGGTTATTTACCTACCTTTAAGGCGGCTGGAAATTTGCTCACATTAAGACATTATAGATAGTAAAAGTCGTGTGAATATCTGACTGTTCTTTTTTCCCCAATATAGGATTATTACTATATAGCTTGGTGCTTTGCAATAAAGAAAGATTTCTGCTTAATTGCAGGTGTCTTATAACCAATTGCTTTTTCATTATACATATAAACATTTTATTACTTGAAGCACTCAATTTTTCTATATTATTGCTTCACAAGTGCACAAAGCCTTACTTGGATGAAATCTCTATACTTTATGATGTTATTTTGAATTGAGAAAGAGTAGTTCAGATGACCTAACATTAGAAAGCTGAGTATACTTTGGGCATTTAACATTTAAGTCATGCTGTAAAGGTGATATTTAGTTTAGTGACGAGAGAACCATTTTATTCTTTAGACATAAAGTCTTAGATAAAATGTATTCTTATAGATTCAGAGTGACATTGTGTGACTTGCTCGGTTGGTTTCTAAGCTCCCATAAAAGTCAGCCGAGAGAGCAGCGCATGCACAGCCACCTCTCTTGTAACTACAATTTAGGTATCATGGCTCCCTGATATCGAAATAGATGTGGGTCCCAGTGGAAGGACCCACATCCCTTAGACATTTCTATCATGTTCTGTGGTTATGACATATATTCCTATCATGAGCAGGGTTGCCAACTTGACATTTTCTTTTCTGGATAGACAATATTTTTGCGAACACATTGGTAAAATATAATAAATATTAATGATTACAATTGATACATACAGTGGGTACGGAAAATATTCAGACCCCTTTAAATTTTTCACTCTTTGTTTCATTGCAGCCATTTGGTAAATTCAAAAAAGTTCTTTTTTTCTCATTAATGTACACTCTGCACCCCATCTTGACTGAAAAAAAACAGATATGTAGAAATTTTTACAAATTTATTAAAAAAGAAAAACTAAAATATCACATGGTCATAAGTATTTAGACCCTTTGCTCAGACAGTCACATTTAAGTCACATGCTGTCCATTTCCTTGTAATCCTCCTTGATATGGTTCTATTCCTTCATTCGAGTCCAGCTGTGTTTAATTAAGCTCATAGGACTTGATTTGTAAAGGCACACAGCTATCTATATAAGACCTCACCGCTCACAGTGCATGTCAGACCAAATGAGAATCATGAGGTCAAAGGAACTGGCCAAGGAGCTCTGAGACAGAATTGTGGCAAGGCACAGATCTGGCCAAGGTTACAAAAGAATTTCTGCAGTACTCAAAGTTCCTAAAAGCACAGTGGCCTCCATAATCCTTAAATGGAAGAAGTTTGGGACCACCAGAAGTCTTCCTATGCCCGGCCGTCCAGCGAAACTGAGCAATCGTGGGAGAAGAGCCTTGGTGAGAGAGGTAAAGAAGAGTCCCAAGATCACTGTGGCTGAGCTCCACAGATGCAGTAGGGAGATGGGAGAAAGTTCCACAAAGTCAACTATCACTGCAGCCTTCCACCAGTCGGGCCTTTATGGTAGAGTGACCCGAAGGAAGCCTCTCCTCGGTGCCAGACATATGAAATCCCACATAGAGTTTGCTAAAAAACATGAAGGACTCCCAAACTATGAGAAATAAGATTCTATGGTCTGATGAGACGAAGATAAAACTTTTTGGTGATAATTCTAAGCTGTATGTGTGGAGAAAACCAGGTACTGCTCATTACCTGCCCAATACAATCCCAACAGTGAAACATGATGGTGGCAGCATCATGCTATGGGGGTGTTTTTCAGCTGCATGGACAGGACAACTGGTTGCAATTGAAGGAAACATAAATGTGGCCAAGTACAGAGATTTCCTGGATGAAAATCTCTTCCAGAGTGCTCTGGACCTCAGACTTGGCTAGGTTCACCTTCCAACAAGACAATGACCCTAAAGCACACAGCTAAAATAACAAAGAAGTGGCTTCAGAACAACTCTGTGACCATTCTTGACTGGTCCAGCCAGAGCCCTGACCTAAACCCAATTGAGCATCTCTGGAGAGACCTGAAAATGGCTGTTCACCAATGTTCACCATCCAACCTGATGGAACTGGAGAGGATCTGCAAGGAAGAATGGCAGAAGATCCCCAAATCCAGATGTGAAAAACATGTTGCATCATTCCCAAGAAGACTCATGGCTGTACTAGCTCAAAATGGTGCTTCTACTCAATACTGATCAAAGGGTCTTAATACTTATGACCATGTGATATTTCAGTTTTTCTTTTTTAAAAATTTGCAAAAATTTCTACATTTCTGTTTTTTTCAGTCAAGATGGGGTGCAGAGTGAACATTAATGAGAAAAAAATGAAATTTTTTGAATTTACCAAATGGCTGCAATGAAACAAAGAGTGAAAAATGTAAAGAGGTCTGAAAACTTTCCATACCAACTGTATCTACAGCCCAGAATTCAGATATGAACCCATCAGCTGCATTCACTGTAAATTGTAAAATGATGATAATTACAATCACAATAATCTATATAATTTTCATCAGCTACAAAATAGACGCCTTCATTTTTTATGGACAAGTCAAAAATGTTGCCAATTTTTACGGACTATCCTGGAATATCATGATGGTTGGCAACCCTGATCATGAGACAACCCCTTAACGTTACAGAGTTTGGCCACAAATAGTCTCACAAGGCTTAAGACTTGTAATAGGAAATGTATAAAATGCTGGCAGGTGAATATTATGCTCACCTGGTTGAGTAGTGTAGACATAGGCACAACTCTGTGAATAGAGACTGAATTAAAATCCTCCCAACAACAGCACTTCCTGTTGAACATTAGCTCCAAGACAAACTAATACTCTAGTATTCGGAAAAAGAAAGCATTTCATAGTGGGAACTATTGGCATAACATGCAATTCCGATGTCATGAGGATAAAAGAAAACAATTCCTCTTTACTCCATTCTGTACAACACATTTTAAAGTCGGTCTGATTGTACCTGATGAAGAAGTTGACTGGAAGAGGAATCCTCTAATGAAGAGACGGTGAGTATAAAACTTCACATTTATTTAATCAAAGTACTGAAGTAGTGAAGGCAAACCATATAGAATTGTATTAACCTCCATGTTTCTGCGTGAAGCCTTAGTCATGGTTTTATAATCACCATCTCATCGCTGGAGGTCTCCTTTTCCAATGTTCAGCTTGTTGTGGCTTTGATCTGGGTGTCTCCGTGTGATGACTCCTTCTCGTGGCTACAGGTGTTTCGAGTGCTAGTGAGCTGTCCCCCCTTTCCCAACTTACTTAAGTTTTCTGCATATGATAAAGAAGTCAGACCAACTTTTAAATGCACAGTACAGGATAAAATAAAGATGCAATGTTTTTCCTACCCTTACGGCATCAGCATTGTAAGGCAATCCCCACAACACACACTAAAAGCCGCCTTCTGTTTCTGGATGTTGAATATCCACATTCTTAGGGCTTACTCACATGAGCTTTGATTTTCTCATGCCAGGGAATCAGATCTATTAGGGTGTGTTTCCACCATCAGGATTCTGTCAGTTATTGTGCGTGTTGACATGTGCGCTGGCGAGCGTCACACGCAGTGTCCAGATGTTACAGCATAGTCGAGGGGATTTCAAGAAATCCCGTCTCACTATGGTAAAAACACGCAGGCGGTAGACCTGCGTTAACGGACATGCGGCACGTCTTTTTAGATTGCAGCATGTCCTATTCCCTTGCGGCGACGCTGTCTCGCCGCAAGGGAAATAACACAGGGCTATGTAGCGCTGCGGTGATTCCAGATGTGTTCAATGAGCACATCCAGATTCACCGCGCGTTCATTAGGGGGCGGGGCTTTGGGCGGAGCCGACTTTCCGCTCCGTCCAAAGCGCTGTGTTTCCTGATCGTGGAAACACAGCATTATGGTAATGACACTTTGATCAAACTCTGATCCCAGTTTGATCAGAGTATCAGCTTAGTGTAATCCGATTCTCTTAAATGAGAGAATCGATGCTCGTGTGACAGGTATCACAGGTGCAGAAAAGACAGAAAACTTAATATCTCCATCTTCTCCATTGTGAGTCCATGGATATCGGACTGCATCAGATGTCAGCTGAGTGCAGCCCAATGTTTTAGACGCACCTATAGCCTTGAATGGGTGCTTGCGATCTGATTTGTGGAGCCACTCACAGCATGATCTGATAAAACATCGGATAGCACTTGGCCAAGTTACACGCTTGTGTGAGCGAGCCCTTAATGAAATTATTTAGGCAGATTCATTTTGGGATTTAGTAGAGTAGTATCATAGGACAAGAGACCTTTCCATGGTTCTTATCTGTTTACTTGTGTGCCCTTCGGCTTTGTGGTTGTGCTGTTGTTTCTCCCAAACAATACCACTTCATCATTACATTGATAAGCTCATGAAAGTCAGTGAACTGTTCGGTATGCCCAGTTTTACTGCTCATACTGGATTTGGGACTTTACATAACTAAATGCTTCATTTTAGAGATGAGCACAGATTGACCCACTAATTAGAAGCATTGTCCTCCTGCTTTTCGTCATGCAGTTTTCCTATTAGTTATAGACTTTCTTTACTGTATGCTTGATAATAATGGAAGGCTTAATTTTTCCCAAGGGCGAGTGAATGTTATGGGAACGCGCGTCTTCTGTGAAGGGTTTTTGCTATCCACTGCACCACTTGTTTTGGTGTACAGAATTTTGTTTCCTTTTAATAAATATTGAATAAACCAGCATGTGGGATTATTAATAGCCTCCCTACACATCGCACACTGTGTGTTCATGTTTGCAATAAGCAAAAAAATATTTGTACTGCAGTTACCACGGCAACAACCATCGCACATCTGTCTTCACAATTCAGACACTTGTAAGATATTTCTTCTGCCAAATAAAACGTCACTTATTCACTGTTTTTCCAAAACACAATTCCTTTTCTGGGAATAGTCACTGGAACATAGCAGTGTGGTAACATCGAGGATTGATTGTGTTTAATTGTGTTCAACCATTCTATTCTCTGATTCTTCTGAAAAGCGAGGTTCTCTCTTCATTTCTGTTTTGGAAATTTTACATTCGCTGAGAGCATAGGACGTAAGGGGGAAGCAAATGGTAACAGCGAATAAAGCTTTCCGGAGAGACAAGAACAAGTGGGGGCAAACAGCAGAAAACGTACAGAAAATTATTGTTCTGGAATTGTTCACTTACTGCAGTGTTAAGGTTAATTTCCATCTTTTCTCCTCCCCCAGAAACATACAGAACATGAAACAACACTAAAAAAAAGCAATAGGTCCTAGGGGAGCAGCGGCTTACATGTGGTGTGGGACCATTGTGTCAACGCTTTTTGATTGTCTCTCCCAAGGTTACGGGAAAACTAGTATTTTGTCAACTATACTTTTTCTTGCCTCATACATCTTGGACTCTCTTGTATATTTAATCCTTGGATGACACATTATTACTATTTTTTTGTTATTTGTACACAGATATGACTTATTCTTGCTTTGCTTACACTTATCTACATTTGACACTTGGCGTTTCTACACAGTATGCCTGATTCATCAGTGCCAGAATTGTGGCATAAAACACATCAACATTACCTAAACTTTTGTGACAATGTGGAGGGACAGGATGCGACTGGACATGGTAAAGCCCAACCAACAAATGAATCAAAATTTACACCACTTTTGTGGCATAGGTTATACCAGAAATGTACTCCAATCCCTGACTGGAGCAACATTTCTATTGAAGGCTCAAACCTAAGTGTGGGGTAGCGCACTGTACATGCTAAAACATATTGAAACATCAAATATATAAAATTTAAACTGAATTATTGCTATATAGATAACTTATAAAATAAAGGTGCTTAGGTCACAAATTGTTCAATTCATGTGTTCTAAATAGTCACATCAAGGCATGATACAGTGTGCTACTGCGCTCTTTGGTTTGCATAAACCATGGCACGTTTGGAGGTTGTGACTGCCTCCTTAGCTTAGCACTCCTCCCATCATATACATGTCTCCAGTATGTGTAGCTTCCCACTTTAAAGTGAACCTGTCAACAAGTTTGGCCGATATGAGTTCTTCATAGCTGATGTACAGCATTCTATAATGCTGTCGATAAGCCCCCAATCCAACCTGCAAGAGAAGAAAAATAAGTTTTATTATACTCACCTGGGGGCTGTCCAGTCCTATGGGTGTAGTGTGTAGCCCTGGTGTGAAGGCACACGCAGTACCCTGGAGGATGTGTGGAGAGATAGCAGTTTAATGCTCAATGAACATTCATTCCAGCACACTTAGACACGCCCACAGGTATATAGTCTAGTCACATGCAGCAGAAGTCAGTCAGTTTCCTGTCTTCGGACAGCAGAGACAAGTCAGTCTAGCCTGGACGAGGAGGGAGGAAGAGGTCAGTCAGCAGCCGAGCTGAGTGCAAATTGTGTGCAGTTCAGAAAGTGGAGGCCAGTAAAGGTGAGCCAGATCACCTCAGCCTGGTCAGAGCTGTGCCCCACTGGCAGACAGACTGAGACCTTTATTAAGAGAGAGGAGTGAGTTGCAGATATACTTCAGTCTCCTGTCCCAAGGACAGTGAAAGGTTCAGAGACGTGCTCCTGCCTAGAGGATTACTGAGAGTCTAGCAACAAGCTCAAGAAAGAAGTTAAGAAAGGGACTGATTTATTTAACCTGTGAAGTGAGGAATGCTTATGCTACAAGCGCGGACAAGGCGAAAGGCACAGTGGTAGAAATTCTGAGTGCTATAGGATTGGAGAAGTCCTGCACATTGTCACCGGTCACTGGAGACCGAAGCATCACTATAGCTTCACGCATAGTGGTAGAAAGACCAGAGGCTTACTGGACCTTAGGTAACAGCAAGCAGCCCTTGGAGTGTCGGTACGTAACTGGGGTCAGGTGGAATAGGAACTTTGAGCTAGGCCAAGCATAGAAGAACCTAGTTTCATCACAGGAAGGCTCCGACCACAAAACTGACCGGGCAGTACAGCTTTGGAATAGCTGGAGTTTATAGAGGGAACTACGCTTTATGCTGGTTGGACTCATCATTGTGAAAGTAAAGGAGGCCCCTAACTTGTCCAGCTGCTAACTCAAAACACATCCTCCATTGGATCAGCCTCCCTGGGACCTGCCTTACCATCTTACAAGTAAAAGGTATGGAAAGACGCTGACGGTGTGAGACTGAGTTATTTAATTGCATGCCTGCACAACCCCACCATAACCATCGACCTGAGGGAAGAGTCCCACCTGTAGGGGACCCGACATCTAGCTGCCTCACCATCCCCTCAGAGATCTACAGCAGCGCTGGTACAAATTACCAGAGACTACAGGTGGCGTCACGAACTGTAAATATATCTATCCCCTGTAAATATTCCCCCAACATACGCCAGACCGCCAGGGCCACAGACCGAGCCACCGCTACCTGTGACAACCCCATAGACTTCCATGGGCTCGGCTCTGAGTACCCCATTGCCCTGGTAATCCACAATTGTGGTGGCGGGTCGACACAAAACTTTGGCGTCACGAACAGGATGCGAAACTCGCAAAATTGCGAGCCCTGTGTGCCTGTGGAGTTGTTTTTGTGAAAAAGGACTGTTTGCACTTTTGGCGCCAAAAATCGCCATCTTTGTCGCCATATTCGCGCCCTCAGGCGCTGGAGAAGAAGGTGGGCGTACCTTCGTGGGCGTGTACCCCCATGTGGCGCGAAGAAAATGCCTGCCCTCTCAAAGTGCTATTACAACATGCGATCCTGCCCTACAGCAAAGGAGGTCCGCCTCCTCTTCACCTTCCCTGAGAGGAGGAGGAGACGCAAACCCCGCCTCCACGGAAGAGACCGGATGTCTCTGGAAGAAGAAGAAAGAACGCTCTGGAACATCATGGAAGCAGGTCGTGTGCAGCCGAGCAGGGAAGCGGAGGAAGGCAGGCCCCGTTCCCCAGCCAAGCTGCCACCAGCACCGGAACCATCCGTGGTCCTGCACCTGCAGCAAGCATTGCTGGAAGTTAAAGAGGAGAATGCACGACTAAGAAAGATGATTTTGCCACAACCTGGATTTGAAGAGATCGAGAGACGCCGGCGTACCCTGGAGCAGCGGCAGCTGTGGGACGCGGTGTTCTCTCCCCTCGACGACCCCCTACGTCTGGAGTTACCAAAACTTCTGCTGCCCAAGGCAAAGGAGCAACCGGAGGCTGCCCCCGAAAGTACCGATCCTGATCCCACCGGTGAAGCGGTGGAGGCGAAGGAGGTTGAGGAGGTACCGCCAGTTCCGGAACGCCCGCCCGGCCAGGAGGCCGCAGCAGATGATCGATCCCCGGTAGGGACACCGGAGGGGTCCTGTCCGTCATTACCAGACGTGGACTGGGACGAGATGGCGCGCCTGGATGACGTCGCCTACACCGCCCAGTGGGAATGTGAGTGGCAGCGTCGCGAGGAGAAGCAACAACGCCAGCAGGAGGACGAGCGGGAAGCTCAGCGGAACCGACAGCGGCAACATGCAGAGCTGATCGCGGACAAGGAAAGTGTCCGTAGAGAAAAAGGTACTCTGAGGGAACCGCGGCGGCAGGGGTGTGTGACAGAGTTCCAGCTCCGGAAGGGCTGGGGCTTCATCAGAGAACCGGGCCTCTACCCAGGGGTCTTTGTCAGCAGACGTGATGTAGAATCCCACCTACCGCAAGGTTATCCCGGGAGGGACCTAGTTAATGGAGACATTGTCACATATACACGGCACTGGGGTATGAAGGGATGGTATGCCCTTAATGTTACAATCGTCCGTGACCCCGTCCCCGACGCAGGTAACGTCACCACTACCGCAGCGTCCCCGTCTCCAGCTCAAACAGCACCAGGTCGTGCCCCAGCATCGCCCCCTGCAGGCTCCTCACAAATGGAAGCAACACCTGTATACTCTCCACTAACTCGTTATTCTTCTACATCGCAACTTGCGACCCAGTCTCCATCGCAATCTATGACACAATCGATATCGCTAACTGTAACGCAAATTGAAACGCAATCGGTGTCTCGCAAGGAGAAAGTACCCGTTGCGCCCCTAGAGGTTCGCACGAGAACTGTGGCGACCCAGACTCTGATAGCAGGTCACGACTTGTTAGTCCTGGGATCTAGGGACCATCGCATTGTTCCAGCCCCCGGGGTGGAAAATGTAGTTGAAATAATTAAACAGTAAAAATCGGTGAGATCCAGATAGGGGTCTACCATATGTAATGTTGTAAAAAGTTTGAGAATGTTTGCCCGATTTGCACTTTATTGCCAGAGATAATTTCTATGTTTTTCTATATTGAGTAGAATGCCCGGCTGGGTACCAAAGTAAAAAGTTGAAAATTTAATGCATATTAGAAATGTATTTATATCTGTGTCTTTGTTTTACAATGGACTTCGAGGCTGAGGACTGAGCCAGCCCAAGAACTGATTTTGTATATAGTTGCACTTGTGCATTATTTTGGTTTTACATAAAACCACCACAACTACCTCTGAATAATAAAACCCGTGTGGTGTGGCACTGAGTGAGGTCTGCATTCATATGTCCTGCAGCCCACCCAGGACCCACGTTGAAGGTTTGGTGTGGGTCCTTCACAAGAATCTTGCCGTTTATTATATGAACATGTCTATTTAATATTTTGTATTTTTCTATATTTAATGTTTTGTTGCAACGTTCAAGAAATCCTTACCTCCC